>CM035130.1:100803847-101403847 GCA_020205605.1 Panax ginseng
AAACTAAAATAAACTTCAAGAACATAAATTGAAGTTTGGGTTGAAGAGATTACCCTGCTAGTTTGTGTATATGACTCAGTGATGATGAAATTCTTCTCTATTTCTTCTTCAATTCACACTTTCCCTCAAATTTCTCTCTGAATTTTTCTAATTTTTCATCTGATGAATGTTATAAGATATAACCTGTTATATAATTATATGTAAAGATAAACTGACGTCGTTGTGGTCAGTTAATCCCTTAGTGGGTTATGGCCAACTCCTCTTAGGGCCCTGTTTGGCTAACATAATAATCTCTTTTTAATTTATTTTAATTAACTTATTTATTATAGTTTAATAATGTCACACCCATTTATGCAATTAATCAATATCTTATTTAATTCAATAAAATAGAATAATTTCACATTAAATCACATAGTCACATAATTAAATTCTCATTTATTAATTATGTCAAATCATTAAATCTCTATTATGCTTATTAAATAATCCATTTAATCAAATATGCTCAATTAAATACATATTTTGAATAATATAAATTCTCCACATTAATTTAATCAATGTAACACATATAATTAAATTAATTTTCCATAAATTCATCAATTAATTATTTAACCCAATAATAAAATCATCGAAAAAATATTTATTTAATTAGATAAATATTCAAATTAAATTACAAAAATCTCATTCGTCACAATTTATGCTTATACAAATCTCTTAGTATTTGTACAAGTATTCAACCTATGTTATGCCTAAATTGTTTAAAGAAATGTTGAAGCCATTTGTTCTACTAGACACTTGCTGAAATATTTTATCGCTTTGATATTAAATCTCTGGGATGTTATTATTGTTAAGTAAAGATGTCCAAACTAAATTATTTTGGTACTGATTTAAAGGTAAGCACAAGGTTAAACAAATAACTATTTTTGGTCGAGTTTATCATGTTAGTTCCTAGTAGGCACACAATAGATCTAGAAGGGGGGGTTTAATAGATCCTTTTAATTTTCAAATACTTTTCCTTTTTATTTTGTATTGCTAATAAATTAGCATATGACAAACATAAGAATCTTTTCAAGCACAGCGGAATAAGTAAAAGATCCCCTTCATTGATATATTCATAATCATATATACATTATTCTTAGAGTTAGTTAAGTTGTAAGCAGTTAATACTTACATAGCAGTTATAGCAGTTAGGTACATAATGTAAATGACGTAAAGTAAAAGACACAAGGGGTTTTAAGTGGTTCAGAGACTCAAGCTCCTAATCCACTCTTCTGATTTCAACTAGTAGGATTTCCACTAAGGAAGGGTAGCACCCTGAATCACTAAGATTCCTTCAAGGCCAGAAGCCTTGGAACTTCAGTTCACTAAGAACTCTTCAAGGCCAGCAGTATTGGAACTCCTCTAGTTCCCTAGGAACTCTTCAAGCCCAGCAGGCTTGGAACTTCGTTTAATCCCTATGGACAAGGACCCCTCAGGCCCTGGCTTCTTGTTGTTGTTGTTGGTGTTGTTGGTGCTGAGCTGCTAAGATGTCATTAAGCTTGAACATCTTTTGTACTTAGCAGCTTGGTGTAGTCCTCTTTGCATTCTGCTTCGAGTCTGGACCACATCTTTTCTGGTGCAGCTGATCTTCACTCTTTTCTACTCATCTTCATCTGATATCAGCTGTGCACCCTCACCATCTGGATTTGCTAAGTCTCTGAGCATTTGTTAGACTTAGTCAGGCACTTAGCAATCCTTGAACCCTTCTTAAATGTTTTGCAGACATGATTCTGCATCTGTTCTTTTTCAGCTTTTGGTTCATGGTGTTATGTAGAGTGGCTCTCTTGATCATATTTGTGCTCTGCCACTTTTCTGAATGCTATCTTCTTGGCCTTCTTGGCTCTCAGCTTGGCTGCCATCTTCAGTGGCATTCTCATCTTTGTTAAGTGAAGCTCTAATTTGTTTAAGTCCTTCTTCAAAGCTGCTTCACTTCCACCTATGTAGTCTCACTGTCACTGAGACTTGTTCTTTTAATCTATGGTGGAACTCGTAGAGTCAACAATAGCATTCCAACAACTCAACGATTCTGCAACTTAGCAATTATCATCTCTTTTTATCTTTGAAGCTCATTCTGATTTATACTCCTGGTCAATCTTCCAGTTGGAAAGTAGTCATTGAAATCTATTAAAATTGCTTCATAGATCTCGAGTTGTTTGGTGTAGACTGCAGATGTGACATGACATGACTTTCTAACACTGCAGTCTACTGTTTCACCTACCTCGTCAGAGATGTCACTTTAATGTCTCAGGTAGGTCGATGACTTTATTTCCCCCTTTTGATTTCTAGATCAGAGGTTGTCATTTTTCATCGATGCTCTCAATAAGCTCTTTTCTGGATACCAACCTTCAGATTGAACCGTTGCCAATGCTTCAATCTTTGGGTGACCGAACTCTACGATTCTGATGCACATCTTCTCGGACCTGATCGTAATGTCTTGTTGACTAATGCTTATTGATATATAGAGTCAACACTACGATCTTTGAAGGATGTTCATTGGATCTTCAATGTAGAACACCACTTCCTTCTCTCGTGTAGTGCCTCAACACTTCTGTTTGCCTTGACTGCTCTCAGATACTGATGGTTTGACTCTTTATTCTGGTCCTTTCTGAACAACAAGATACTTTAGATTTGTGGCGTGTCCAGCTCGCTTTCTCCTTGTGATCTCCTGTTCACTTATCATCAATGGACTGACCCAATGCTTAATCACTTTAGCCTTGTTCTTCAAAGGCTAACCAGTATTTCTGTGTACACTCCATCAGTTCTTTCTTTATTTGGTAAACACTATGATCCTGGTTGCTTCCAAGATCCTCGTCTTCTGTATACTTGACAGTTACTGCACTTGCTGACTTTCCTTAGTCAATTACTGAAGTCTTCTTCTGATCAACTTATAGAAGACTTCATCTCAAATGGCTTCACAACTCAATCTGGATGCTGATTGGGTTGGTGCTTAGATCTTTCGTTAGCTTTCATGCCATTCATTGTGTGATCTCTGGTTTCCTTCAGGTGGGATGTATCTTTGCAGCTTAGACTAGAGGCTTCATTCCTTTGGATATTCTGGGAGTGCTCATTTGTTGAGAATCGTATTTGCTCTACGATTCTGCCTTGGCATTGTGAGCATATCTGTTGAATTCTTAGCTCTACACTCTATGATTCAGCTTCGGCTGTGTAGACACTACGACTCTAAGGTCAGATCTTGACACTCTACGATTTCTAACTTTGTGTTCGTTGTCTTCATCCGATCTTGCTCGACTACGATTTCTGCCTCTAATACGATTAGTAGACTCTATAACTCTGAGTGTAGTCTACGATTCTTGACTTGGCTTGGCGAGATGCTCAAATCGGCTAAGTATCTTGTTGATTCACGATTACGAACATGACTTCCTCGCAGACTATGGCTCTGAGGAAGTGCTACTCGACACACTACTATCCTTCTTCGTCTCTCCTGGCAGTCTACGAACTCCGAGATCTACTATCTTGCAGACTACGATTCTGCCTCGATAGCTCTTGAGTTTTCCTCTACTCTCCTGGCAGACTACGATTTCTAGTGCAGTGCCCGAAGATCAGATAAGCCTATCTATTATATTATAAGATCAACCTAACATGCTTGATCTTTCTATATTTATAGACCTTGTACATCATTTCTTTTTAAGGACTTTACAAAGCTATTTTGCTTATGTAGGTCAACCTAATATATTTGATCAATTCATTCTAAGTCCTCGTACATATGATTCTATAATCTATCAAAGGACTTTACAGCTTTTCTTAATGCAAGCATACTTGCATATTCATTCATATATATATATATATATATATATCATCATAATCAAATCATATGTAAATAGGAATATCATTCACATGTTTATTCCTAACAATCTCCCCCTATTTGATTATGACAAAAACATTAAGTGCATATGCATGTTATGAATAAATCTTATATACAGTGAGCAGCTGTATTACTAAAACAGATAATTATGAATGTCATTTATAATGATATGGAATTTAATACATTATGACATTTTACATCCTGGATCCAGAACATACCTAACTAGTTAGAGATGTACCTATTTGGCTCCATGTATGCTTCCAGGATGTCTGTTGATTAGCCATTCATCTGTTTGATCTTCTTGCACCTGCTCACCCTGGGACGTCGACTTCATTTCTTTTGTTTGCTCCCCCTCAGATGTGTGCTTCTCTTCTTCTTCTTCTGGCTCCCCCTCAGCCTTTGTAAACACAGGCTCATCATCCTTTGGCTCCCCTCGATGATGACTCCAGCTTCTTCTTCTCAACATCTTCTTCTTTCTTTCCTTCCTTCTTCTTGCCCTTTCTTGAATGCCTACCGTGCCTCTTTCTATGCCTCTTTTTCTCCCCTTTTTTGTCATTAATCACTTGAGAGAGTTGTTCCATGTTGGACATAAGCTGCTCCATCAGATAAGAGGAGTTACCCACTTCAATCTTGAGTTCTTGTTGACTTAACTCAAGTTGCATAGAGAAAGACTGATTCATGTTGTCAATCTTGTCAGAGAGGGCTTGTAGTTGCTCTTCATTTGCTTTCTCTCGAGCTCAGTAGTGCATCCGCTTCCTCGATCATTTATGACCTTCAGATAGATGTGATCTCTCTCTTTGATTTTGAGAGATACATCAGCCATAGTTGCTTGGAGTCTGTCTTGAACTGAGTTGTCTCCTGTTGTTTTCAATATCTTTGACTCTTTATTAATTAGAGATATATTCTCAACCAGTTCATCAAAATTCTTCAATAGTTCCTGCTCCATAGTAATTTGAGTATCTGGCTGGGCATCCTCTTGTTGAACACCAGATTGGACTCTACGATTTTCATCCTTGGATAGATTTTCGAAGGTATTGAGAATATGAACAATTGTTGAGTACCAATCGCTATTGGTGGATGAAGAAATGTTGGGCAATTGTGCTTGAGTAGATGGAGGCTTTTCATTTTGGACTTGAACGCCATCAGTAGTAGAGTGAACAGACTCTACGATTATTTCCTTGGTCATGATCCTTCTTCCTTCAGAATTCACTCTACGATCATAAGGAATATAATGGTTGCCAGCATGTCTATAGACTTTGTAGTAGGGCTTGTCTTTGATCATCATTGTTGCATCACTCGTCAACTTTGGGAAGTTCTGAGCCTCCAGTTCTAGTCTTGGAATTTCTGGAAGTACTTCTGGTGGTTCATTTGAGGCTTCCACTTCTATTCTTCTGTTACTCCTAGGTGGAGAAATGACAGGATGATCTTCCTCGGTTCTTCCGATTCTCGATGTGCGAGTCGAATCTTTTCCATTTCTTCTTTCTCGAGCTCAAACATTCTCGATCGGATCCATCGATGAATTCTTCTTCTTTGTTTTCATTTCCGACCCTTCTTCACCAAGATCTTCCTTGATTCATCTTCTTCATCATCACTTAATTCAATGACCTGCGAGTAGAGTGATTATTCTTCTTTTTGAGGCAAATTGAGCAAGTAGTCAGTAGCTCTTTCTCCTCCTTGAGGTTCAAATTATAGGAGAGTCGAGACTCTTCTTCCTCTTCGCACTTTGAGGCCTTTGGATCATCGATCGAACTCCCTTGAGGTTCAGCATTGGCAGGGGCATGTCCTTCTCCTTCAGAATCATAATTTGATCCATCATGAGGGCTTGTTGGAGCATTTGCATTTGGAGATGCAGTTGAGTCATCTTGTAGCTTTTCCTCATCATCAAAGTGAATACTCTGAGAGTTAGCTATAGGGTTTGCATATTCATTTTCATCAGAAGGGTTTACATTTTCTTTCATGAATCCAGCCCCACTTTCATCGCTGGATTTGTTCTTTGGGGACTCAGTCTTGAGACGATCAGTTCCCTTCTCTTCTTCTGACTCTTCATCCTCTTCTTTGTCAGAAGTACTTTCTTGGGAAAACAGGGCTGCCTTGTTTACCACCTTAGCTTTCTTCCTTGATGGCTCTTGAAGCAGTCTGTTGTCTCTCCTCTTTGTGGTCTTTAGTCCAGTTAGGACCTTTTCACCTTCATTTTTGTTTTTAGTGGAGAGACTTCTTGGTGGAGCATCTGTTTTCTTCACACCCCTGGATCTCTTCCTTACTGGTGTGGCTGCTACTGGTGCAAAGTCATCAGACTCAGAGCTTTCCACCTCCTTTGCCTTTCTTTTTTTGTGTAGACTTTACTGATGCTTTCAGTTGTTATTAGCCTCCTATTTTTCTTTGGATTTTTCTTCCAGTTTATGAACAGCTGAGGAGACGTTACTTAGTGAAAATTTAGAGCCTTTCCTTTATAAGACCCCAACTTATTATGAATAAAATTTAATTTTCTCTACTTATTATCGTGAAATAATAAGGAGTTAATTTGATATAATACTTTGGTTATGGGTGAAATGTGCAAATTTTACAAAATAAGTAAGTGGTTATAAAATATTCATTTTTTGTCGAGGAATATTCGTTTGGTCGTGGAATATTCTTGTTGTCGGGGAATATTCGTACGACGGCGCAGCCATTCGTGGGCCTCATAACGGAATAACTGTCGGATGAAGAAAATGACAAAGTTTAAGTTTTATAAATAACGGCGTAATTGTTACCGTTAACACTATTGGAATACCTGGTGGTTAAAATATAGTAATATGCGTGGTTGCGAAGAGCACACCAGATTGCAGATATTGTTGAATTATTGATTACACGTACGTAAAAAGGCACTACTTTCAATAATTGTTACAAGTAATTACTTTTCAATATTTTATTTTATTGATTCAATAATTGCTGCGTTGATATTTTATATTATTGTTGTTTCAATAATTGTCACTGCACAGTATTTCCATTATCAGATCAATAATTCATATTATTTTAATAATATTATTAGATAACATTATTGGTAATGTCTAGAAAGTTTTGTCTAAAGAGAGGTTTGGTCACCTAATTGCGCGCCAGTAAGGAGAAATCCTTATTGGAAAGCCCCATCTTTCCTAGGAACGGCCTGGTTGTCATAATTGTGATTCTGTAATATTATTTATGAATAATTAATTATTGATTTATATGATAAGGAAATATTTATTCGATGTGGATATAAATGATGGATTTATTTATTTGGTTATAATTGAAGAATTTAATGTTGAGGTGTTTTATCAGTATTTTTGTCGGAATGGAGGTATTAAAAATCAAATCAGTATTTTTACTATATATTGCGTGAGTTATAATTTTTAATCCGACCGTTGGATCGTTGTAATTTTTGGATATGTTATACATATATAAGTTGAATATATGTTCACAAATTTTGAACCGTTAAAAATGAACGAATGATTTGTTATGAATTTTAAGAGGTGACTGATTCGGAAATTAGGTTTATAATTGATTTTGGTGGAAAATTCTAGAATTGAGTGGGCCCCACTTGTGGTTGGTGAAAAAATGTGCTGAATTTTATTTTAAATGTGGTGGGTGGCAATAGTAGCGGTAAAAAGCCATCGTGTAGCAGTCAAGTGCGCTTGACGGGCTAACATTTTCCCATATAAATAGAGGGCTAAGTTAGAATTGAAAATCACACCAGAAACATAAGCTTTCTCTCTTTCTCTCTCTATATTATCGAGCGTATTTTGTGAGTATTTAGATACTTTGAAAGTTGTTGTTCAGTACAAGTTTCATTCAGCATCACTTTCGACCTTTCATTTTGAAGTACTGATTCTTTGAGGTAAGGGATGTTATTTTCTTCTTAAATGATATTATTTTCTTCAATATCATTATGCCGAAATATTGGTTTGAACTTTTTAATCAAATTTGGAACTTTTGTGTCGGGATTACTATTCACGTATACAGCACTATTCACGTATACGACACTATTCACGAATAGGCACTATTCACCGAAAAATGAAATTTTCTCTTTTTCGTCCCAGATGTCTTTTATGGTTACTATCTTTGATTGTATCCATGTTTTGATCTTTATTTTTGAATTCTACTTCACACTTGGTTATTATGGAGTATTATTGAATTTGGATAAACCGAAATACGAATCCCTAATATTTATCCTTCTGTCTTACTGGATTCGTTCTCTAAAATGTTTTTCGTCATCCTCAGTCCTTAATGATGGTACTTGATGAATATCTTTGGCCTGTAGTGCAAAGATGAATGATTACCTGATGAATATCTTTGGCCCGTAGTGCAAAGATGAACAAGTGTTGAGATGAACATGACTAACTGGTGATACAAATGAATATCTTTGGCCCGTAGTGCAAAGATGTATATTGATTGATGTTACAGGGATAAAATATTGATGATGGACTTTTAAATTCATAGATGATAGTAGATTTCATTCTCTACTTAACTCTACTAATGAATTGTTGTTTCCGCTGCAGTTGTTGATCTAAAACTTGTTGTCGATTATATTCTATCAGATTTTTCCCTGTTGAAGACTAAGGATAAATTGTTGTATATTATCTTAGTCATAATATTCTTTATCAAGCTAGTTGAGCTCACCCTTTTCCTTTTGTTCAATTTTTCTTCTCGTGAAGGCGAGAACATAGCAGAACTAGTCGGGGTATAGAGTGATGGTCCTAGTCAGTTGTTTTAGCAGTCCTCACTATTTTTGTAAAATAGTACATCAATAATTATAATGAGGACTTATTTGAGTGTGGATATTGTCTAGAAAACAATATTTGTATTTAAACTCACAGATATGTGTTGTAGATTTTGTAATGCGACAATTGTATTAATAAAGTTGTAGTTGTTTTTTCTGTACCATGTATTTGGCAACTCGTAATGGGTGATGTATACCTATTTTGGGGGCGTCATAGTTGGTATCGAGCTTAGGGATATGGTCTCCAAGTGAGATCGGGAATAGAACTAGGAGGGAGAGATGAGTAAATCCTTCGCTAGTGTGTCCTACCTAAGCTTACTTGTTGGTGGGCCATAATATATGGATATTATGTGATCTGTTAATTTGTTTAATTAACCCCTGTTTTATGGAAATTTTAAGAATGGCAATGAAGAACGTTAACAATGGAGTCTATGAGACTGTGGAACAACCTTTGATTACCAACCAAGAGCGTGCAACATGAAGGCAATATTCCTCCGTAAACAACACTCACCGAGCAAACGATGAACGATGCAATATTTAGAAGCTTTTTGCGCTTCATGCAAAATCGGATTTAGGAGACTGTGTACAAAATACGGGTGGAAATAATAAGAACGCGTGATACATCACAACCCAAGCGGTTTAAGGAGTTGGGACCACCAGTTTACGGGAAAGCCCGTCCGATTAAAGCGAAAATGTGGGTTAAGCAAATGACTAAGATATTCGATGTCTTGGGCTACACAGAGAAATGAAGGTTCCATTCGCCACCTTTTATGTTCCGTGGTGAGGCAGATTCATCGGTGGGAATCATGCAGGCGTACCCACCACCGCACTCAACATGTCTTGGGAAAATTTCAGAATCGTTCAATGACAAGTACTTTCCAAAGTATTCGTCATATGAAGGAGGTACAGATTTATTAGATCGAATGAACAACATGATTTGTCCCAATACGAGGCGAAGTTCATGAGTTATCCAAGTTTGCACCTCATTTGGTAGAAAATGAGAACGATGACGGGATGTTTCTAAGAGGTCTAAAACCCAAGATTCTAAATATCTTATCTCTCATAAATTTTCTTTATATTCAGATGTTGTAAACAGGGCTCAATTATTAGAGCGTGATAACGAGTATGTTCAACCGAGGGACCACAACCAGGGTCATACCGGTGACAGCAGTCATCGGAGCGATGATAACCAGCGAGGAGGAAAAATACGGACAAAAGCGGTAACCACTCGGGTGGTCATCGTGGCCATGACAATAAGAGAGGTGAGTCAAGTCGAAATTTCAAAAAGAGGAGATTCAACAATGACGGAAAGACATCAGCACTAGCACCAATAACAAATTCTAAGGGAGGAGAACGACCGCCAGTTAGATGCTACAGATGCGGAGAGGAGGGACACATAAGTCCAAACTGTTCACAGCCTTCCAAGGTGTGTTTCAATTGTGGAAAAGACGGTCACATAGCCCGATTTTGTCTGGTAACAAAGTCAAATCCAACTGGGACGGCGGCACCAAAGGCGACTACGGACAAAACAAAATCGGTGGTTCAAGGAAGGGTGTTTGTCGTGACTGGCCAAAACGCGAGAAACCCGAACGAGGTGATCACGGGTAAGCTAATCTTGAATGCTTGCGAAGTTTATACCTTACTAGATACCGGTTCTACCCATTCTTTTATCTCTCCGCTTGTGCTCAACGCTTAAACTTGACTCGGGAGAAATTGACTTTAACTTATCTCGTTGAAACTCCGTTGGGTGAAACCTTTGTTACATCTACAGCTTTATAAATCTTGCTTGATCCAAGTTGGCACAATCACATTACCTATTGATCTTATCTCTTTAAAGATACTTGCATTTGATGTGATTTTAGGGATTGATTGGTTAACTACTCATCATGCCAAAATTGATTGTTTTCGTAGGGTTTTTTAGTTTTCATATTCCTAACCAACTCATTATCACAATTCAAGCCACTAAACCACTAAAATCGATCACCATCATATCAAGCCATAAATCTATTCGTTTATTGAAAAACGGATGTCAAGCTTTCTTAGCCCATATTATGGACTTGAACAAAAACACGTCAGATTTGAATAATATTCCCCTGCTTGTTAATGAATTTCCTGATGTATTTCCTAAAGAACTTCCTGGTCTACCCCCAGAACGTGAAGTTGAATTCTTTATTGATCTTGAACTGGGTACAAAGCCCATTTCTAAAACCCCATATCGAATGGCTCCTATTGAACTTCAGGAGTTAAAAGTCCAACTACAGGAATTGTTAGACATCAGTTTCATTCGTCCTAGTACATCTCCTTAGGGTGCTATTATCTTATTTGTAAAGAACAAAGACGGGAGTATGAGACTTTGTATTGACTACCGAGAATTAAACCATGTCACCATCAAGAATAGGTATCCACTACCTCGCATTGATGACCTGTTTGACCAGTTGCGAGGAGCATAATACTTTTCAAAGATCGTCTTCGTTCTGGATATCATCAGCTGAAGATTAAAACTTAGGATATTCCAAAGACTGCCTTCAGAACTCGGTACGGGCATTATGAATTCTTAGTCATGTATTTTGGATTGACTAATACTCCTGCTACTTTCATGGATATGATGAACTGTGTATTCAAGGAATATTTGGATCAGTTCGTTGTTGTCTTTATTGATGACATCCTCATCTATTCCAAAAGTTGTGAAGATCATGAGCACCATTTGAAGCTGGTACTTCAAAGACTTCGTGACAACAAGCTATATGCCAAGCTGAAAAAATACGAGTTCTGGCTTAAGGAAGTAGCATTCCTTAGGCACGTGGTGTCAAAACATGGAGTATCTATTGACCCAGCAAAGATTAAAGCAATCCAAAGTTGGGAACAGCCTAAGTCGATGTCCGAAGTGCGTAGCTTTCTAGGCTTAGCTGGTTATTATCAGAGATTCGTGGAAGGATTTTCTCGAATCACTACTACGTTAACTCAGCTGACTCAGAAAGATGCAAAATTTATATGGAGCGAGGAATGCAAGAAGAGTTTCCAAGAGCTCAAGAGGAGACTCATTTCGGCACCTGTTCTGACAATACCATCTGGTTTGGATGGATTTGTTATCTACAGCGATGCTTCAGGAAAAGGGTTAGGATGTGTTCTCATGCAATATGGGAAAGTCATAGCCTATGCCTCGTGACAACTCAAAGAATATGAGAGGATTTTATCCTACTCATGATCTGGAGTTGACAGTAGTTATTTTTGCGTTGAAAATCTGGAGACACTACCTGTATGGGGAGAAAGTGGAGATTTATACGGATCATAAAAGCCTCAAATATTTCTTCATCCAAAAGGAACTCAACATGCGTCAACGACGTTGGCTCGAGCTGTTGAAAGATTACGACCATAGCATTCAATATCATCCTGGAAAAGCAAACGTTGTAGCTGACGTATTGAGTAGAAGATCGTATGCGGGTACGAATGCAATGTTGTTAACACAAAGACCCATTTTGTACGACTTACAAAGGATGGAGATAGAGTTAAAGGCTCCAAGTACCCACGTGATGATGGCAAATATATGAGTAGAACCGACTTTAATCGATAAAGTTAAAGTTGCTCAAGCTACAGACCTGGAGCTGATGCATATGAAAAAGAAAGTGCAAGAAGGTGCTATTCTAGAAGCAAGAATCGATGAAGAAGGAATACTTCGAGTCAACTCCAGACTTTGCGTTCCTAACGATTTAGACTTGAAGCACAAAATCATGATGGAGGCACACAACACACCATTTGCAATCCATCCTGGGAGTACTAAAATGTATCACGATCTTCGACATACATTTTGGTGGAGCAATATGAAGAAAGAGATCGCGGAGTTTATCTCGAGGTGTTTAACTTGTCAACGTGTAAAGGCGGAGCATCAAGTGCCAAAGGGTCCATTGCAACCACTTGAGATTCCAAAATGGAAGTGGGAACACATTACTATGGATTTTGTTACAGGTCTTCCTAAGATTTCTCAAGGTATAGATGCGATTTGGGTTATTGTTCATAGATTAACCAAGTCGGCTCATTTCTTGCCTATACATAAGACTTATTCCCTTGAACGTCTTGCTAGTATGTATGTGAATGAGATTGTGAGATTGCATGGCATGCCAGTATCCATAGTTTCAGATCGTGACCCAAGATTCACTTCACGATTTTGGGTTGGCTTGCAGAAAGCTATGGGCACGGATTTATGATTCAGTTCGGCATACCATCCTCAAACGGACGAACAATCAGAAAGGACTATTCAAACCCTTGAAGATCTATTAAGACTCTGTGTCCTAGATTTTAAAGGAAGTTGGGATAAGTACTTGCCACTGGTGGAATTCTCCTACAACAACAGTTATCAAGCAAGTATAGGCATGGCTCCATTAGAGGTGTTATATAGATGAAAGTGTCGTTCTCTAGTATGCTGGGACGAGGTGGGAGAAGCAACGTTGTTGGGACCAGAATTAGTACGCATGACTACTAAAAAAAATTCAAATGATCCGGCAACGTATAAAGGCCTCACAAGATAGACAAAAGAGTTATGCTGATCTTCATCAAAAGGACGTCGAGTTTAATATTGGAGATCATATATTGTTATGTATTACTCCATGGAAGGGAGTTACAAGATTTGGGAAGAGAGGAAAGCTCAACCCATGATTTGTTGGTCCATTTGAGATTCTTGACCGAATAGGAAATGTGGCCTATAGACTCGCATTACCTCCAAGTATGTCTCGTGTTCATAATGTTTTTCACATATCTATGCTTCGTAAATACGTGAAAGACCCAAACCACATTAATGCGTTAGAACCCGCATTTAGATAGTCAAGATTTAACGTCACGAGGAGTGTACTGTCAAGATATTGGATAGGAAAGAGCATATCCTACGAACAAAGGTTATACCACAAGTCAAGGTTCTGTGGAGGAACCATGCTATTGAGGAAATGTCTTGGGAGTTGGAATCAGAAATGAAAGCGTGGTACCCTCACCTTTTCGAAACACCAGGTACGTACGTCAATTTTGAGGACGAAATTTCATAGGGAGGGGAGGTTGTAAAACCCTAACTTATTATGAATAAAATTAAATTTTCTCTACTTATTATCTAGAAATAATAAGGAGTTAATTTGATATAATAATTTGGTTATGGGTGAAATGTGCAAATTTTACAAAATAAGCAAGTGGTTATAAAATATTCATTTTTTATCGGGGAATATTCGTTTGGTCGTGGAATATTCTTGTTATCGGGGAATATTCGTATTTACGTGCAAGCAATACCATTCATGGGCCTCATAACTTAATAATCAAGCGCATGGATGAAGAAAATGACAAAGTTTAAGTATTATAAATAACGACGTAATTGTTACCGTTAACATTGTTGGAATACCTGGTGGTTAAAATACAGTAATATGCGTGGTTTACAAGAAAGCACACCTGTATTGCACATTATTGTTGAATTATTAATTGCATGCGTAAGGCACTACTCAATAATTGTTATGATGAATTACTTTTCAATATTTTATTTTATTGATTCAATAATTGCTGCGTTGATATTTTATATTATTGTTGTTTCAATAATTGTCACTGCACAGTATTTCCCATTATCATATCAATAATTCATATTATTTGAATAATATTATTAGATAACATTATTGGCAATGTCTAGAAAGTTTTGCCTAAGGAGAGGTTTGGTCACCTAATTGCGCGCCAGTAAGGAGAAATCCTTATTGGAAAGCCCCTCTTTCTGGAACTACCGTCATCATAATTGTGATTATCAGAATATTATTTATGAATAATTAATTATTAATTTATATGATAAGGAAATATTTATTTGATGTGGATATAAATGATGGATTTATTTATTTGGTTATAATTGAAGAATCTTTAGCATATGACAAACATAAGAATCTTTTCAAGCACAGCAGAATCTTTTCAAGCACAGCGGAATAAGAATCTTTTCAAGCACAGCGGAATAAGTAAAAGATCCCCTTCATTGATATATTCATAATCATATATACATTGTTCTTAGAGTTAGTTAAGTTTTTTTTGTTAAATTTAAACTGTATTAAGAAAAAAAAGAAAAGGAGATTACAACCTCATGGGAAACCCCAATCAGAATATAGCATAGACATCATACTATGATGTCATGACTATAAAAGATTATAGGCCTGAAGCCAACCAATTCTATTAAAGAAACAACCAACTATTATTGTTACAAAATAAAACTGGAATGAAACCCAGCAGCTTCCTAGAACGGCACAATGCTAGGCAAAATTACAGCAGCTAGCCAAAAGAGACAGCAGCCAATCAAGCATGAGGCTTTGGCGACAGACAGTTAGGTACATAATGTAAATGACGTAAAGTAAAAGACACAAGGGATTTTAAGTGGTTCAAAGACTCAAGCTCATAATTCACTCTTTTGCTTTTAACTAGCAGGATTTCCACTAAGGAAGGGCAGCACCCTGAATCACTAAGATTCCTTCAAGGCTAGCAGCCTTGGAACTTCAGTTCACTAAGAACTCTTCAAGGCCAGCAACCTTGGAACTCCTCTAGTTCCCTAGGAACTCTTCAAGCCCAGCAGGCTTGGAACTTCGTTTAGTCCCTATGGACAAGGACCCCTCAGGCCCTGGCTTCTTGTTGTTGTTGTTTGTTGTTGTTGGTGGTGTTGTTGGTGCTAAGATGTCATTAAGCTTGAACATCTTTTGTACTTAGTAGCTTGGTGTAGTCCTCTTTGCATTCTGCTTCGAGTCTGGACCACGTCTTTTCTGGTGCAGCTGATCTTCACTCTTTTCTACTCATCTTCATCTGATATCAGCTATGCACCATCACCATCTGGATTTGCTAAGTCTCTGAGCTTTTGTTAGACTTAGTCAGACACTTAGCAATCCTTGAACCCTTCTTAAATGTTTTGCAGACATGATTCTGCATCTGTTCTTTTTCAGCTTTTGGTTCATGGTGATCTGTAGAGTGGCTCTCTTGATCATCTTTGTGCTCTACCACTTTTATGAATGCAATCTTCTTGGCCTTCTCGGTTCTCAGCTTGGCTGCCATCTTCAGTGGCATTTTCATCTTTGTTGAGTGAAGATCTAATCTATTTAAGTCATTCTTCAAAGCTGCTTCACTTCCACCTATGTAGTCTCACTGTCACTGAGACTTGTTCTCTTAATCTCTGGTGGAACTCGTAGAGTCAACAATAGCATTCCAATAACTCAACAATTCTGTAACTTAGCAATTATCATCTCTTTTGATCTTTGAAGCTCATTCTGATTTATACTCCTTGTCAATCTTCCCGTTGGAAAGTAGTCGTTGAAATCTATTCAAATTGCTTCATAGATCTCCAGTTGTTTGGTGTAGACTGCAGATGTGACATGACATGACTTTCTGACACTGCAGTTTACTGTTTCACCTACCTCGTCAGAGATGTCACTTTGATGTCTCGGGCAGGTCGACGAATTTATTTCCCCCTTTTGATTTCTAGATCGAGGTTGTCCTTTTGTATCGATGCTCTCAATAAGCTCTTTTCCGGATACCAACCTTCAGATTAAATCATTGTCAATGCTTCAATCTTCGGATGACCGAACTCTACAATTCTGATGCACATCTTCTCGGACCTGATCGTAGTGTCTTGTTGACTGATGCTTATTGACATGTAGATTCAACACTACGATCTTTGAAGGATGTTCATTGGATCTTCAATGTAGAACACCTCTTCCTTCTCTCGCAAATGCGTTTCCTCAACACTTACGCTACGCTTCGATTGCTCTCGAATCGATGGCTTGACTCTTTGTTCTGGTCCTTTCTGAACAATAAGACACTTCAGATTTGTGGTGTGTCCAGCTCGCTTTCTCCTTGTGATCTTCCGTTCACTTATCATCAATGAACTGACCCAATGCTTAATCACTTTAGCCTTGTTCTTCAGAGGCTAACCAGTATTTCTGTGTACACTCCATCAGTTCTTTCTTTGTTTGGCAAACACTACGATCCTGGTTGCTTCCAAGATCCTCGTCTTTTGTCTACTTGACAGTTACTGCACTTGCTCACTTTCCTTAGTCAATTACTGAAGTCTTCTTCTGATCAACTTATGGAAGAATTCATCTCGAATGGCTTCATAACTCAATCTGGATGCTGATTGGGTTGGTGCTTAGATCTTTCGTTGGCTTTCATGCCATTCATTGTGTGTTCTCTAGTTTCCTTCAGGTGGGATGTATCTTTGCAGCTTAGACCAGAGGCTTCATTCCTTTGGATATTCTGGGAGTGCTCATTTGTTAAGAATCGTATTTGCTCTACGATTCTACCTTGGCATTGTAAGCATATCTGTTGAAGTCTTAGCTCTACACTCTACGATTCAGCTTCAGCTATGTAGACACTACAACTCCGAGGTCAGATCTTGACACTCTACGATTTTTGACTTTGTGTTCGTTGTCTTCATCTGATCTTGCTCGACTACTATTTCTGCCTCTGATACGATTAGTAGACTCTATGACTCTGAGTGTAGTCTACGATTCTTGACTTGGCTTCGGCAAATGCTCGGTCAGCTCGTTTGCAGGCTGTCTCTACGATTCTGAACATGACTTCCTCAGCAGACTATGGCTCCGAGGAAGTGCTACTCGACACACTACGATCCTTCTTCGTCTCTCCTGGTAGTCTACGAACTCCAAGATCTACTATCTTGCAGACTACGATTCTGCCTCGATAGCTCTCGAGTTTTCCTTGACTCTCCTAGCAGACTACGATTTTTGGTGTAGTCCCCGACGATCAGACAAGCCTATATATTACATTATAAGATCAACCTAACATGCTTGATCTTTCTATATTTATAGTCCTTGTACATCATTTCTTTTTAAGGATTTTACAAAGCTGTTTTGCTTATGTAGGATCAACCTAACATATTTGATCAATTCATTTTAAGTCCTTGTACATATGTTTCTATAATCTATCAAAGGACTTTATAACTTTTCTTAATGCAAGCATACTTGCATATTCATTCATATATATATATATATTAATCAAATCATATGTAAATAGGAATATCATTCACATGTTTATTCCTAACATATCATCTGACACACAAGGTGTCCATAAGTCAACCACTAGGATGAGTGTTCTACAACATAGAGTACTATAGGATGATCACCTAGATGTACTTGTAAGAAATATCAGATTTAATATTTTAATGGCGGGTTATCTTTTTTAATGAAGTTAAATTACTATATCTCGGTCTCCTGACCATTTCAATGGAAATGACTAGTTCGTCGTTTCAAAAATGTTTTAAAGAGGAATGAAAAAGTATTATTTTGTTTATTCATAATACTTCACAACTATTAATTCAGTTGGTGAATAATGATCATATGATCATATGATTTTGTTATTATTAGACTGTTTTACTTGTTGGACAATTTAATGTTCATTCTTGCGTGTTATATGATTTCAGCTAAGGTCAAACGTGTTGAAGGATATGGTAATAAATAAGGGGAAGAAGATGATGAACAAGTAGAAGAATCTTTGTAATAGTATAATATTTTTGTGTAGTGCATAATATTATGACTTAATGGAAATGTAATGGTTATAGAAACTAGGATAGAACATATATGATGTAATAGTATAGTAATTACTTTTGTGTCATTTAAGCTTATATAGTAAGATTTAAATGAATGTGGTACCTTATCCAGGGTTTAAAGGTACCCAGATTTAGGGGTGTCACAGACATCTTGTACGAACTTGACTGATCGTAGAGTTTGGTGCAAAACGTAGAGTCTTGACTTTATTTACTCAACGTTCTGAACTCTATGAAGTCGCTTTACGAATTGGAGAACTGCTCTATGATATGCTCTACAAATGTCTCTCTACAATGCTGGAACAGACTCTGCGAACTTCTCTTCTACACTGCGATCTCAACTTTGGCATTACGATTCCAAAGGCAGCTCTACGATTTGATTCGAAGACTTTGTGATCATTACTTCAACTCTGAGATAACTTTGCAGCTTTGTGAACATCTAATTGATGTTCTACGATCACATAGATTACACTGCTTACAACATTTACATTAAGAACAATGTAAAGTAATTCTACGATCAATTTGATCCTATCTATTACGTAATGAATCAACTCAAAGTATCAACCTAACAAGTTTAATCGTTCTATTCTAAGTATTTTTCACACATATATCTCATTTAAGGACTTTACAGAAACTACTGAAAAATTATACATTATAATCACATCATCAAATTTAAAACATACATTCCTAACAATACATTCAATCAACTTCAAAAGATCAACCTAATAAGTTTGATCGTTTTATTTCTAAGTCTTTTTACACATATCTAAAAGTAGTATGCACACAAGTCAATCATGTTTGATGATAAAACATATACTTTATAACAATCTTATTCATTTATTAATAAAAAAATTATTTAATTAAAGGCTTTTAATTTATCTACATAGTATTGTTTTATAATATGTGATAAACTTATAGTTTTGAACAATGCTTTTAGAATCATGATGATGATCATGCTAATGAGATCTAAATTCTTAGATAGCTCACAAACTAAAATTATTCTGAATCGTTGGATTACTAAAAAGGAGATTAGTAAATCTGAATAGATTGGTACATATGTTGCTTACTCATTGGATGAGGATGATTGGAGAAAAAGTTCACTAAACGTGACTCGCTAAGGAATACCTAATGAAGTTTCCCTTGCATGTCAATAAGAATTCATGTAGTGATAGTAGTACAAGTGATCCTTAGACTTCAGATCATCATAGTATCTTGTAAATGATGAATTGTACTTTGACATATTCCTTAAGACCCTAAGGGTATATCAAAGGGTATAATGAATGAATAACAAATAATCTACCGCTTCTAGTAAAAGATGTCATATGTGATTCGATAAATGACAACTCAATAGTCCTTGACCAATGTATAATGAAATTAGAAATGAGTTTCTAATTTGCATTATTTAGAGTTGTGCATTGAAGTATCGAAATACATATAATTAAATAAAATAAAACTTGACAGTAATTCCATATCTTATATTTAATTGGGACATTGTATGATGGAAGAATTGAATTGTACGGTAACTACTTACTCAAGGGTTCTTTTATGATTAATGTTGAAATCTATATTAACTAGAAAGTCGTTGATCACTAAGAAGGCTTATCCTTATTGTAGAATAAATGTTATTTATTTAAATAAATTAATAGATTAATTTATTTATTTAAATAAGATTAGAATTATTCTAATTGACTTATTCACAACCGGTTTAATATGAAGAACCTAAAGGATCACATCATAAAAGGAAAAATATTTATAGCAAATGACATAATCATAATAATAAGTTAAGTGTATTTAATTTAATCTATGGTGATAGAATAAATTATATAACTTAATATTTATTATTTAATATTTTGAAAATATTAAATATAAATTAGTAAGAGAAGTCTTATTATTATTATTATTATTATTATTATTATTATTTAATTCCTAAAGGAGTTTGGGAATTAATTAATAAAAAAAGTATTCTCATATATTCCTAATAAGATTAGGAGGTTAATTAATTAAAAGAGTTTAATTAATTATTCCTAATTGGATTATGAAGCCTAATTAATTAAAGAGTTTAATTAATTAAAATAAAACACTATTCCTAAATTATTTAGGAGGGTTGCCTACATTTATAAATAAGAAGTCTTATTTTGATTGTGGGTTAATGATAATTCTAAGAGTTGGGAGAGTACACAATATTTTATAGGGATAGAATTAAGATTTTGTCAAACACCCATCCTCTTAAATACTTGCTCTTCCTTGGTAGATCACCTCAAGAGGCCAAACATTTGGGTGGGTAACGTTGATCAAAGGAGGAAATCAAACCTAGTAGATTCAAGTTGAACGTGAAAAGGAATTGGAGGTGAACTCGTACATGAAGAAGCTAATTTCTACAAGGGTATGAATTTCATCACAATCTCTTTTCATCTAATTAATAATTGTGCATAAAGGATGATCCGAGTATATGATTTGTAAAATTTCAAACTCTAATTTTTCACGCTTCCGCTCTATGTATGTAATTTGTTACATGTATAGATATTACAAACCTAACAATATCATCATTAAGGACTTTACAAAACTACTGAACAATTATACATTATTATAACCTCATCATCAAACTTAAATATGAATAACTTAACCATTCCTAACATAGACATTGTTAGAAAAATGTGCAAATTTTGGATGTCTATAATTAACATACAGGATAATAATGTGAAGTCACCGTCTATGCTACTAAAGAGCGAATTCTTGAGGGAAAAATGATCAAGGTCGAATCCGCAATTTAGTAAGGCGAGCACCCCCAAAATAAAGTGCGAACGGATAATAATTTTCACCGTTAAAATTGCAATTGGATGGCCAAGATTTGTTACAAAGTTGAATTTAAATATACAATTGTGGCTATGGATGAATCAGCTATATATATACATATATAAGTGTGCGCGTGTCAAATGACAGAATAGACAGTTCCTATGTTAGACTTCTTTTTTTATAGGGATAGGGACAAGTAAAAATAAAACTAAATAAATATAAGGGGACAAATTTATAAAAAAAATTAAACACATGGTGAATAATATATTCAAACTAACTCATTAAACTTCAATCCTTCACTTTAGTCTTTAAGATTCATGTATGCATGTATATATAGATATCAAATTATAATGAATATTGAATTTGAACATGTATTATTATAACTATGTAATTTATATTTGAGAATTATAAGAGGGTTACCAAATTACTCTTGAAATACCATCCAATTGCCTTATATATATATATATATATATATATATATTCCACGAAGCTTTTTAAGAAAGCTTTTTAAGAAACTGCGCCTGTAGAAAGGCTGGTTTGCCATCAAGGTTACCACACGAGAGTTATCCAACCAGCTAACCACGGTAGTTACGTTATAACAGCACTCGGGGTAGTTTCCTCGTAGATACATCACCTTTGTTCATTATGTTCCACGCCGAATAAATTTCACTTCATAACGACAATTAACAACTTAGCTTTGCTCCGTGCCAACAATTTTTTGCAAGGCTGGACAACGAATACCAGGTTGCGAAAATAAATGGAGATTGAACAAAGATGGATTTTATTCTAATAATAAAAAATGATGCTTCTAATAGTATCTGCTGCTTAATGGCATTAGCAAAATTAAAATCATTATTCAAAATTAAGAAGAAATAATCTACATTTGGAGGCCAAAATAATTCCACCGAGTTTGCCACCTGAAAAATGCAAGGCTTAATTTGGTTGGCAATCAAAATATTCTTCAGTAGAATTTGTCCTCCATTGGAGCAAAAACAAGTGGATAACCGATTATCATCATTGGTTAATTGCTGATAGAAATCATTATCCCCAAACCAAGGCTCTCCTTTCAAAATAGAGGCAATGAAAAGAAAAGGAAAAGAACACAAAACGCGAACCTCCATATTTTGCCTTGCATATTGATCTGTAATGAAATCTTGGATACTATACAGAAGGATCTTACTTACCCTTTACCCAAATTCAACCAAGAAAGGAAAAACTCACTTTCTATTAATGAACTTCATACCGGCTCAAATAGAAGTCCCAACAATATTGAATAATTTTTTATTTATTTTTTGGGTGTCGAGTTTTGATGAAATTTCCAACCAAGAAACATCCTGCCACTTATAAAAAGTTAGGACACGATTCAGATCAGTGTACAGCTAACATAGCAAATGACGTTTCTTTTGCACAAATTTGGGAACTCCCAAAAATTGTAACCAATTCAAACATTATACAGATCTTCCAAATATAATTCTACTAGGATAAACCACAATTGGAAGAATTATATTTAAAAAGAAAAAGAAATGTTAAAACACACATCTATACCTCTATACCTCTATACATCCCACCCCAAAATCTTATGCATGCCTAAGTTACAATAGAATGAAAAGATGGAAACATCACCTATCTATCTCAACTCGATGATGGCGGGTGCTATAGAGAGAAAGGGTCTGGTCTGAAATACATATGACTCCCACCATATGATCTACCACCCTGTAACAAAGAATAACACACCAAATATAGGTACACTTCACATTGTCTCATTGCTAGCTTCCATTTTTCTTCTTCCATTTTCCTGCTACAGATTCGATCATGTTATTGGAGTATAATCATTCAACCAATGCATTTGGTGCTGATCCAGTTGGGTTTGCTCTAATTGTAGATTCTAACAGGCTTCTCAAATGTGTGCCGGCTCTGCAAAATTGAGGTAACTTGCTAAGGGGGTTTATAACTACATGTTAATTTGTTGACAGGATGTTTCATAAAGCCATTTGATTCTATGACACTTTCCGGATAATGCCACCAAATAATTTTTAAATCCCATTGCTACAGAAACTTCAAACAATTCAAGAAATATGTACCTGATTGGCTGAATACGACCTTTTAGGAGCATTATCAGAATGTTCCAATCCAAGGTACTGTTCCCAAGCACCATATACATCTCTTCTCTGTATGCGGAAACAAAAGCATAAGATGTAACTATACCCAAGATCAATGACATGACTGATTTTGTGTTTTTGTGTCACAGAGAGAGAGAGAGAGAGAGCACCTGAAAACGATTGGATACAATGTCTGTATCCAGAAGATACTCTGGACGACCCAAAGACAAAAAGGCAAATCTCCACTGAGGAAAGCATTTAATAAATTAATAAAATAATCAGAAAATCATACCAGGCTAAAGTGGCACACACATTTTAGTTTGAAAATACATCAAGTAAATGACCACCCACACGAACCAAGCTACAAAAAGAGTGGATTCAATTGACCCCACAGGAAAAAAAATTGTTTAATGATATATGATAAATTTATAAAAATTGCAACTGTAATACATAAATTGACGCCTTTGAAACTTTATAAATTTTCTAATGGACGGGATGAAATTGAATTTTTTATAGCTTTCTCAATCTATGACACTTCTACTCCTTTATAAATGCATCTCCCTCTAATCTTCTTAAAATAAATCATAATTTAATTCAATTATTTTGTAAAACAATTAAGAAATGAAGTATTTATTAATAAATTTGAGATTAGAAAACGTATCACGAATCAATACGGTGCATACATACATATATATATATGTAACTTGAAAGTACAAAGTATCCAAAAAAGTTGGTTAGTATCACAATATTTTGGCCCACAAAAGAGCAAAATATGATAAACAAAGGTTAAAGTACCTTCAAAAACTCTTCATCTGGAACCTGCAATTTCTTTTGTATACGTGCTTTCACTTCAAGCAAGGTCTCACCCTCATGGATAACGAGAAAAAATGGTTCCCCGAAATTCTGGACCTGCTTAAAATTGTAAATATATAAATAAATAAGTCCAATCGAATCTAATATAGATGTATGACATTAACAAAACCCATATTAGCTTACCACCTGATTCTGAGCTGTATCTTTCATAAAATGATAAACATGTATCAAGCGATCTTGTGGACCAAGGGTTTTCTCCTCCTCTGGTATCTGTAGTGTAAAACAGTTTTGATCAGGATAAACTGGAAATGTGATTATAACTGGAAAGATGCTTATAACCCGAAAATATGGACCGAAAAATATTATTAATAAGCCACAACACTAAAGAAGGGTGAAGCCAGACAATTACCACAAGGGCCATGATGAATTATGAAAATTACAAGGAAAGCATGGAATTCTAAACATTTAATACTTCTTGGGAGGTTTATCTTAGAGAGCCTAGTGTGTACGTAGTTTTTTGGGAGAGGCTCTTTTACATATGGTTGAGGGGTAGTTTGGTTGCCATAGTTGTGCCTTCGTTCTTTTGGATCTTATAGTGGCTTTAGTTTATCTAGAAATAAACAATTGAAGGATGGGAAACAATATACTGATAGGTAAACAGCTCCACCCGACTTAACAGTGCGTCCTTTTATCATAATTTTGTTCTTAAATATGTCAACCAAAGCATCATCAGCTGCTTGAAACTGAATTTGTGAATTTCTTAGTCAATACTAGAAAAAAACAGAAGAGCTATGGAAAAGCTATGGAAATCCAAAATTGCATTAGGATCAGCTCAACTATGTGCATGGGAAAATTTGTCGAGTTAATGTGGATCCTATGAGCTTGGTAATGGTTCCAAACAAACTTCCTTTTAAATAATAGAAGTGGAGTTTTGAGGTAAGGTCGATTCCTAGTAGTGGCACATCCTGCAAGAATGGGCAACCCAAACACATGAAATTGTCACATCATGGACATACTCATTCCACTTTGACCCATTAAACCAATCTAAACATCCTCCAAGTTCAACATAATTTTCTGCAGAACTTTTCCAGCGAAAGAGGGGAAACTATTGAGACATTTTCTGAAGGTTTTAACTAAATGTAAAATGAAATATGGACCAAAACAAAAATCCAATGCCTACCAAAAATGAAATTCAACAATTACCTCCTCTGCCCGTAACGTCCAATATTGATCATTAATGTTCTCAATCTTCTCATTAAGTGGGAAAATCTGCAACGATATAGATATTGTATTATACAAACAAGTGAAATTTAGATAAGAAGTTGTCTCACATATCCAGTTGCATTAGCAGACTTACCAATAAGGAATTATGTAATAAGCAGTACAGAGTTCACTCACTTGGAATCAGTAGAATTTATATCTATTTTTTTTTAAAATTCTTTTCGGGATATCAAAAAATTATCACAAATATTTGACAACAAATGAGAAATTGAAAGCTTGATAAAATATACTTTTTGAAGTTATACAAAATATGAAGAAATATCATGTTATCAGACACTAAAAGAAAAAACTAGAGGGTTTTTAGATCAATTTACAATGGTTGGGTAAGTCCTCTTCATAAAAAAATTATAGTAAACTAACTATCCTGTTACTGTCAGGTAAAGTGAAATTCAAATTTCAGAAAAAATATTGCATGGCGATGAATTATTATTGACAATGACTTTGAGAACCTCCAAATAGCATATTTTATTACTGTCAGGAAAAAAACCTGGATAGCTTCACGAGGGAGCTCAAATTTTGTTAAACCTTCATTCAACTATTATAACTTCAACAACTATGCAGAAAGGAATACATCCACCACCAAAAACATCTGTCAAGCTGCATTCAATTTGAAATACTTCTGGAGAGAACTAGCAATACTTGCACATATACCATACCTTATAGATCTTGTGATAGAAAACCTCAAGCAGTCGAAGTTCTGCACTAAGATGTGACAACTCAACCTGCAGATGACACCACAAAAATGAACGTTTCACTAGCGCACAAACAAAATAGTTTCAAGGAGTCAAGAAATGGAAAGGGAAAACACCCTAAATATATATATATATATATATATATATATATATATATATATTAAATTCCAACAAGAAGATGTTGACCCAATATTAACATAAATCTCCATTGTTAAAGCAATAGAACCACAATTCATTGAATATTACAGAGATGATTACTAAAAGCAGAAGTTGCTGGAGTTACCTTTGTCTTAAGATCATTAATAACGTCCCCTACAGTACTTTGTTTTGGCAATCTAATAGTATGAATTATGACCTGAAAATAGTTTTACAGGTTTAAATTACAGAAAGAGGAGAAAGGGGACAGATTGGGGAAATTAAGGACTGCTATAAATCATCACTTACTTCATCCTTAGTAGCATGATGGAAAGCAACTTTCAAAGTTTTCAGGCCTTGCAGTTCTGGCAGAGGAATATCTAGTACTTCATAATACAAAATATCCGAACTCTATTCACAGAAAGAAAACCATGGTGTTAACTCAACATTATAGAATGCATGATTCTGCAGATTTGAACATAGAACAATAAATCTTGATCAGCAGTAACCAACCAATGAATTACCTGATTGTAGTGGACCAGCATGTCTGACAGATGTTCTGCTCCTCTGTACTTGATCGGTTGAGGTTTAGGTTGCTGGGAGTAACAATTATGAGATGTAAGCCTGATTTTAGATGGATCATCCAGGCCAAGATGGCAAGCTACTTTTTCCACAACATCATCATAATTGTGAAGCTTTGACCTAGAAATTCACAGCGATGGATAAGAGTAGAATTTCAAACGTTCATCATATTGACTGAATGAAAACTAGAATGGCTGTATTGTGCAATGTATATATGAAAAACTCACAACTCGAGACAAAATTCATCCTCCTTCGGTTTCTCCAGAAAACGAAATTGAACGACCTATGCAGAGAGAACCAACATTTTTTTTAAATAAAAGGCAACACAATATTTAAGACTGATATAGAATTATTATACTCCATTTATTTTTCCTTCTTTTTTTTTTGCACAAAGTTCATAGGAAAGTCCTAAATTAGAATACAAGCGCATAATAAAAAGAAGGCTCAAAACTAACTTCAACAACCCAATAATCCTTTCCCAGTAAACGCTTTGAAATCTAACATAATTTTCTTCTTCACACTACCAAGCGGTGAACAGAGGGCATTACTATTATTAAATATACTATACTCGTCAAAGAAACTAGGTACATAAAACTTTATTTACTCTATATATAGATTGCGTAGAAGTTAGAACTAAAAATGAGTTCAACTGTTTAAAATGCTAGCATTAGTTTAAAATGACAATATTTTTTTGGTACAACTGCAACACAAAAAAGAAAACTTTTAAGAAGAGAAAGTTAATATAAGAATAGAGAAAAATAAGATGGAAAGGTGTATCCCTTCACTTGTGCTTGATTATGTGGACAACACTTGTTGGTACATGTGGACAGCCGTAGCAGTAAAATAATTATGGTTCGTTTGGTAACTCTTTATGCTTTTATGTTTCAAGTTGTTATTTCTATTTTCAAATGTCTCTGTTTTTACGAGTGGAGAACTGGAAACATTAATTAGGCAAACACTGTTTGGTAACTATATTTAAACATTAATGTCTAATTTTTAGATAGAGTTGACGCTCTAAATTTTTTTTGTTAATAAGATTCGATGTCTGTATTACACTAAAGTTAGAGTGACTCCAAGTTGCAAAATTTCAAAATAAAGTTTTAAACAAATTTTGCTTTCCTTGGACTAACCTTGCAGGAGGACAAAAGCGTAATTTTACCCCGAAGACAACCCCGCGAGAGGGCAAAAGTGTAATTGCGCCTTGACAACATGTTCAAGCAAGGATCGCCGAGCTAAATATGGGGTCATAACAAGCCACCACAAAGAATCCCCGATCCACGTACAAACTAGTCGACCGTCCCGCTGACTCGAATATACCCTTCTGCTTTTCGCTTCATCTTCTTGGATTCGGAAATGGTCAAACTTGATGACACTGTGTAGTCCTCAGAAAGAGCTTTCCAAATTGGTATGACACGTCTTCCAACTATTCCCGGATTGAAAGGAGCAAGCAACCGACTACAAAGCAAGGCGAAAGAATAGCGGGCATCTAACTAGGGATGATTTTTCACCTTTTTCTCTGTCTTCCCGAACTCAACGGACGTTTCAGCGGACAACACAAAAACAGACTTCGCGGCACGAGCAAATGGGGCCCACATTAGGGCTGCCGCAGGTGTACTTGCGGCTTCCTCCATTACACCCGCGGCTCCCCTAATTTAGAGGAGAGAGCATTCAAGAGAGAAGCTCCGATTTTAGAGAGAGAAAGGTTCAGTTTTGGCTCTAAAATACCCATAAATCCCACTTAGCATATATGTATACATCTTGTTTATACAAAGTTCTATAACTCAAATATCGTGTTTAGTGTTTAGATCCATACATTATTGCGATTTCTATATATATACTGCTTGGTTGTGCATAGGTTTGATTTTTTACCGATTTTTTTGAGTAAATAGTTGGTATTTGAAGTATTTTGACTTAGTGGAGTGGGAGTCCTACCTACGAGCGTTCAAGGATTTAATCGATAAATCACTTGTTAGCGAAGTTAGGAAGCATATATCATAGGAACCATGGGGTCAAAGATCCTTCAAACGGATCTCAACTCGGTTCCCATGATGGACTTATTTCAGTTGTCTTATCAGCTTGTCATCCATTGTACATGTAATCTTGGACCTTAAAACGGGACCCGGATTTAAGGCTCCATAATAGTAAAATTGTGGTTGTAGGTGCTTGGGCTTACTTAGATGGCTTTCATACCCACAAGAAGCCCGACCCTTGTAGTTCATAGTTTCCATGCCGTCACCAAACATGATTTCAAATCAAATTAACGAAGATCTTATAAAATATAGATAGCGCCGGGATGGATAGATTTAAGGAAAAAATCAAGCAATTAGAACCCCGAGTTCTAAACCACACCCCAAAGATGTTTCTCATCCAAAATCCAAATAAAAATCAAATAAAGCCGCTTCTAAGATTAAAAGAAGGCCGAGTCCAAATTAAAATTGGAAGTATCAAAGGACCTCGATAACAATCTTTTCAAATTATCACTTTCATATGCTTTGTCTAAAAAATAAATTTTTCTTTAAATCAAACCCTTCCGGCAAGGTTCAAAGGGGCATAACAATACTTTCAAAATAAAGCACTTAAGCACATTAGCACATTTTCAAAGCAAAAAAACATCCAAAGCTTTGCGCGCACACACTTCATGTTTAGGGAATTAAAAAGGTGTGGTAACTGTGTTTCACGGAAGTCGGGCGTGCCTAAAACTATCCTCTAGCTTAAGCAAGTCCCCGAACTCTATGAATCTCAGTACCAGACCAATTCTACAGTCGCATATTGGGCCATATTGCGAAAACCTCCAAAATCTGGATGAGTCGGTACATCCATTTGAAACTATACCTACTGGCGGCTGTCTAATTTGGCCAAATCATTCAAATCAATCTTTTCAAATTCGTGGGCATTTATGCCGGTCTTTTCCTAAAATCTCACCCTTTAAATAAATTAATCAACCTAGTGAAATACAAAGGGTAGAAATAACCATAGGAATCGAAATCCCCGGCGTCGACACGAGTTTTTGGTATTTTCACTGTTTTGATGCCAAACAACGTTGATCAGTGTTAAAAAAGTAGAAGCAAAAACAAAAATTTGAAAGTAGAAGCAGTTACCAAACGGACCCTTAGTTACATCATCACTTCCCTTGATCAGTGTTAATGTTTCGGGATTATTAGAAATTAATAATAATCACCACCATAAGAAATCATGCATTGAGTAAAAATTTATTTATTCGCAGAAGTAAGTCTCGCTAAAAAAATGAATCCCCAGCTATTAAAATACTGTTACAGTTACTTTTTTGGAACTCACGAAATGAATACAGAATCAGTTTGTAATATGGTTTTATTCATCAATCCTCATATTTTCTACTTGATAAAATTTCATTCGTTTATTAAACTCGTTTTACTCCCAGTGCCAGATAATTTTACTATTTAAGATTCCCAAATTGTCCATCAACTTTAGTTCCTACAAAAATAGAAATATTTATATGAAAGATGCAATCATGGTTCAAAGTAGCCGCCAAGTTCCCAAAATCTTGGCGACTCGGTGGGCTTCCTCAGTGACCTTTCGAATTGAATAATCAATTATTTAAAGCTGATAATAGAGGGTGCAAATTTCCTCCAATCGTAATATTTGCTTTTTAACAAGGTAGCAGGATAGCTTCCTTTTCATTAAAATTGAATGAGGTTTGGTGCGGAAAGAAGGCCAAGCTCCAAGTTGTGCAATAAAGAGACAAATTGTAATTTCAAGTATTAACAATGTAAAGTTGTGTTAGGCAAAATATCTTCGAAAAAATAACGGTGTAGTGGAAAAATAAACAGTAATCAGAGGGCAACAAAAGCATCAGGAGCATTTGAATTTGGTAAAATCGGTGGATGGATCAAACTAGACATCCTCATGGGGCAATCCAGACCCATCTTTATCAGCTTTGCTGATCAACAATGACCAGGTTCAATGGTAGCAGATATTTATCAGAGTGGGCAATTTGGAAAGATTGCAGACTACCATGGATTTAAGAGTTCGAAAATGTCCTACTTGAGACTGATTCAAAGCCTGCAATCCATATCTTTATCACAGTATGACATTTGGATCCGCACAGCTTGATTTTTTAGAATAGAATTGACACGCATGAGGGGATCAGAATTTTCCGACAATTGTTCGACTCGAGCTCCAAGGGTTCAACAAATTATTTCAAGTGATTGGACTGAAAACTACTCGAGAATATTTATTGTGAAGTCCAAGGCAAGGGAACCGTCCAAGCATTCATCAAAACATTCATTGTGGAATATGATTTTTAGTTCAATGGTTTGGCTCAAACAAAGGTTAGAGTTCGATGGAGGGATTAAATGACAAACTAAGGATCAAATTTGGGATTTAAATGCGTCAAAAGTGGCCAAGGAAAAGGTTCTGGTTAATCGGCGCGCCCCGCGCCGTTTTTGTACTGAAATTAGCGCACCCCGCACCAAGGCATCAGAGAGGGTCTGCAGGTGCAGCGCACCAGCGAGCCCCGCGCCAGGGAGGCTGAGCTTCAGCAAGAGCAGCGCGGCCTGCGCCAGGCCCTTTGTAATTCAGGCGCGCCCCGCACCGTCACGCGGCACAGATATCAAGGAACGCGAATTTGACTATTTGACCATATTTCTTTTCACATTTTTGGGGGATCTTTCATATCTTACCATAATTCTAATGTGTCAAGGATATTTATTAGATAGGATTTGATTTCCATATTGATTTGTTAGCTAAGATTTCTATTTCCATTCAAATTCTTATTCCTTATTGAAATTAGGGTTTTGATGTCTTATTCCTTATAGAATTAGAATTTCTTATTATTAGTATAAATAAGGGTTACATCTATTGTAAGAGATAGACAACTTTTTTAAATAAAACTTGTGAGATTATTCTTCTTTTGGTTCTTTGAGAACTCCTGAATTATTCATAATTTTTATGTGAGATTCAAACTCGATTTATCATACAACAATATATTGTTGTGTGTGGCGTCTTCTACCATACATTAATCGTCGATTGTACTTTTGGTTCTTGTCTCGTTATAAACATTGGGTCAAGGTGTTGTTGGTGTTCCATTCAACGCAACTTTCTTGCGCAATCGATTGTACCAAGGTTCTCGTCTCTTTATAGGCGTTGGGTTACGATATAGTAAGCGTTCCACCTTACGACTTTGCTAGAAACGATCCGGGCGACGACCACCTTACGCAAGTGTGTCGTGGAGTCCATCATTTGGTATCAAAGCTAAGTCTTCTAGCGAGTTACTTATCTTTAATTTTCTATTGAACATATATTGTTAAAAAAAAATCGTGAATTTTTTTTTCCAGAAATTTGAGAGATGGTTAAAAAAAAGAGTTATTATTTGCTTCAATTTGCTTGGGTTCCATAAGTTTCGAGGTTATTGTAAATTTTCAAGGAATTACAAGTTGTGAATTTTGGAGATATTGGGATTTCATTGAAGAAGGGTATAATTGGCAATCTGTGGAAATTTATTGGTTATCGTACATCATACCTTGCTAAATTTTGTTTTGTGATAAGTTCTTATTGATTTGAATAGAAAACTGTGGTTTAGTTTGGTGAATTCAAAAAGAATTTATAAGAGAGAATATAGAGCAGTAAAAGGCAAGAGAGTGAGATTATTAGAGGGTAAAAGCCTAATTTGTGCGATACACGAGCATTTCATAATTGTGTGATTTATTGTTTGAGCGAAACACGTGAGGGAGTGTGTGAGGAAAATTTTCTTTATCTACTAACCCTTGTATTGCAACAAATATGTATGATTATGATTATGAAAGTTCTTATGGGTCTCGAAAGAATACTTTCCAAGGAAGGATTGATCTAGATGTGTATTTGAGATGGGAGAAAAAAATGAATCGAAAGTTTGCCTATAATGAATATTCCGAGCGTGGGGAGGTGAAACTAGCGGTTCAATAGTTCTTTGATCAAGCAATTACATGGTGGGATCAAGTTGTGCGTAGCAAGCGGAGATGTGGAGAGCATCCGATCGAGACATGGGAAGAATTAAAAATGGTAATGAGGAAGCAGTTTGTTCCAGTACAGCGAAATAGGAGAGAATAGTATATTTCTCAAAGACATGTAGAGCAACCTTCAAGGAGATTAACATTAGAAGATGATAAGAGGATTCGTAGGCATGTAAACAAAGAGGATTCACATTGGAGACAACCACGAGAAATAGCGAACCATTACTTTCTGAGGAGTTCATTACGAAGATGACATATTGTTGGATGCAGCTACAAAATACTTTTAAGGCGCAAAAGGTACAAGTTCAGCCGAGGGAGGAAGAAGATCTAATTGAATATGCAGTCCAAGGAGATCTATTGGGTTCTAGTGATCAAGAGGATAAGTTTATGGAAGAAAAATACATGTGAAAAAGATTGACAAAAAGAAATTGTTCAAAAGATTGATAATGTAAAAGAAAAAGTTGAAAAGAATGAGAGAGAAGGAAAGAGATTGAAAAAAATGAGTTTGAAAATAAACGAGAGAAAAACAAACGAGGGTGAGCATAAAGAAGAGAGAGAAGAAATATGTGACCATGAAAAAGAGAGTTGTATTTTGAAAAGCCCATGATTATACATGTACAAGCCGACACTTTTGAATACTAACACTAATGATTCTTCTTTGTCTAGTTCTGTTTTGTCTCTTGTACAGGTTGTTGATGATATACCTCGTGCTATCATTTCGTACCAATCAATAGCTAGTATTCCCGAGGAGTCGACGGAGTTACCGAGGCGGGTTAGAGAGTTGGTGAAAGTGGGTATCGTAGAAGCGAACATGAGGTCATGTGCTAAATATGATGATAATGTGATGATAATGCCTAATCAATTTAGCATGAGAAAGTGATAAATGGGAAATTGTTTTAACATGTGATTTGTATAGATGGATAATTATTTCTGTTAGATTAACTGATGCGTCTAGTGTTTTCATGAGTTATTTAAAACATGTGTTGCATGCTTCCATTGGAAAATTTGTAGGCTGTTTTGAGGATAGAATCATTTTTATCATAAGCTATGGCAGATATTTGATCCTTGTTGAGTTAGTTTATGATTATAATATGTTTTCTCGTTTTCAACATTATTACTTGAATGAAATTCATTCTAGGGTTTCTTATCCATATGTCGATTTGGATTTTCATGCTAATCAATCTTTACATGAGATGTCGATAGTTGACAGTGATAGTATGTTGTTTCATTAGGGCAATCTTCATTGTATGATTTGCTATCATATGGTATTGTTTTGAAAAGTGATTATCATCAAGATAAGGTGCAATATGGGTTACATGCATGTTTAGTTAAATCATTCAGATTAAATGTTTTCATATTTAATCATATTTTGCATTCCTTCATGGGGAAAATTGATAGTCTATTTTGATGATATTCCAATTTTTGTCAACAATTTGAGAAATTCTTTATCATGTGTTGAGTTTGTTTGAAATCATTGTAAATATGCTATTGAATTTTCAACTTGTGATTGTGACCTTTTTATTCCATTGGTGCTATTATTTGATCTTGACTGTGTTAATGTCCATGGAAAGAGGAAGGTTGTTTGTGTTTTGCAAATTCGTGATAGGATCATATTCATCGAGGGAATCATGGATCGTGCAATTCAATTTGATAAATTCATTGAGAGTCTACAGGGAAGTGTTTTGAATATTGTTCTAGTAGACTATGCATGTGATTTTGTGTTATTTGATTTCTTTGTGATTAGACAACAAAAAGTTGTTGATTTGTTTTGTTATGTGTTTAATTCAGGAATTCAAGAGAGTTTCCGTGAGAAGTATGGCGAATTTCAAGTATTGATATTTGATCTAGGTGCATTGACGAATGTGTTTTTGCGTCTGACCGAGATCATTGGATTGACTTTTGATCCGGGGATACGTCATTGGGAGAATCTACCACATGAAGAGTTCTGCATGATGATTTTTGATCTAGGAGGATATAGGACTTTTCATATTCTTATTTGCATTGCATTCATGAATATTTTAGTAGATAGTAGATTAGTTTATATAGTTAGTGTTTTGGAAGTAACCAGTCTACGAGTGGAAGAGCATCGTGTTGCTTTGTTCTTTAAAGGAGTTGGAGTTTTTAATACTTATATATTTCATTTGCAAGTTGAGTTTTAGCATTATGATGTGTTTGATGCTACTTTGTTTTTGTGTAGGAACAGGTTTGTGGCTAGTTCCTTTTCAAGAAGAGGGCATGTCAGATTTGAGGACAAATCCTTTTGAAGAGGAGGGGAATGACAAGCGCATGAGGGGGTCAGAATTTTCGGACAAATTTTCAACTCAAGCTCCAAGGGTTCAACAAATTATTTCAAGTGATTGAACTGAAAACTACTCGAGAATATTTATTGTGAAGTCCAATGCAAGGGAACTGTCCAAGCATTCATCAAAACATTCATTGTGGAATATAATTCTTAGTAAAATGGTTTGGCTCAAACAAAGGTTAGAGTTTGATAGAGGAATTAAAGAATGAACTAAGGATCAAGTTTGGGATTTAAACGCGTCAAAAGTGGCCAAGGAAAAGGTTCTAATTGACCAGCGCCCCGCGTTGTTTTTGTACTGAAGTTAGCGCGCCCCGTGCCAAGGCATCAGGGAGGTTCTGCAGTGCAAGGCGCCTGCCACCGATTTTGTACTACCAAAGAACGCCTCCACTGTGAGGGTCGAGCTTGTGAAGAGGCTGGCGTCCGCTGCCAAAGCCAAAGCCCTTTGTAATTCAGGCGCACCTCGGCATTATCACGGCAACAAAAAATCGAGGAATGCAAATTTGCCTCGACAAGATTTTTTTTCTATATTTTTAGGGGATCTTTCATATCTTTCCATAAATCTACTGTATCTAGGATATTTATTAGATATGATTTGATTTCCATATTGATTTGTTAGCTAGGATTTTTATTTCCATTCAAATTCTTATTACTTATAGAAATTAGGGTTTTGATGTCTTATTTCTTATAGAATTAGGATTTCTTATTATTAGTATAAATAAGGGTTACATCTATTGTAAGAGATAGACAACTTTTTTAAATAAAACTTGTGAGATTATTCTCCTTTTGGTTCTTTGAGAACTACTAAATTGTTTATAGTTTTTCTGTGAGATTCAAACCCGACTTATCATACAACAATACATAGTTGGGTGTGACGTCTTCTACCATACATCAATCGTCGATTGTACTTTTGGTTCTTGTCTCGTTATAGACATTGGGTCAAGGTGTCGTTGGTGTTCCATTCAACGCAACTTTTTTGCGCAATCGATTGTACCAAGGTTCTCGTCTCTTTATAGGCGTTGAGTTACGATGTCGTGAGCGTTCCACCTTACGACTTTGCAAGAAACGATCCGGGCGATGACCACCTCACGCAAGCGTGCCGTGGAATCCATCAAGAATGCTGCTATATTTAATTATGAAAAGATCATGTAGTCTATGTACGCAGAAAATGGAATTGTTGCAGATCTTCTTGGTGAGGAAATAATTAAACCCTCCATCCCATTTTGTGCCATGTTTTGAACCAATGTTAGCAGCACTGCTTTAAAGATATGCTGATAGAACATATAGATATTATATTCTTTAACATCTCTTTATCCCATTTTAATTGTCCTACTTTGACTTTTATTGTCAATTTTGCCATTTCTAGAATCAATAAGCTGTACCTTTCTAAAAAAAATAAGCAGAAAGGCTACGTCATAATAAACTACATACAATTTGTTACTAGCCCAAAAGTATGTGATTACGAAAATCTAAATAAGTTTACTAAATTATAACTGTAAAATTGTTAGTTTGACCACAAAAGTAAAATAGGCAATTAAAATGGGACGGAGGGTGTACTATCTAAATGTGTCAAGTAAGCAGCTTAAAAATTGTGCACAGTACACTATTTTAAATATGAATCAAAATGCAACGTAGGAAGTCCAAGCAATCAAATTTTGGCCCAGTTTCGAATAGCTATCCAAAAGAAACTGCCACTATGTTGAGGAGTCCATCAATGTTGCAACAAAAAAAAAATGGAGGTATTAAAAAAGAAAAGAAAAGACCAACAATGCCAAGGAACTTGTAGCTTAAAAAAATGGTCAAATAAAATATAAAAAAGGGGGGCAAAAGCAAACAGCATGAAAGGTCACTGCTTAAATACCTAAACATTCATAAACAAACTTGAAATCCTTGAACATTCTACATGAACACTAATTTGAAAGATGACAGCCAATTACATAATAGAGAGACAAAAATGCAGAATGTGCAACATAGTTTTTTATTATATTTCACTGCCAAATGGATAAAGTAGAAGATAAACCTGACGATTATGCACGTATTCGAGAAAAGAAGGAACATCAAGGTAACGGCATTCTTCAGTACTTTCAACTTGAAGGGGTTTCTGGAAGCAAATGATATCCCCATCTTCAAGCTGCAAAATGGATTTTAAATGAAAGAAAGATGGCATACAAAAACCTCGTGGTCAGTCATCATAATACCTCAAAAGCCAGGAAGATAGCTACAATTAGTCACCAAAAATACCTGACTACTTCGAAAAGTGAGCTTCTTGTCAATGTGCTCACACATTACATTAGGTTCAAATTTTATTTCCTGAATATGAATGAGGATCAGTAAGACAACTAGCTACCAAAATCACAACATATGCAAATAACTAAGGAACCAAGAAAGTATCAAAGAATAAAAGAAGTGATAGCTGACCTCAAAGAGTTCAATTTCCTCATCAAGAGTAAAGCCTGCCAATTCATTCAGCTTTGCAAGTATTTCGACTGGCTTGCCACTGCCTTTAACAAATAGCCTCCCAACATATCTAAGAACATGATAAAGGCTTAATCACATGCAACCCAAATAAAAGCAAGGACATGGGATAAGTAAATTTGTTGAAAAATGAAAGATTTGGCTATATTACTTCCGGATATTAGGAGATATATTAGCTGTAATTAGGTGATAGCTGTGAATATTAGTTATAATTAGGTGATTGTCATTGCTGTAAAATAGGAAGTAGTTAGACCAGTTAATTATGTTTCCTGTTGATTAGGCTGATTTTGTTCTTGTATTCTCTTCTATAAGAAAAGTTTGTGTAAACCTTTGTGAAATAAGAAAATTTTCCCTCTTTCAGTTCACAAGGTATCAGAGTCTCTCTAAGAAAATTCAGAGAGAAAAATCAACCTATTTGTTTCTGCATATTTTTTCTCTTTCGTCTTCCGCTAAGCTGCCATGCCTGACAAGTCCTCTATTTCTACCGCACCTGCTGCAACTCTGCCAACCAATCCTACGGTCCAAACACCCAAAACCGATTCCCACTCAGTTCAGATTACTACCATATGCCTTAATGGCAATAATTTTTTACGATGGTCATTGGGTGCCTGACAGGGATAAGAAAGAGCCGACACCGGAGGAACCTACATATGTGACCTGAGATGCAGAAAATTAGATGGTGATGACCTGGCTTGTGAACTCAATGGAAGAGGAGATTATCTCCAACTATAAGTGCTATTCCACGGCCAAAGAGCTTTGGGATAACGTGAATCAGATGTACTCTGAATTGGGAAATCAATCTCAATTCTATGAATTGACAATAAAACTTGGTGAGATACGGCAAGGAGAAGACTCCGTCACCAAGTATTTCAATTCCTTGAAGCGTCTATGCGGCTTGGGATTTGTTCAATGATTATGAATGGAAATCTACTGAAGATGCTAGTCACAATAAAAAGACTGTTGAGGCTCATCGTATTTACAAATTCCTTGCTGGACTCAATGTGGAATTTGAAGAAGTTCGAGGACAGATCATTAGCAAAAGTCCACTGCCTCCAATTGACGAGGTGTTTGCCGATGTTCAAAGAGGAGATCCGTAGACACATGATGTTGGGAAAAAGGAATACAGAAGGTTCTGGTGCCGAAGTTACTGCTAATAAAACATCCAACTTTCAGCGGAAACCTAAAGAGAAGCAGCGGGTCTAGTGCAATTACTATAATAAACCGTGCCACACGAGAGACTTGCTGGAAAATTCATGGAAAACCAACAAACTGCAGAAGCAACAAATTTGGGGACAGAAACAACCGCTCAATTCCCACTGCAAATGAAGCGGAGACAAGTCCATTAAGCAAAGAACAGATGGATCACCTCCTGAAACTGCTGAAATCCAATTCAAAACCTGGTATTCCTAGTGCTTGTCCTGCACAAACAGGTAGTGCACTTAATGCCCTTTCTTGTTACTTCAATTATGCTCCTTGGATCATTGATTCTGGAGCTTCTGATCACATGACAAGTCTTTCAAATCTCTTCAGCACATATTCACCATGTTCTGGATTAGAAAAAATTAGAATTGCAGATAGTAGTTTCTCACCTATTGCCGGAAAAGGTTTGATAAAATTTTCTGAGAACATAAATCTTAAATTTGTTCATGTTCCTAAACTAGCCTGCAACATTTTGTCTGTTAGTAAACTATCTAAAGAATCTAATTGCCATGTACTTTTTTTGTGATTCTCACTGTGAATTTTAGGACCGGAACTCTGGGAAGAAGATTGGCAGGAATTTACTATTTTGATGATGCTTTCTTAGTTAATAATAAAGCTCAAGGTCTTAGTGAAAGTAACATGCACACAAGCCAATCATATTTAATATGATGAATCATATACTTTGTAATAATCTTATTCAATTATTAATAAAAGAATTCATTTATTAAAGACTTTTATTTTATCTACATGGTGCTGTTATATAATATAACCACATAGTTTTAAGCAATGCTTTTAACATCATGATGATAATCATGCTAATGAGATCTAAATTCTTAGATAGCTTAAAACTAAAATAGTTCATAATCGTTCGATTACTAAAAAGGGAATTAGTGAATCCGGAATAGATTGATACATACGTTGCTTGCTCTAAGGAAGAGGATGATTGATCTAATAATTATTTAAGTGAAAACACTAAAGCAAGTATGTAAGTGCTTATTTGAGAATAAGTTCACTTAATGTGATTCGTTAAGGAATACCTAATGGAGTTTTACTTGCATGTCAATAGAAATTCATCTAGTGATAGTAGTACAACTGATCCTTAGACTTGAAATCATCATAATATCTTGTGTATGATGAGTTATAATTTGACATGTCCCTTAAGACCTTTAGGGTATATCAAGGTATGCTTGTGTATAATAAATTGTACATGGAGATAATGAATGATCAACAAAGAATCTACCGCTTTTAGTAAAGGAAAAGAATATCTTATGTGATTCGATAAATGAAATTAGAAAGGAGTTTCTAATTTGTATTATTTAGAGTTATGCATTTGAGAATCGAAATACATATAATTAAATAAAATAAGACTTGACAGTGATTTCATGTCTTATATTTAATTGAAACATTGTATGATAAAAGAATTGAATTGTACGATAACTATTCACTCAAAGGTTCTTTTATGATTAATGTTGAAATTTATATTATCTGGAAGGTCATTGATCGCTAAGAGAGCTTACCCTTATTGTAGAATAAATGTTGGGTTAAATGCTTTCTAAGTCACTGTATTTTATGTCAACTTACAAATGGGTCACTGAATTTTTTTTTCTTACAGTCAACTCACTATACTCGACTTTTCTAACACAAAGTTAAAAAAACCGTTAAATACTTTGACTTTAACGGAAAAAGACAGCTAAGCTGCTGAGTTGTCCAAAAAAAAAAAAGCTGATGTGGCGTCCTTGTGTGACGTGACAGTGATTATGTGGATTTGGAGAAAATTTTTTATGAAGAAAATAGAAAAAATATTTTAAAGTATAATATAAATTTAAAAAGTGTGTCAAAAAATAAGAAAATAAATAAAAAATATATTTAATTATTTTTGTAATTAATATCAAATAAAATTTTATTTATAATTAAGCCATTTATAAAATAAAAAATCCAAAAATATGCTAATTAAAATTAAGGGGAACGTGAAATATATTTAGGGGAAAATTTAGCAAAAAATACATTGTAAAAATTAAAAAATAAAAAGAGTTATTTTGTTACTTTTCTAATTAATAAAAAATGTTTTTTATATAATTAATAACAAATATAATTGAGAATTTTGGAATCAGCCTCTACTTCCTCAGACTCTAAAGCCCTTCCACATTTGTGGATTTCGGAATCTGGAATCCATCTCCAAGGACCTCCAGAACTCACCTCTCTTGTAATGCTAATTATAGAGGACTGCCCTAAGCTTTGGTCCTTGGCTGATGAAAACATGCTTTCCAATCTTTCATCTTTGGAAATCGCCAATTGTCCACTTCTGAAGCAGCGATGCTTACCTAAGGATAAAGGAGAATACCGGCCCATGATTGCCAGCATCCCCCAAGTGAAAATAGATGGTCATTCCATTTATGAAATAAGCATCGGTTAATTACTAGTCAGGTAACCCATTTTCATATACTCAATCTGTATTTAACTTTCCTGCACCTTTATTTGTAAGAGAGAGGTATGGCGGGGAAGGGGGAGATTGTGGCCGGGAAAGAAGGACGGGGGACGGAGGGACAGGGAGAGCAGAACAGATAACGGGGAGGGGAAGGGTCAAACAGGGAGGAAAAAGGGGGGAAGGGAACAGAGGAGAAGGAAGGAGAGAGAGAGCACAGTTTGCTTTTTTTCTGCTCTTTTTAATAAAAATGATTATTTCTTAAATTTGATTAAATTAAATTATAATATTTAAATTTTGTATAATTTTAAGATAAAAATTATTTGATAAAATTAAAATTACAATAACAATTATTTGATAAAATTAAAATAAAAATTATTTGATAAAATTAAAATTATTTGATAAAAATTATTTGCATGTAAAAGTACAAATTTATTTATCCTAGTTAGAAAAGAAAAAAATTATCACCAAATTGACTCGATTATAATTTTAATGTCCTAATTTGAAAAGATTTTTAATTTTATAATATTTTTAATTTTATAATTTTTATAATTTCCTCAACTATATTTGTTATTAATTATATAAAAAAATATTTTCTATTAATTACAAAAATAACTAAATAACTCTTTTTATTTTTAATTTCTACCATGTATTTTTTTGCTAAATTTCCCCTAAATATATTTCACATTCCTTTAATTTTAATTAGCATATTTTTGAATTTTTTATTTTATAAATGACTTAATTATAAATAAAATTTTATTAGATATTAATTACAAAAATAATTAAATATATTTTTTATTTATTTTCTTGTTTTTTGGCACACTTTTTAAATTTATATTATACTTTAAAATATTTTTTCAATTTTCTTCATAAAAATTTTCCTCTAAATCCACATAATCACTGTCACGTCATACAAGGACGCCACATCAGCTTTTTTTGGACAACTAAAAAGCTTAGCTGTATTTTTCCGTTAAAGTCAAAGTATTTAATGGTTTTTTTAACTGTGTTAGAAAAGTCGAGTACAGTGAGTTGACTAAAAGAAAAAAAAGTTCAGTAACCCATTTGTAAGTTGACGTAAAGTACAGTGACTTAGAAAGCATTTAACCCAATAAATGTTATTTATTTAAATGAATTAAATAATTTAATTTGTTTATTTAAATAAAATTAGATTTTTTCTAATTGATTTATTCACAACCGGTTTAATATGAAGAACCTAAAGGGTCACACCATAAAAAGAAAATATTTATTTTAGAAGTAAATGGCATAATTGTAAAAATAAGTTAAGTATATTTAATTTAATCTATGGTGATAGAATTAATTAAAATGTTTAATATTTATTACTTAATATTTTGAAAATATTAAATATAAATTAATAAGAGAAGTTATTATTATTAATAATATTAGTATTATTTAATTCCTAAAAGAGTTTGGGAATTAATTAATAAAAGTACTCTCATTAATTTCTAATTGGATTAGGAATACAATCAATAAAAAGAGTTTAACTAATTAAAATAAAATCTTATTCTTAAATAGTTTAGAAGGGGTGCCTAAATCTATAAATAAGTCTGTATTATTATGGATTAGGGTTGCACACTTGATTTCAGGAGTTGGGAGAGTACGTATAATTTCTATAGAGAAAGAAACTAAGGTTTTGCCAACACCCATCTTCTTAAATACATACTCCCTTGGTGGATCACCTCTTGAGGACAAACACTTAGGTGACTAACGTTGACCAAAGGAAGGAATCAAACCTGGTGAATTCAAAGAGATCACGAAAGACTTAGAATTGAACTCATACCTGAGGAATCTCGATTCTACAAGTGTATGAATTTGACTCTCCATCTCTTTCGTATTGATTGATAATTGAGCACTAAGTATGAACATGGTGATGGTTTGTATTAAAATTTTAAAATTAGTTTTATCGCGCTTCAGCTACTTTTATGTGAAGAAAATGAAGAACGGCAGTGATCATTGGAGCGAAGGGATCTGACAATTCAAAATTTTGTTGCCCGATGTGCGATGCTTGAATAGAAGCACTCTTTGGCAGAGTATAAAATATTAAAGCTGGAATTTGAGAATTCAAATGTCAAGGAGCAGCTAAAAGAAGAAACAACTGAACGAATGAGAATGAATGATGCATGGGTAAAAGTTGCACGACGCGTTGTTGTGGAAAGAGAAGTCCGATCCAAGAAGGCTAAAATAGATGATATGTATTTCTCTTTTTGGACAGCAATTGGGAGAACTCACATTGAGTTTTGAATTACCCTGTACATTGTGGTCAACCCCAATTCGATATGGATCGAAGATTAATGATTCAGATCATGGAGCAGGAGTACGACGAAGCAGTTGAGGGTGGAATTTAATTGCATGATCGTGTTATATACAAACCTAAAGTGGTATCAGAGTCTAACTTTGTAATAATTATCGATTTTGATGATTCCATGTATGAATTAATATGCGATACGATTGAATTTTCTGGCAAAAATTTGTTTCCTGGTTCTACTACGCGGCTTCAAATTCATTTTGGACCGCTGATCGCTTTCCATACTTACTTCTACGGAGCTACTGGCGATCATCATGGCAAGTGGATTGCTCGGACGCTGGCTTAAAGCATAAGCGATCGTCATCAAGCGTCAAAGGCTAACACAAATCGTTTACAATGTGCAATTTATATTTTATTTATTTTACTTAACAAGTATACTAGCAATAAAATTTCATATACATTAAAACTCAAAATGTAACACTATGGAATAACATTAAAGGCATAATTATATAAATACTTAGCAATAACAATCTAAAAACAAAACACTTAATATTAAAAATTAGTAAAAGATATGAAGAATTCAACAAACATCATATAGAAAATAAAGTTGCAACCAACCATCACAAATATGTAGTCTAATAACTAATAAAACACCACCATAGCAAGCCAAAATAATGTCTAGACTCTCTACACTAGTCTAAAAACATAGTTCAATCAAAATCATCATAGAAAAGGTCATATCCATCTCTTCCACGAGAACTACTCTCATTCAAAGGCGTAGGTGGTGGTCTTTTTCCAAAATCATTCTCCACATATTCATCATCATTTGGAATTCTCTCTTCTTCATCAACTTCATTATCGGAGTCGGAATCCATCAACTTTGATTCCCTTGAAGTTGAACCACCACCACGTGAGTACATCATGAGATTATTACTAGTATTAGCACGAGCACTCCTTGAAAGATTTTGACCCTCAGGCGTGTTGGATGCACCGGTTGCTCGATCCACATCATTCCATGTAAGATCCCCCGGGATGAACAACACCGACATCATTATCAATCCATTCATTACCCCATTCAAAGTCATCAATGACTAATGGATCAAAATTATTGCCAAGTTCACGCCTCTTTTGGAACCTTGAGTCGATCTTTCGATTGTACCAAGTCACTCAATCGTTTGTGTTCCAATCTATTCCTCTTCTTCGTATGAATCTAAAATAAATTGAACAAAAAATAATAATATTAATGATAAAATTTTAATAATAGTGAATGATTTATTACTTTTGAAATTTGAACTAACAATAGAAAGTACTTACAAACTCAAATGTACTCCAATTCAAGGCCATAACCTAAGAACAACAACAGAGGCCTATAATTCTTTTTTGCAAACGAGGATAGCTCAATAGCCTATGCTCCAAAAGCATTCCACCAATCAACTAGCAAACATTTAAAAGAAATATAAATATTTTTAAAGGGAGGAAAGGAAAAATGTATATAAATTATAATCATAATTTAGCTTTTATATATATACATATATACATATATATATATATATATATATATATATATATTAACATACGTACGAGGATTCTTTATTTTCCGTTGCCTAATCACCTTTTTTCTTGCAAAAGTATCTCGAGAAGAATCATAGTTGTCGGCTAGATTGCTTATCTTGTCTAGCAAATCTAACTCGGGTACCATCTTTACAAGAATGTCATTGAAGTCATCTCGTAATGCATTAGCAAACAACCGACGTTCCTCTTTGATATCAAAGTACTTGCCCGGATTGAGAAACAACGCAGCCCCATATAATTTTTGCTCCATTTGATTTTCCCATCGCCGCTCAACAATTTCAATCACATTCTTATACAGTCTTTGTTTGTTATCAAATTCATCTTTGATTTTTTCTTCACGCATTCCATCGCAACAATAACTTCCAGCATAGCAGGCTTCTCATTACTATCAACAATCCTCAAGACTAAGAAATGGTTGTGACCCCTAATTCAATCCTCAACAGTATGCCAAAATATTGTTGAAATAACTGTATCACATACTTTCTTCCCCGCTTCAGTAGCCGACAACTTCGATTTGGACCAATCCACGCTGATGAACAAATGCCTCAATGCATCTTTATTCTTCTACAAACTCTGCAAAGTGAGAAAAGTTGTAGCAAATCTAGTAACTGCGGGTCTCACAAGATCCCTCCCATACGTTTTCTCCCTCATCGCACTAAGAAGACGACCATGTCTATAAATGAATGTTGTAATTCTCCTTGCATTTGTGATTGTGGGCTGGAATTGCTTCAACTTGCTTATGTCCTCTAATATAAGGTCAAGGCAGTGAGCGACACAAGGTGTCCAAAACAGTGTAGGTCTCCTCTCCATTAGTATATGCCCCGCTGCCTTGTAATTAGAGGCATTGTCTGTGACCACCTGAACAACATACTCGGGATCAATATCCTCGATCTTGCTATCAAGTAGATTTGTCCAACATTGTGGCATCTTGAGATTGACTGGAGGCATCAACAAAGGTATGAAATGTTTTAAAGAAATTCTTATATTCCTCATTATTCATTCTACTTCATAATTCTTGAAAGGTTAGGAAATGTTTGAAAGATAAAGATTTCTTTGAAGAGAAGTTAAGAAGAAGGGTAAGCTAAAATTTCGAGAACGAAATTCTGTGAAGGAGTGAATGTGATGACCCGGGTATGGGTGTGGTTTAGGAAATTCCGAGGACGGAATTTTTATAAGGGGGGAAGTGTAACAACATGGAGAATCCGGATTGTTCAGAATTTAAGTTTAAAGAATTAGTTATTAATAAAATAAATTTTTATTAAAAATATTATGTGCTATGTGTTTATTAATCGTTCTATAACCTAGGATGATTATAATACCGGAGGATTCTGGCTACGAGCTAGACTGAACGAGTAAGAATTTTCAAGCCGAAAATTAAATTTTTCCGGGATTAAAAATACTTCAGAGGAAAAAGACGAAATAGGCACTATTCACCCGACGAAACCCTAAGGGTTAGGGTTTGAATAACCTAAGCTTTTCCGAGAGTTCGGTATGTCGAAATGACATTCCGTCGAAAGATTTGACAATAATATATCGTGAAAAGTTAAGTCGATAAAAAAATTTTCTCAAAAAACGTGCAGAAATCGGACGAAATAAAAACGACGAAAAATATTGTTATGTACTTTTTATTCGTTTAACTACGTTAGGGGAAAACGTGAAGGAAAACGCTTAACGTCAAAAAGTGTTTCAATTTTTCGGAGATCCGAAGAATGCGTAAAAGTTAATCGGTAAAGGAAAGACGAAATATCCAAAAATATTTGGATTCCAAGAATCGCAGTTTTTAAAACTGTCAAACGAATCTCAAAAGACAGAACCACGAAGCTTCCACGAGAAGCTTCGTGAATAGTAAGGAGGTGAGAATAGTAACCTTTGGGGCGAAAGGACTATTTTACCCCTAGCCTCATTTTTCTATAAAAGGAGAGCTTAAATCATTTGTTAGTGATTTTGAAAATAACCAACACTTGAGAGAGAGAGTTCGGATGGAAAGGAAAAGGAGGAAAAGCTTGCTCGTGTGCAAACTTTGTCCAACAGAAGGAGATTAAAGAAGAAATGTATTAAAACCTAACTTCTAAGTTTTTTTTATTCTTTTAAGTTTTATATGTTCAAAACATAACTTAATGAGAATAGAAGTAAAAGATGTTAATAATGATTTTCATATGGTTGAAATCATGAGAAAACGAAGAAATAAGAATTAGAAGTTTAGTTTATAAATTCTTAAGGAAGTATTAAGCTTTGTAATGAATTTGAACGATCCGAATGAATCATATGAACGATTCGGTGAAATAAGTAAAGAATGGTGTTTTATAACACCGAATTCTAAGAAAAAGTGAAATCGTAATCAAAATATCGATTAAAAATGAAAAACGAACGAAGAACGCGAAGAACACACGAAGAACGTTGTTGATGGACAAATTTAAAACCATCGTAGTATAATTTGTTGTTGATGGACAAGTATAAAACCATCGCGTATAAGTTAGTTGCTTATTGTTTGGTTAGGAACAGTAGAAACGTTCATGAAAAACGGATTAAACTTAGCTATAACGAAGTTATAGGAAAAATTTGGTAAAAGACGAACGAGGTAGAAAGTATGTAAATGAATCCGAATGTGTAGGGTTTCATAAGAATGTAAGAGAATGTAGAAAACGTGAGTCGTGGACTCAAGAACGAACAAGTTCCGATTTCGGATGACCGAATTACGGACGAAGGAACGAAGAACGTTAATAACGTAAAATAAACGAAGGATGAAGATTAAGCCAATTGAATGGCATATTAACGGATTCAAAATAAATTTCTGTCCTAGGGGAATTGAAGTACATAAGATAAGAAAGAGAATGACTTTGGAACGACCTCATTCTGAGTTATAACGAAGGAGTTATAAGATTGTGAAGTGAGCGTCTGAAAAAAGTGTAACACTTACAAAAATTTTCCATGTTTTAGGCTTGGCAGCCTTCCTCGGCCATATCTTCAGGAAAGCGTGCGGCCGGCCGGTAGTCAAGCATCGCTTAGTGGTAAGGCGCGCAACGCGGAGATTAAGAGGAGACCGCCAGCGTCATAGTCACGGCAAGTGCACCGACCTAATGATGAGCTTTTAATTGCTCAAATCCTGAGAGAAGTGTAAGGAAAGCTAATGAACGTGTAGTTCATCGAATGTAACAGTTAATCAAGTGTTTTAAACCTTTAATGAAGGTTGAACGGAAAGATTAAACGAGATTAATAGATAAAGAATATCAACGCAACGCAGTTGCGATGAACAATCGGTCTTAGCATACAACGAATCGTATGGCTTCAACATTAAGAAAAAGTAATGAACGTGGGGTTCATGTAATGGATAACGAAGGTAGTAAGTAAGATATGATTTATCAATAAAGCCGTAATGAACAGTAATAAGATTAATGGAAGCCGAATGTGAGTCGGATGGAGAATGTTAGAATAAAATGTAAGCGTTAAACACTTTAACCGACGTGACGTGAAGGTTGAGTGTACGCGAATATTAAACGAGCAGAACCTACACTCCGTATATGGTTTGACCGTAAGATAATGAAGACCCGATGATTAAACACATGAGCGGTGAAGAAAGCTGAATTAAAGACAATGATGATATAACGTAGAAGCCGAAGGAGTTAATGATTAACTTGGATGACATTCCGAGTCGAATGAACCGGACGTTGTAAGATATGAATAAGGCAACGTAAAATGCTTAACGCTATGAATGCGTAGAATGAATATTGAATGACCGTTCTGAGTATACAAAAGACTGTATGACTTATATGATAAAGAACAAATCTTGAGGTATGACACTTAGTTGTCAGAAAGCGATAAGTCAAGATAAGTTTAGGTTATGGAACAATCGTAATCTTTGATGGTTGACATATGGAAACTGGGCTAAACAATTCCTTTAGAGAGCGAAGGTATATACGAAACTGACAACCGATCTAACTCACTGTGAAAGACAGTGTAGATGAGACGGGAACTTGTTTGTTGGTTATTTGTGGGAAACCACTCAGAGTACCATATGGACTACTAGCAAAGACACGATGTGTCTTGAGTCCTAGAAAGGTTATAAGAAGAAGATAGGAATACAAATCATCAAAGATGATGATCGTATGAGTAAGACATCTCCGTATGTTATGAAACCGTAAACCGATAAAGAAAGTTGGTTGCGTAAACTTAGTTTGTAAGAACGCGAACCCTAAGAAGTAAAGTTAAGCTTAAACCAATGCATAAGTCAAGTATATGACTAATTGGTGTATGTGTTATTTCTCCAGTTCAACGTAAACTATAAGTTGTAGCTGTGCGTAAGGCAAGTTTCCTAACTTCATTCATATTTTAAATGAATGTTAGTTTCTTAAACTTCTCAGATGTTGAACTTGAGAAGTTTTATTTATGTGCGAATGTGTGATATTTGTACAAGGTAGTAGAACGTACGAGGCCTTGTGCCACAATTTGAACACTTCGGTGTTTCTATGAGATAAACTCTTCTGTGATTGAACTGTTCAATATGAGAATGTTTTGTTTATACATGAACCGTTATTGTTAAGTCTGTGCTAATGATTCTAGCCAGACATGATGAGTATGAAAAGGGTAGAAGAATGAAAGTATTACAAAGTGAATGTGACTAACGTTTTAAACTGATAGGAATCGAGATTATTCCTATTATTCAAGCTGCTTCATAACCTTTGTTCGGTTATTGAAGTCTTAAAAGAATTTAAAAGAATGTTTAAATTCTTGAGATTGTTTATTCAACTGCTATGACTTGCTGAGCAATTGAATGCTCACACTTGCTTTAAATGAAAAACATTTTCAACGTACAAGTAGAAGAACTTAAGGATCCCGTAAAGATCAAGCTGATCGGTATCCAGAAGAAGTGCCCTTCATTAGATGAATGAGCGTAAAGATCAAGCCTTCTTGTAATGTAGAATAGTTTAATTAAACTATAGACTAGACTGTTATGTATCCTTGGTGGCAGATGAAAGTCACTCGTGTAAGATGTAAAGAATAATATAAATATCATTATTTGTAATTAACAAGGTTATAAGGTATTAGAACCTGAGAATTGAGAATGTATGTTGTTATATTTCACTATATAATGATGTATGTTTGGAAAGAAGTGGGACCGTGACGTACGGAATCCAGGTGTGAAGATAAATCGGATTTCGGGGTGTGACAAAGTGGTATCAGAGATGATAGATTATAAACCTTAGGTATGAGTACCTAAGGCTAGGACTGAGCAAAAAACGGATATAACCGAATTACCGAACCGAACCGAAATAATTTAACCGAAATTTGCTGACAATTCGATTTTTTTTAATATTTCTGTTACATCCGAATTTTTTTACGAATTTCGGTTAGGTTGTACGGGTTTCATTTTTGGGTTATTCGGTTAAACCGAATAACCGAACAAAGTGTTGCACGAGTTAAAATAATAATATTACTCTTGACTCTTGAGTCTTGACAATCATACTCTCGTTAGAGACTCTCATCTCAAAACTCAGAGGACTCTCATCTCGATCTCATTTTCTCTCGCCCAGACAGTCAACTCTCATCTTCTCTCACCAAATCGATCTCTCAGATCTCAACCCTCAACCCTCAGATCTGCTCTCGATTTCTCACTCCCTGCCATCGCCCCTCAGTTTTCCTCGAGATCGATCTCGGATCTCCTTCTTGAGCTCTGTTTCCTCGGATCGATTTGGACTTTCTCTTGTGGACTTGAGTCGGTTTTAGTGGCGATGAGCTGCTAGCTTCGAACTAAGTTGGAATTGTGGAGTCGAAGGTTCAACCACTAATGTTGCTATACTTGAAACACGACTTAAACAAATCCGAATTTCCTCTTCATCTTGTTTGTTTCTCCGGGTGTTCCTATCCTCATATGGCGAGATGCTGAACCACCACGTGTCTGAGATGAAGTCTCACGCAGTTGTGTTCTCATTTGAAGCCGAAGCCCAAGTGGTTGAAATCATCAAGTAAATTCCTCAATGTACACTAGGTATATTTTCAGTGGGAGGTATTAGCTGGTTAGCACAGAAGATGTCCATTAGGGGCAATAGGTATATTTTTTAATGAAAAGTCCTTCATTTCGGTTATTAACTGTATAACCGAATAGTAAATTCGGTTATTCGGTAATTCGGTTATCTTCAAATTCGGTTAACAATTCGGATATCAAAATAGTGTTAATTTCGGCTTTCGGTTATAACCGAATAAGCTATTCGGTTCGGTTATAACCGAATGCTCACCCCTACCTAAGGCTATAATTGTAGAAAGAAGGATAAGAAAATCGTTGAGTTAAACGATTAAGGAAGAAGATCACCACGAAATCATATTGAATCGTAATAACAGATGATCTATTGAACGATGAATGATTTATATCTAATGCTATAAATGAATGGTACTATGAAGTAGTACGGGAAGAACTCAGATTGAGTTGTGAAGGATAGCATACGAATTAAAGAAAATTCGTATTGAGTGAAGAGAAAGTTAGAAGTTGTAAAATTTCAATTGAGAACTCGTGTGATAGCTGAGTTGTATGAACCTCTGTTATGGACCGGAGGTTTGTGCTTTGGTGTAACAACTGCTTAGCTTATTACAGTGATAATCTTTGGAATATGTCACGCTATCAATATGTATATGACGAGAAGGTGAATCTTTTCTCATGTATATGCTTGATAGATAGAGAATGATAAGTTAAGTACGAGATGAAGAATAAGATTCATACCCTTGTTAGCGTTGGTACACACAGACGTGTGTGGATCTATGACAACGAATGCACGAAGAGAGTATTCTTATTTTATTATTTTCATTGATGATCATTCAAGATTCGGATGAGTATTTAATGAAATACAAATCTGAATTGTTTGAAAAGTTCAAAGAACTTAGAAGTGAAGTAGAGAAACAAACTGACAACAGTATTAAGATTCTTCGATCGGATCGAGATGGTGAATACTTAAACAATGAGTTTCTTAATTATCTTAAAGAAAATGGTATAATCACACAATGGACTCCACTTGGGACGCCACAGTTGAATGATGTATCTGAAAGGAGAAATCGAACATTGTTGGACATGGTTCGTTCCATGATAAGTTTTACCGACCTTTCAGTATCTTTCTGGAGTTATGCCCTAAAATCGACTGCATACCTACTTAACAAGGTACCTAACAAATCCGTCCCAAAGACTCTATATGAGATATGGACAGGAAGGAAACCAAATCTTAAGCGTGTTAAAACTTGGGGTTGTCCAGCTTATGTCAAAAAGTTTGAGAATGATAAGTTACAGACTAGATCCAACAAGTGTAGATTTGTGGATGCCCTAAAGAAACATCAAGGTATAATTTCTCTCATCCTACTGATCAAAAAGTGTTTGTTGCGAAACATGTTGCCTTCTTGAAAAATGAGTTTATCCTTGAGGAGTCGGTGGGAGTAAGATATATCTTGAAGAATTTCAAGAACCACAAAACACTACGGATCAAAGTCAAGTACCTGACCAAGTGAAAGAACCTATGTACCACAACCTATTCGTAAATCTAGAAGAGTACCGAAGATATCTGAGAGGTATGGATTCGTCATAGAGGATGACGATGAGATACGCATCAAAGATGATGATGATCCATTGGCTTACGGACAGACTATGAGTAGTAAAGACTCAGAGAAATGGCTAAAAGCCATAAAATCCGAGATGGACTCCATGTATGAAAACAAAGTATAGACTTTGGTTTTATCACCTTCAGCCTATTGAGTTCAAATGGATCTTTAAAAGAAAGACTGGAGAGGATGACAAGGTAGAGACTTATAAGGTCCGACTGGTTGCAAAAAGTTTCAGATAAAGACAAGGTGTTGACTATGATAAAGCCTTCTCACCAATAGCTATGCTCGAGTCCATTTGGATTTTGCTTGCAATTGCAGCTTATTATGATTACGAAATCTGACAAATGGACGTGAAAATGGCCTTTCTAAATGGGAAACTTGAGAAAGATGTGTATATGATACAGCCAGAGGGATTTGTTTCAACGGTTGGAACAATCAAAGAGTTTGATTTTATCAAAAATGAGGATGAACCTTGTGTGTACAAGAAGGTTAATGGGAGCGCTATTTCATTCCTAGTATTATATGTTGACGATATATTACTGATAAGGAACGATATTTCTATGCTACAATCGATCAAAATTTAGTTATTTAAACACTTCTCCATGAAGGATTTGGGTGAGACATCCTATATTTTGGGGATAAATATCTACAGAGATAGATCTAAAAGAATGTTTGGCTTGTCCCAAGGAATGTACATTGACTCGATGCTAAAAAAAATTAGCATGACAGATTCCAAGAGAGGTCTCATGTCGATGAGGAGAGAGACCGTATGAGTAAGATTCATTATGTTTCAGCAATATGATCTATCATGTATGGTATGATATGTACAAAATCGGATGTCACTCATGTACTTAGTGTAATAAGCAGTTATCAGTCGAATCCAGGAGAGGAACCCTGGAAGACAGTACTTAAGAAGAACCAAGGTAATGTTTATTTGCAAGGATTATACTTAGGATAGAACTATTAATCCCAAGTGTCATGTTTGTTTTTAAATTTGAGGTTGGGACTATTAGTCCTGGGATTATAAAATAGCTTAAGATGAAGAATTATTTAATACTATGACCTGATTTTACCTGGTATTATAATCCCTACCATTTGAGACTAAATTTTTTTAGACAAAATTAACCTCACTCTTTTTTTAAAATGACTAATCATATTCTATCCGTTTATAGTCTACGATCTCAGTAAACTATGTCATAGGTGGCCAGCCCGAAGCAACTTCTAAAAACAAAGCAATCATCCAAAATGTTGACAATTTAAATTTATTTTGGCATTAATGTATTAATTTATTTGTAACTATGACTAGTGAAATGAATTATTGAAACTTAACTTGTAAAAATATTAAAATTACGCATTAAACAAAAAATTGTCCTCGAATTTAATAATAAGTTTAAGCAATTTTGAATTCAACTTCAAGATCTTTGCACCTTTATTAAAGTAATTTTATACATTTTAACATTGAGTTGTTATATAACTGGTCACCCTTTTAGTTTAGATTCCATTTTATTAACACTGTCACATATTGAGTTTATAAAATAATAATAATCAAAATAAAATAAAATAAAAAATTAATCATTAGATTTTTATCTTTATAGTTTTATTTATTATGCTGTCTAAAATTTTGTTATTATAGCTTAAAATATTTTATTATTGGTAAGGGTATAATAGCCCAAACGATATTTTTTAATCCAATCCTTTCATTAATTCCGGACAAACATGACTTGGGATAATTTTAAGGTATCCCATGAATAATCTCATAGATTAATAGTCTTGGAATTATAATACTTGCAAACAAACATGGCATAAGGATGTATTGCTTGTCTACAATGGGTCTAAATTAAAACTAAAGGGCTATACAGACTCAAGTTGTCAAACGGACCCAGATGACAGTAAATCTGTTTCGGGGTATGTGATTACCTTAAAGGGTGTTGCAGTGAGTTAGAAGAATTTCAAGCAGTAAACAATTGTTGATTCAGTGACAGAGACAAAGTACATAGTTGCAAGTGAAGCTGCAAAGGAGGTTGTTTGGATGAAGAAGTTCATAACTGAACTTGGTGTGGTCCCTAGTATTAGAGAAGCAGTACCTTTATTCTGTGACAACACTAGAGCATTGCACAGGCTAGGAAACCCAGGTCTCAGAAATACATATAATTAAATAAAATAAGACTTGACAATAATTACATGTCTTATATTTAATAGGGATATTGTATGACAAAAGAATTGAATTGTACGGTAACTATTCACTCAAAGTTTTTTTATAATTAATGTTGAAATCTATATTATCTGGAAAGTCGTTGATCGCTAAGAGAGTTAACCCTTATTGTAGAATAAATGTTATTTATTTAAATAAATAAAATAATTTACTTTATTTATTTAAATAAGATTAGAATTGTTCTAATTGATTTATTCACAACCGGTTTAATATGGAGAACATAAAAGGTCACAACATAAAAGGAAAATATTTATTTAAGAAATGGCATAATCGTAATAATAAGTATACTTAATTTAATTTATGGTGATAGAATAAATTAAATAGCTTAAATATTAAATATATAAATTAATGAGTTATTATTATTATTATTATTATTATTATTATTTAATTCCTAAAAGAGTTTGGGAATTAATTAATAAAAGTACTCTCATTAATTACAAATTGGATTAGGAATACAACTAATTAAAATAGTTTAATTAATTAAAAAAAAAACTATTCCTAAATAGTTTAGGAGGGTTGCCTAAATCTATAAATAAGATAGTTTTCTTATGGGTTAGGGTTACACACTTGATTCCAAGAGTTGGGAGAGTACATATAATTTCTATAGAGATAAAAACTAGGGTTTTGCCAACACACGTCTTCTTGAATACATACTTCCGTGGTGGATCACCTCTAGAGGCCAAACACTTGGGTGATTAACGTTGATCAAATGAATGAATCAAACCCGGTGAATTCAAGAAGAGCACGAAGAACTTGGAGTTGAACTCGTACCTGAGAAAGCTCAATTTTACAAGAGTATTAATCTTATTCTCCATCTCTTTCATATTGATTGATAATTAAGCACAAAGTATGATCATGGTGATGGTTTGTATTAAAATTTTAAAATCCGTTTTATCGCGCTTCCGTTTCTTTTATGTGATTTGATTGCATGATCGCGTTATATACAAAGCTAACACTTAGTAGCATTAGTTCAAATTCTGTTTATGAACAAGTAATACTTTAGCATTTGAGGCTAGGACATCCTAGTTTTCCATATCTTAAACATTTGTTTCCGACTTTATTTTAGGGGTTGAATTGTTCATCACTTTATTGTGAAAGTTGTATCTTATCTAAGAGTCATCGTACTACTTATTTACCAAAATCTTACAAAAACAATTTTATTTAATACATAGTGATGTTTGGGGACCTTCAAGTGTTACTATCTCTAGAAAAAAAATGTTTTGTTACATTTATAGATGATCATACCCGTTTATGTTGAGTTTTTTTTTTCTGCATGAAAAATCTGAAGTTGAAAAACTGTTTAAAGATTTTTATACTAAGGTTGAAAATCAGTTTCAAACAAAAATCAGCATCTTACATACTGATAATGGAACCGAGTATTTTAATAAAATATTGGGAAGTTTTTTGAAGGAAAAGGGGATTCATCACCAATCTACTTATGTGGATACTCCTCAACAAAATGGAATTGTTGAACGAAAAAATAAACATTTACTTGAAGTAGCTCATGCAATAATGTTTTATATGAATATTCCAAAATATCTTTAGAGAGAAGCTGTTTTAACAGCATCCTATTTGATTAACAGGATGCCTACACGTGTTTTAAAATATAACACCATTAGAATGTTTTAAAATTTCTTTTCCATTCTCAAGATTTTACTAGGATCTAACTATAAAGATTTTTTGGTGCACTGTTTTTGTTTGTATACCTAACAATACTCGGTCTAAACTTGATCCTCGGGCTGAAAAAGGTATGCATCTAATAAAAAGGGATATAAGTGTTATAATACACGCAAAAAATTTATGTGAGTATGGATGTCTTCTTTTTTGAAACTAAACCCTATTTTGAAAAAAATTCTCTTCAGGGGGAGATTAAGGTTGTGGAACACGATTTTTCGGATTTAACTCCAACCCCTTTACCTAATGTGACTTTAAACGCATCTTATACTTCTTACCCTACTGTTATTATCGAAAAACAAAATCAGGAAAATCCTAAGCTTATAGTGCCAAGTATTATTGTATCTGAAACAGGGGGAGAATCACTACAATCTGGAATAAACAAACCTAACAATGATGAGCCTCGGGTTTATTTCCGGAGAAGGTTTAATAAACAAGATAAAAGTCAGACTATTCATCTTGGAAATGATCAATCTCAAGCGCCGAGAATCGGATCTCGAGATATCACAGGTAATTCTTTTCCTTCTATTATTTCCCCTATTCAAGAACCATCAGACCTTGATGTCCCTATTCAAGAACCATCAGATCTTGCACCAAAAATCTCAAATATCCTATTGCCAACCATCTTTCTTATGAAAAGCTCTCATATACACAGGGCATTTACTTCAAAAAATTCACACTTGTTTGTCTCAAGAAACATTCAAGAAGCCCTTGATGATCCGAATTCGAAATTAACAGTGGAGGAGATGAATGCTCTTAAAAAAAGTGGTACTTGGGAGTTGGTTCATGGTTGATTTGCCTAGAGAGAAGAAGACTGTAGGCTGCAAGTGGTCTTTACTGTGAAATGTAAAGCTGATGGAAGCATAGAGAGGTATAAGGCGATACTTGTAGCAAAAGGGTTTACCCAAACTTACGGAATTGATTATCAGGAGACCTTTGCTCCAGTAGCCAAGATAAACTCGATCAGAATTATGTTATCTTTGGCTGTGAATTATAACTGACCATTACACCAGTTGGATGTTAAAAATGCTTTTTTGAATGGAGAAATGGAGGAAGAGGTTTTTATGAATTTGCCACCCGGATTTGAAGAAAAACTGGGACCGAACAAAGTCTATGGGCTAAAAAATCGTTATATGGCCTCAAACAATCTCCTAAAGCATTGTTTGAGAGATTTGGGAGAGTTGTGAAGAATTGTGGCTACTGTCAAAGTCAAGCAGACCATAGCATGTTCTACAAACATGGTAAAAGCAATTTTAATTGTTTATGTGGATGATATAGTCTTGACAGATGATGATGATGAAGAATTAAAGAGACTAAAAAGAAGACTTGCAGCTGACTTTGAAAGGATTTGGGCGCTTTAAAATACTTTCTTGGCATGGAGTTTGCTAGATCCAAAGAATGTATAATTGTGAATTAACGAAAATACGTTCTTGATTCACCTAGACAAGAACACTTTGATGCAGTCAATAGAATTCTTCCCTGGAAGAGGTCTGTTGTTAAAAAACCGTGGGCAGCTGCAAGTTGAAACCTACACTGATGTTGATTGGGCTGGAAGTACTATTGATAGACGGTCAACATCTGGCTACTGCACGTTTGTCGGAGGTAATCTTGTCACCTGGAGGAGTAAGAAACAGAATGTGGTAGCAAGAAGCAGTGCAGAAGCTGAGTTCAGATCAATTGAACATCGAGTTTGTGAGGTGTTGTGGATTAAGAGACTATAGGAAGAACTGAAGATACCTAAACATGTGCCCATGAAGGTATATTGTGATAATAAAGCTGCTATTTCAATTGCTCACAATCCAGTACTTCATGACAGAACAAAACATGTGGAGGTTGACAAACACTTTATCAAGAAAAAAATTGAAAATAGAATTATCTGCATGTCATACGTTCCTACTACTGAACAAGTTGCAAATGTGCTTACAAAGGGACTCCTTACAAGACAGTTTGACAACTTAATTGACAAGCTGGGTATGGAAGATATCTTCAAACTAGCTTGAGGGGAATGTTGAAAAAGGAAAGATTTGGCTATATTACTTCCGGAAATTAGGAGATATATTAGCTGTAATTAGGTGATAGCTGTGAATATTAGTTGTAATTAGGTGATTGACATTGTTGTCGATAAGAAGTAGTTAGGCCAGTTAATTATGTTTCCTACTGATTAGGCTGACCTTGTGCTTGTATTCTCTTCTATAAGAAGAGTCTGTGTAAACCTTTGTGAAATAAGAAAATTTTCTCTCTTTCAGTTCACAAATTAAATGACACGGGAGAGACAATGTGGAATAATCTGAGAGGTGTAGGACATAGTGCCATTGACAATGTAGACATATAAATACTTGTATACACTGGTGTACAGAAGATGGTTTTCATGGGACTATTTTAGGTCTTCTGGAATAAAAATCAAGTTTGTATATCAACAATCACACAAGTCTAAAACTTAAATACAAAGAACTTTTATGAATACTTGCCAAAGCATCCAACTCAAAACCGATTGACTGTGTAGTAGCCTCCTAATACCATATAGTGAGTCAAAGGTCATAGTTTGCACGATGTGGGTGGGACTTTGAATCCCAAAACGCCCCTCATAGTTTACTCTACTACCATATTTTACGTCCAGCACAAATCCAATAGGTTATATGAAAGAAATTTTGTTCGAGGATTGTATATTAAGCTTAACGGCTTAATTGATTACTCCCAACACGCACCCTCACATGTGGCATAATTAGGGAGGTACAATCTCTAATGGGTATGAGGAACATGTGGGCCAAAAGAACTTCCAGATAAATGAAATTGCATACTTGTGTACAATGTCAAAGCATCCAACTCAAAACCAATTGCCTTCGAGAGTAGCCTCCCAAGATTATATAGCGAGTCTCAAGGCTTAGTCTCCCCCAATGAGGGACAAATTTTTATCTCAACAGTACTTTTTCAAATTGTCTCGATAAGGAAGCAAAACTCCAAAATTAATTATTTATTCTTTAGATTTTTCTAATTGGGTAAAAATTAATGTAAGTAGGTATTATAAGATGTATTGGGAATTAAGGTAAAGATTTTGATATTTAATTTATAGTATGTAGGGATTTCAAATATTTAGCTATTAATTTGAATTTTGTAATCTATTAATATTTTGGTTTTCTTGTTCCCTTGTGGATTGAGTTTTCATAATTCATTAAAGATTTGGTTTTCTTATTTTATTAAATTAGGATATTGTTTCTCTTTAGATAGTGATGGAAACCTACAAGTTCAATAAACTATAACAATTGATACTGAGAATTTCTAAAATTGAGATCAATCAATAGACAAAAACCATCTTCATTGCAAATGAAGACTCCTAGTGTTTAGACGTGAAGCCTAAATCCTACTTATGCTTGTGCTTTTCTACATTAATTGGGGTGTAAATCATGCATAAACTGGGATCAAAGATAAACCTAGCCGACTACTACAAGCAGTTGCTACTGCAACAACTCGGATCATTCCAGAGTCTTAATCATATCACAACGTACTAAGGCCATTAAACTGTCGAAATAGTATCTATCATCTTCGGTTAAGCTCACCACAAGCTCACCAAAAGTTTATAATTGAATGTACTATTGGTAAAAGCTTGGGACATTATATACACATCGAAGTATCCAATATGTTACAGCCATCGCCTAAGTAAAAAAAAGGAGATATTGTTCACGCTACAACATACCTATTCTTCTGCACCTAAAGCCACTACAGCCAAATAAAAGAGATGGCTAACGGAAGAGATGAACTCAACTATCATAAGTAGTGGAAAGAACAAGATAAATTTGTACAAGAATCAATCAGCACGGTGGTGAACATTGTAAATATTGTAATTCGCTTTATTGACTTAAAGTGGTAACTGTTAAAAGTAGAAAATGAGGAGAAGAATGCTCGAGACGTTTAATCTTATTTATGTATGTTAGAAGATATGCCATGATTGTAGTTTTCATAATCAGTGTGTACACATTACTGTAATTTAAGGATTACCATACTTGTAATTAGGATACTTGTGTATATATAAACCTATGTAACAGAGAGAAATTTATTCAAAGAATATAACCTATTCTCAGTTTCAACATGGTTCTGAAGCCTACACAGTTCCGTTTCGCTGCTATTCTTATTTCTTCTTAGAAAACTAGTTGAAATATGAAGAAGTGTTACCCATTGTCATTGCAAGTCGTTCATCACAGAAGTGTTAGATTCATCACCCATCATCACACGATGCGCCTCTTTCACTCGCGCAGCACAGACGCTACGCGCCACTTTTGGCCGGCGCATGAGACTTTTCCGGCGAACCTTTATCGGCACAACCTCTTCCAGGGTGATCATCTCTCTCCCCTCTTGCCATCTACAGTAATCTTGTAGCGTTTGATTCAGGTTTATTAAAATTTTCCTTTGACAGTAGCATCCGTGATCTGCTAGTGTACCGCTAAGTGTCCTGCATTCCTATGCTAGTGTACTGCTAATTTTCTGCTTTTTCTACATCCACTCTAGTTCTAAAGTGTAGTAAATTTGGTGCACAGCTCTGCTTTTTGGAATAACTCACTGCCATCTTTTTGAGCATTTAAATTATCCTCGTTAAAATTTCCTTGGATATTCTTGTTGCTCCAATTACCTTATTATGACAATCTAGTTTTATTAATAGAGGTGGTGCTACGGAAATAAATAAAGGACAGTTGATTAGAAATCATCATCTCAACTCTCGACTTTGGTTCTTAGCCCATTTAAGTTGGATGAAAACAATTATCTAGCTTGGTCTCAAGCATGTTATATGTCAATTAAAGCTAACTGTATGCAGCACTTTATCAAAACAACCATGCCTACACAAGCAGGTGTGCTTGTGTAAGAAGAATGAAAATCTGATAACTCCATGGTGAAAACATGAATTTTTAATTCAATGGAACCTAATATGAATAGTTGTATGTTCTTAGACACGGCATATGAGCTTTGGGAGGCTATCTTTCAAACTTTCTATGTGTGACATGTCTAAGGCATATGACATCCGTAAACGAATCTGTGAGCTAGGTCAAGAGGAGAAGTATGTGGCACAATATTTTGCAGAAATTAATGCACTTCAGCAGGAACTTGATCATTACCGATTTTTTTCAGCCAAATGTCTGGAAGATGCAGCCGCTTACCAAAAGTTTGTTAGTGAAGATAGAATTGTAGATTTCTTGGCCGGTTTGAATATAAAATTTGATCAAGTTCGAGCACAGTACACCTTTTCCATCATTGCGAGAGGCTCATGCTAGAGTCCAACAAGAGGAAAGTAGGCGTCGGGTATCAGCCATAGTTGCTTTGTATCCTAAGTCTGGCTCCACCATTCAGTCTCCTGTTAAAAAGTTATCTCGCGAGTGTGATTACCGGGAGGAAAGAACCATACCAAGGATCGTTGTTTTAAGCTTCATGGACGTCCTAAAGGACAAGGAGGTCGGTTTGGTAGTGGTCGTGGATTTCGGGCCTATGTGACTACTACAACACTTCCTGTTAATGCATCCAGTGCTTCAGACACTACTACTATACTTACTCCCAAGGAAACCTCTGCTTTTTGAAATTCTATTCCAAATCTACTTCTCATTATGTCTAGTCAGGTATACATTCTTGTGCTTTTAATGTTTCATCAACTTGCCCTAGTAAGATCACTGACACAGGTGCTTCTGAGCATATGACCGGGTCCTCCACCCTCTTTACTTCATACACGACTTGCTCTGAAAAAGACAAAGCTCGAGTAGCTGATGGTTCCCTTCCTTCTATCTCTTTGAGTGGTTCTGTAGTTTGTATTTGTAATTCATATTCCTTCATTTACTGCAAATTTATTATATGTCCAACGTCTTTTTAAATCCTTACACTTTTTCAAAGAACTTTTTTTCCCAATTCATCAGGTTTTCAAGATTTGGTGACTCGGACGTAACATCGGGCAAGGCGATGTGAGCGGTCAAGTTGGTGGTCTTTATTATTTAGATGTTCCATCGTCTAACATGTCCTCTACTCAGGCTCTTCGCTTTACTTCTGACTTCAGCCTGACTTCTCTCCATCAATGACATTAACGTTTGGGACATCCCCCTTTTTCGATATTAGTCTTTATTTCCATCTTTAGTTAAACAATGTAATAAAACTCAGTTTTTGTGTGAACCAAGTGAATTGGGTAAACAAAAACGTTCTATTTATTCTGTTATTAACCGTTGACATTTTGAATCTTTTGTTATTATACATACTGATGTGTGGGAACCCTCTCGGATTGTTTCCCGTTCTGGTTATAGATTTTGTTAGCTTTATTGATTGTCATTCTCCTATCACTTGGATTTATCTTCTTCGTTCCAAATATGAGGTGTTTGATTGTTTTCAAGAATTTCATAAAATGATTCAAACCCAATTTGAAGCTAAAAGTCAAAATTCACCATTGTAATCATGGTAATGAAAATAGTAATAATACTGTTTTTGCATCTTATTTCTCTCAGCATGGAATCATTCTTCAAACCTCATGTGTCAAAACTCTATAACAAAATGGAGTAGCGGAAAGAAAAAATCGACACTTACTAGAGGTAGCCCGCACTGTTATGTTCACTATAAACACCACTAAATTCCTTTAGGGAGATGCTGTTCTGACTGCTATAAACCGACTTCCTTCTAGAATTCTTGGAAACAAAAGTCTCATCTCTTTTCTCCAACACACGATAAGTCCTCCTTTGCCTCGAGTTTTTGGTTGTGTTATGTTCATGATAAATCTCCCACTCGGGGAAAATTAAATCTCATGACTCTTAGGTGTGTTTTCATTGGTTATTCTCCAACCCAAAAAGATTATAAATGTTATCCTCCTTCACACAGAGTATTTGTCACTCAGGATGTAACTTTTGAGAATTGGAACCTTTTTATTCTTCTTCACCTTCACCTCAGGGGGAGAATGTTATTGATGAGGAGAAGCTTCCTCCTGAGGCTGGTATTACAAGTTCTACTATACTACCTTATCCTATAAATTCTTCTCTTGTTCCTGTTGTTACTGATAATTCTACACTTAGTTAAAAGTTAAAAGAGTCATATGCTAGAAAGAATGAGCATGAGTTAAGGATCTATGTTTGAAGAGGCAAAAATAAGGTCATCGTTTTCGCACCACTACACCAACCCTGCTCAGAACCTAGTCTTGATAATGCTAATGGTGAGAATCCTAATCCTACTTGCTCTTCTGATAATACTGACATTCCTATTACTCTTAGAAAATGGGTTAGATCTTGTACTCAACATCCTATCTCTAATTTCTTAGCCTATAATAAATTATTTGCATCCTACTACTCCTTTGTTTCTTCCTTGTCTTCAATATCTGTTCCTTAGGAGTGGAGAGAAGCAATTAGTGATGAGAATTGGAAACATGCTATGATAGAGGAGATGAATGCCCTGAAAAATTATACATGGGAGCTAGTTACTCTTCCTTATGGGAAAAAACTAGTTGGTTGCAAATGGGTATATACAATCAAATAGAAGTCAGATGAGACAGTTAAGAGACTCAAAATCAAGCTAGTTGCAAAAGTGCACACTCAAACTCATGAAATTGATTACCAGGTGACATTCGCTCATGAACTCTATTCGTACCATAATCTAATGTATAGCAAACTTCAACTAGGAGATTCAGTAATTAGATGTGAAAAATGTGTTCCTTCATGGTGATTTAGAGGAGGAAGTATACATAAATATACCCTTTGGTTTTGCTTCATCTGTCAGCAAGGGTAAGGTTTGTAAGCTGCGAAAAGCTTTATATGGTTTGAAGCAATCTCCCATAGTCTGGTTTGGTAGATTCCACAAAGCAATGATAAAATTTGGGTACAAGTAGAGTCTAGCATATCATACTCTATTTGTCAAACAAATAATTATTGTTTATGTTGATGACAGGGGATAATAAAGAAGAGATAGTTAATTTCAATGCAAGTCTGACAAAAGAATTTGAGATCAAAGATCTTGGTTCTTTGAAATATTTTCTTGGTATTGAAGTTGCAAGATTGTCTAGTGGGATTTTTATATCTCAAAGGAAGTATGTACTTGATTTTTTAACAGAAACTAGCATGTTAGGATGTAAGCCTGTTGATTCTTCTATTGAAGTTAATCATCATCTAGTAGGTGACACAGGACCTACGGTTGATAGAGAAAGATATCAACGTTTGGTGGGACGATTCATATATCTTTCTCATAACAGACTTGATATATCTTATGTTGCGGGAATAGTGAGTCGGAATATACATGATCCTCGACATTGTCACATGAAATCTAATTACAGAATTCTGAGGTATCTCTAGTCTGCTCTTAGAAAAGGTTTATTCTTTGCACCACATGGTAATATGAGCTGAAGCTTTTTCCGACTCGGATTAGGTTGGCTCTATAGAAGATCGTCGTTCTACATCTGGTTACTGTTCATTTGTTGAAGGTAATCTTGTTACTTGGCATAGTAAGAAACAGTCTATGGTGGCAAGATCCAGTGCTAAGGCCGAATATCGAGCTATCACCTTAGGTATATATGAACTAATGTGGTTTCAAAACTTGTTAGAAAATTTGGGTGTTACAACAAAAAGGCCTATGCAGTTATTTTATGATAATAAGGTAGCCGTTAATATTGTAAATTACCCAATACAACACGATAGAACGAAGCACATTGAGATTGACATGCAATGGCGGAACCAGAACATTTATAGAGGGAGTCAAAATACATAAGTAAAAAAATTATTTATTAACGCTTGGAGTGCTTCTTTCAAATTCATTTTGCTAAATTATAGTATTTCACAATATCCTCTCCCAACCTTTGTCAACTTTTGAGTTGTGAGTTTAATGACTTTAAATATATATACATATATATATATATATATATATATATATATATATATTTTAATTTTTTCCAAACTATGAGACTAGTAATCAGACTTTAAAATTTTTAGTCAACTGATTAGCTACTTTTATAGATAAATTACAAATTATAATATAATATATTCAAAACCTTATATTGTGGTTTATGGGATTAATTAGTTTGAAAAAATAAATTCCAACAACAAAAACGAAAAAAAATAAAAGAACACAGATTGATAGGATAGAACTATGGTGAACTTATTTATGGTCACTATAGTAGGATCCAAAAAAAATTGTTTTATTTTTTTAGCTTTTTATTTTTAATTAGTTTACAGAGAGAATTGTTACCACTTTTTTTGCCTCACTTTGATTGATGATAAAGTAAAAAAAAAAAAAGCAAAGGAGAAAAGGAAATACATTAAAAAAAAAAAAAGGAAAATAAATAACCCCTCGAAAATTTGTGGTGGGGGGAATTCGTAATCCCCGGTTCCACTTCCATGTCGATGTGCACTTCATCAAAGAAAAATTAACTAGTGGTCTTATTTGCTTACCTTTCATCAAAACAAAAAATCAGCTTTCTGATATTTTGACTAAGGGTCATAGTAGTAAGATGTTTCATCCATTATGTTTCAAGTTGGGTATACGAAACATCTATACACCAACTTAAGGGGGAGTGTTAGAAGATATGTCATGATTGTAGTTTCCATAATCAGTGTGTGCACATTAATATAATATAGGGATTACCATAACTGTAATTAGGATACTTTTGTATATATAAACCTATGTAACAGAGAGAAATTTATTCAAGGAATATAACCTATTCTTAGTTTCAACAATGTATAATGTCATTGATACTTAGAAGTTTTCTTTCAACAATGTATAACCTATTCACTGGATACCCTCACGAGACACAACTCATCCCCTTGGAATAATTTTAGGGTTTAAAAGCTTGTTGCACTTGATAAGTGCAATTGTTTTTCCTATGAAAATGGGGTAGTTTGGTTTTTGTTTTGTTTTTTTGTTTTACTCGAGAACGAGCAAAAGCTAGGTATGGGGGTATTTGATAGACATATAGACATATAATTCATACTCCCACCATCCCATATTAAACGTCCTAATTTTCTTTTTAGGATGTTCTAAAATAAATGCCATATTTCTATATTAGTAACAATTTTTATCGTATTTTTTCACTTCTACCCTCATAATCTTTTTAGTAACTTTTGTTGGAAACATAAGAAATGATAAAAAGTTTACATTGAGAAGTGATGTATTGTAATCCACTTTCCCTCTCATATTATCAGTACAACATGTCTTCTATTTAATGACTCTCTAACCCTTTTTTTCTCTATATGGGAACTTGGAAGGTCAGGTCATAAAAAAGTGAATGGATACTTCAATTAATAAGTAATTTAGAAGGGTAATTTAAGTAAAAAAATTATTAATTAGCATGCCAAAACGGACGTTTAATACGGGACAGGAGTATATTTTATTATTCCTAATTTTGTTCTTTTATTATATTAGTTTTTTTAATTAATATGTTTTATTTTATTTTGTAAGATTTAATATTTTATTGCCATAAAGCCAAAATTTTAGTGATCAAGCATTATTTAATACTTTAATTCATAAAAGGAAAGAGGCAAGAAGAAGAAATAAGGTGGAACAATCTTGGTGTGCAAGTCAAATCCAATGAAGGAATGAAAGTTCTTCTAGAATATTTATTTAAAAGAAATTGATTGCCACTAGGAAGTTGAAACCTACATGGAAAAAAATTAATACCTTATGCCTATAAATAAAGGGGTGCCAAGAGAGATTTTGACGTATTGGATGAATTTTATGTATTAGTTTAGGTTAACAGTAGGAGTAGATTAAATTAATTCTTCATTGTACATTCTTATATAATATCTTAATAAAGGGAATTTTCTTATTTTATGTCTAATCTTTTTCTTCTTTACCTTAATTGTTTAGTTTATTTTCATGTCTAGCTAATTTTTAGACAAAGGATGAAGATGAAATTAAGTAATTATGCATAATAATATTCTCCATCTCTTATATTATTTATGCATTAATGTTTAATTGATTTAGCCATCATGTTTCGCTATTGAAATAACTTCATTTTATAATTATCATGTAATTTTAAATTTATGAATAGATTTTGATAGATTATTATTAAGATACGAGTTTTTCATAATCCATATTTTCTCGAATTAGTTTTGATGGGTTATAGTTAATTCTTAAATTTTCATAGTATATGATGGTCCAAGTTAATTATAAAATTACTAAATTAAAGGGAAGGGAGATCAAAGGTATAGTTAATTTTTATTTGAACTTAATTGATTTATTTTTCGAATCATGTATACCAAACCAATAGCGTAATCTAGTTATAAAAATAGAAGAAATTGAATTATTTGTTATGTTTATTATTTAATGGATTCGGATTCATAGATTGTTTCCTTATTATTAATTTTTATCTTCTAATCAATTTAGTTAGTGTTTAATTGTATTTAATCAATTCTCCATCTTTATTCTAATTCGCCTGAGATACATATTAAGAATGTTTTAAAATTAATTTAATCTCTGTGGGTTCGATATGTACTTGTCAGTTCTTCAATTTGACATTATACACTTGTAGTTATATATTTCTATCACATCAATGTAATGATTTGATAATTTCGCTCGAGTACTACTTAGTACTAGAGAGCAAGACTCTCCTTTTGGCTTCTTGTGATCAGTTGGTGTACTAATTTTACCACTTAGTAGACAAGTAATGAGTAATAACTTGATGAATTCTTTATCTTCATTTGTAGCTTGTTTTTAGTGGTTTTTAATATAAAATGCTTCAAGGTTGATCATGCAATATTATTGTTTCTAATGATATTTCCTAGTGTTTTTCAATTTAGTTTAGGCTTCAACAAGGGTTTTTTTTGTTTAATGCATTTTGAAACAAAATAAAAATAAAAATTTATACATGTTTGAGTAGAATGTAAAATCAAGTTTGACTTTTCAAAGTCAATTTGAGATAATTTTAAATTCAAAAAATAATAAGATTCATTTTTATTTTTGACAAGAAATTTAGCACTTAAAAAAGTAGTCTTTCAATCTCTACATAAATAGATACAACTAAAAGCTCCCATAGCAAAAACCCAAAGAGATGCAAGAAAATTAACCTTACCATTCAACAGCTTTAAAAATAACTAACTTTCTCTAAACAACCTAGCATTACGCTCATTCCAACTTCCCACAATAAAAGAGGCACTCATAAAATTTTGGCATCCCTCTTACTTCCAAATCCTCGAAAACAACTTAGTAGAATATCTTCCACTGTAACAATTCACACCCACAACTCTCCTACCACACCAAAGAGCTCCACAATCCCCAATTAATAGGAAAATGCAAAAATAAATGAGCATGTATCTCATTGTTCTTCCTGCACATTAAACAAATGTTCGGACATGGAATTTAGGCCTACAATCTTGATAAAAATCATTAGTATTCAATTTTTGTAAAACCAGAGACCACACAAAAGCCTCGACTTTGGAAGGAACCCTTCGCTTTCCACATATACGAACCAAATGGAAATGGATTGGGAATAGAGTCAAAAAGGAGAAGCAACTCTTTACACGAAAGGAACTAATTGGATATAAAGTCCAGATGCGCTTATTAGAAGAGGTATATAGATGAACCGAATACAGCAAGATTAGCAAATATTTCATCTCATTAGACACCAAATCTGTAAGATTCCTTAAGAAATGAAAATTCCAAGAAAATGAATTCTCATCACGCTTTATAAAATTAAAAATGGGAGCATCATGTAGTGAAGAAATACGATACACAATTAAAAAAAAGAGAAAAGTGATTCTCCCAACCAAGAATCATCACAAAACCAAATCAGCAAATTGGAGGTGAGAAACTCTCACATCGCGTCCAGCTGCACAACCTGCAAGTATACCACTCTCCTCCCCTAGTTAAGCATCCGGCTCAATACAAAGTAAACAAGAGAGGTGACAAAGGGTCACCCTACCTCAAACCTCAGAAAGAAGGGCTCTTCGTTCACAATCACAAAAAAAATTAGAAGGGACAAACCACCCTTTCATCCAAGAACTCCACCTAACTCCAAATCCTTCTCTCCAACTACTTATCCAAGAAACTACTAGCCCTATCATAAGTTTTTTCAAAATCTTAAGCACGAAACCCTTTCTCCCTCTCCTGTGTACATCCTCCACAACTTCATTAGCTACTATAGTTGCATCAATAAGCTATCTTCCAACCATAAATGCACTCTCGGAATCCGAGATTGTATCCTCAACAACATTACTCAATCTCTTAAAAAGAATTTTACTAAGAATTTTATACACACTAGTCACAAGACTAATGGGCCTAAAATTCTGTCACTACATAGCGATCCTTCTTAAGGACTAGAATAATGAAGGTAGAATTAATATTTTTCCCAATAATACTTGTCGCAAAGAACTCCCGAAAAACTCTAATGAGATAATCTTTCACCACATCCCAATTTGTATAATAATAAGCCACTGTAAATCTATCATGACCAGGAGCCTTCTCTGTCTTTTTCAAAATTAATATGATTCATTGAACTTTAAAAAACAATAAATTTAATTTTGTAATTAGTAGTACTCTTAAATTGTTGACAATTTTCATAATTGTGCAAGTATTGTCTAAAATTAAATGAATTCATGTTAATTTTAAACTTAAAAATATCACAAATTGACTTCAAAAAATCAATATTGATCCTATATTTTGAAACGGATCCAATATAGTTAGTAATTAGAGTTTAATAATCCATTAAGGTTTTAATTTTTGTATTCAACTATGGATTTAGGTTTTTCGATCCATAAATATTTCATTCAACTATGTATTAACGTTCTAAATCTCTTTAAATAGTTGTTTAATACCCGCAATTTCACTAGATTATTATTGTTATTATTATTGACATTGAGAATTGTAAAAATGAGATTTGGTTGCGATCGATCTTCATTTTGGAGAACAAGACTATCGATTGTTGTGTTGTCCTACATTACATTTCTGTCCTTCATTACGTTTCCATCTTATAACAAATTTCCCATTATAGAAATAGTACAATGAGTCTATTATTGATTAATGTGTTGGCCGTGTGTACACTTGAGATACCTTTTGCACATAGTTGGATTTCTTATTACGTATGTGTATTTCTTTTGATTTCTCTGTGTTTTATAGCTTCCTTATCGCCAATACCCACATAAGCTTATGCTAGGATTTGTCCAGTGCACGGCTCTTGTGGGGAGATGTGTACCCGTGGAATTAGTAGAATGCTCTAAGAGTTCGGATACCATGATTGCAAAAAAAAAAATACAAAACAAAACAAAAGGAAAGGAAAATATTCTAAATGGTGTAGGATCCCGGCAAGGCACAGAGAGGCAATAATACCTAAACACACTTTTCTATTATATGTTTTGCAAGGGACAAGTTCAAATATGTAGATTATCTAATACAGTTATCAAATGCAACTCCAACCTGAAAACAACCAAAATCATATACACAACTCACAGAGTAATTTTCATATCTACTTTTTCTGGATTTTTATGTATATCACTGTCTTTGAATTTGTTTGAAAAGTTTTGGGTCATCACACTATATAGAAGATCCTCCAAATGTTTGAAAGAATATTTTTTCAAACAGGTGTGGGCTACGAACATAGCTCCTTGGACGTATCTGCTTCGTAGAAATTAACCAAAGAATAGAAATGGAAGAGAAAAGTGGGAATCAGTAAGTACCGGAGCTCTTCTTTCAGAGGGTCATATAATTTGAAGAAGAGAAGAATCTCCTCTTTAGTTTTCTCAGGTGGAAGAATCGGCCGAAGGTCCTAATTTGGTATACAAATAAGTTAAAACACATCACGTAACTCCCAATTCACATTACAAACCTTAACTATGACACATGTAAAAACTGAATGAACACAAGACAAAGATTCTCGGCTTACTGATCTATTATTACCTGCCCAAGTTCTACTTCCAAAAACAACTTCAGCTCTGCATTATTTGCCTTGTTAGATACTTCTCGCAGTTGCCCAACCTATATCGCATTGAATTGTTATACTAGCCAGAAAAATAATGATAAAGAAATTGAATAGATATGTACATTTTAATGAAACTCTATATATATATATATATATATATATATATATATACACACACACACACACACACCAGAAGCAAAGAAGATAGTTCCAAACACAAATTGATGTAAGTCATATCAGAACTTTTTCTAAGCAGCCAGAATTTATTTTTTTTCCTTAGATAACCAAATTTGTGTATAGGTAGATGCATACAAATACACAATGGTGCACATATAGATATTGGAATAGATTTAAGAAAATGAATTGAAGGAAACAAAGAACAAAAAAACAAAGACCAACTCTCCGTAGCAATTTACTACATTTGCAAAAGGTCCTATATGCTAGTCGTTTAACCCCTTTTTCACTTCCCTTGGTCTCTTGAATTAAAAAATTTTGAATTCTTTAATATCTTGTTTTTTGCATAAATATTGTGCTGCCTTATAATTCAATTACTTTTGAGTAATTTGAGAAAAATTACGGTATTTTTACTCTTTAATCGTCTCAGTTATTTTACAAGTTAGAAATTAAAAATAAATGACCGCCTATACTCGAGACTATTACACACGCATAATCCCCCCTTTTGAAGGAGGAGATAACCTTCAATTGGTGATTCCTACAATTCTTACTATTTCTGATATGCACTCTTATCTTTAAAAGACAAAATGGATCCTAAAGATTTCTGGATTGCGTAGATAGAAGACTTTTTTGAAAAGTCAAATCTCTAGTGTGTCCAATTTTTCAATAGGAAATTTGCAAAGAGTCAAAAGCAGTTTAGAAAGATTAGGTAAACCTCCTATATAACTGTGTGGTCTTAGATTATATAGAAACTGAAAGAGTATACCTTCCCTGGCTTCCCATACACTATAGTAGAGAAGTCCATTCATTATCAATTTTTGAACCTAAGACAAATCTCCACCCTAAGAAGTCCAGATACAGACAAGGGACTCGCATTTTTCCAAAAATAGAAATTGGAGAGGATACGTTGAGGGATTCATTGAATTTTATATATTACTCTAATAAATATAAATGTATAAATAAATTTAATTGTAGCAAACTAGTGAGAAACATTTAAACCATAATTGTCTACGAAAGTTTAATCATCAAGTTTCATAACAAATAAGAATATAACATCTAACTCTAAAGATAACAAAGTATTAGGAAGACACATAAATGTTCATATCAGTAGAGAAGCTGGACTCTTTATTTGATCCTTATAATTAAATAGCTGATAAAATAAAGTAAATCAACAAATTTGGTATACACAACTTAGAAACAAGTTACCGATAAACCCACATTAAAATTCACCATATACACAAGATGAAGTTTTATATTTTTATAAATATACATGTATGTATACAATAAGAAAATTATATATACATAACTATAAGCAAGTGGTGAAATTCAAAGTTTCAGTCCAATAAAATACTACTTCCTCCCACCCTCAAAAGTATTGAGCAAAGGTACAATTATTTTTGTCCTCAAAAGGATGAGATAAATTACATAAAGTCAGGGTAATTATGTCATTTAGTGGAGTCCATTAATATAAAAAAATAAAATTACTCATCACTTTATGAATCTTGTAGGACCACCAAGGATAAATTTGGAATTTTATTTACTCTCTTTCCTCTGTTTTTGTTTTTCTTAATATGTGTGAAATTTGTACTTTGTTCATCCTTTCGAGAACGGAGGGAGTAGCACCTATCATAACTTACTAGGAAGTATCCTAGAGCACTTGGGATTTTCTGAAATTTAAAAATTAAAAATATTAAAGTTGAATATATGTATCCAAAAGTGTCTGTGGAATACTGATGTCATATACGTATCTGACAGGGGGTCTATAGAAGTTAATTAAAAATAAAAAGTTGAATATATGTACCCAGAAGTGTCCATGGAATGTCGATGTCAGACGCGTATCCAACAGGGATACATCTAAACCTGGGCCATTTTGGCCCGGCCCGTCAATGGCCCGGGCTGTTTGGACTCTGCCCATAAATGTGTTAAAATTTGGTTATAAATTGGTCCAAGTCCGCGGGCCGGGCCGGCCAGCCTATCAAAACGCAGGCTTTGGGCTTCACTATTTCAGCCCACGAAAACTTGGGCCGTTTTGGCCCGGACCAACCCGGCTATGGCCCGGCCCGTTTGCTAGGTCTAGATACATCGACCTCGAAGTCTATGCTTCAAAACCTCCACTACTGGTATGAGTCCTTACTAAGATCTTACGCATAAACATAATATTTGTATGCAACCATGCCAACTTGCTTTGGAGTTTATAAATGGATTCTGGCTCACAAACAACGAGAAAACAATAAATCGAAGTCCTCTAACAAACTCACACTGTAATAGCAAGTGATGAACCAACTCCCAACTGACGCACACAGTGGAAGATGTAAAAGGAATAGCTAGGCCAGGCAAATAAGGTGGGTTGGTTTCGACTTGAATGATATAGGTTATAGGTCAACTAAAAACCAAAACCATGTAACCCACCTTTAATGTAAATTAATTTATTTAGACCCAAATAGTTATGGGCCGTCAATCTACATTAACATTTTAGCATAGGCCATACAAATTTAGCAATAGTGTACCACACAAAATAATCACTTACGTTCTCACTTTCTCACTTTCTCTTTTAGGAATAATTCTCTAAATTTTTTCTTCACCTCTCTAAATTTTTTGATCAATTTCAAACTCTAATTTTTCTTCTCTGATTTTCTCCCTACGTTATACTTTTCTCTAAAGTATTTTCACTCATTCTTTCCTTGATTTTATATTCAACAACTTTGGATGAAAAATCATTTGATTTTACAAACGAACTTGAAAGATTATAACTACGTGTGATTATCATAAACAATATTAAGCCAGAATTTATCTATAAAAATGTATCCAGTAACTGTGGTGTCTCCCACTAACAAAGTTGAGTAAATCAAACAATTATTACATCATGAACACATAAAACTTAAATGTGTTTAAAATGTCATGTAACAAAGTGAATGCCATGACATCATTATTTTACCGTTAATTCAAAATATTTTATATCAGCTTGTTTGTTATCCAAAACATTTACATAATTTGTAAACATTTTGAAACTAGAAAAACCCTATTAGTTCTACTCAGTAGCACCGAACTAATTTCATTAAAAGAAGGGGCTAAAATAGTCAACTCAAATTGGGGAAAACAAAAGAAACTAAAGCCTTAATAGTCAATTCAGTGGATTAAGGCTAAAGTCTATATACATATTTAATAGCACAAAATGGTCATTCAACCCTAAATTTAGTAAAAGAATACATTATATATTTAAAAGCACCAAAAGATTCTGTTTTCCTAGGAAAAAAGTCGCTCAACTATTTTTTTTATCTTTTATTTACTTTCAAAAATTTTCCATTTATATTATCATAATTATCTATTTAACATTATCATACATTTTTTAAATTTAGTTAATGTTATTTAAAATTCATATTCTTGCCATCATTAATATTGGTTAATATAATAATTTTTTACTATTATTAAATTATATAACTATAACTATTTGAGTTTAAATAAGATTTTACTATTTCATAATACATGGATATATTAATATATAAACAAATAAAAGTTAATTTAAAAACAAACATTATTATTTAAATTATATGAATAAATGAATTATTATTGTTGAAATTTAAATTATTTAATTTTTAATAAATAATTAGTTATACATTATTAGTTAAAAAATATTTTAGAAAAAAATAAATTTATTTTTATAAAAATCATTGTACACAATATTAATCCATTATGACTGTAATCAATATATTAGTATAATATAATACAAAAAAAAAAGTATAAACAACACAATAATCTTATAGCAAAAAACCGTGCTTCACACGGAATCATGAGCTAGTTTAAATCGAAAGAAATTATAGCCACACTACCACTATTGAAACCCTTGCCACCACCAAACCTGTGACATCAGAAATTATTAAAATAAGAATTTAATAAATAAAAATCTTATTATGAGATGTGTTATATATTTTGAAATATGTGATTCAATGTTAGGAAATTAAATGGATACATTTAATAGTTAATTAAACTATTAAAGAAAATGAAGAAAGTTAGTTACTAAAAGGAAATTAACTGATTATTATTCCTTGATTGTTAATGTAATTGTTATGAATTAAGTTTCGTAAATAATGTGAGTAATTCACTTAATTGAAATAATGACTTAATGTGAATATATTTGTTTTAATAATATGAGAATTAATATGTTGCATATAGTGTAATGGCTTAATATATTATATTATGCCGAAAAAAATTGATTGAGCTATGGGATGAGAAAAAAACAATATATTTATAAATAAATATTGGTGTTAGAGTTAATGAATTAAATTAATATTTAAGTTGTGACTAGATGTATAGATTAAATAAATTGTCTTGGGACAATTTATAAAAGGAAATAAGTTAAATAATTATACATAATAATTGTATAATTTATTAAAATGATTATTGGAATAAATATTAATTATTCTAATTGAAATGTTTATAAAGATGTTCATGAATATAATTTCATTATGTATAGTGTAATAATTATATATAATATAATTGTGTAGTTATTCGGTGTAGCTAGCTAGATAATTTAGCAGTATAGTAAAAGTATGACACTTAAGAGGAGAAGGGGATATATTATATAGTATGAAAATAAATTAGTAAGAGGTTATTTGGGTTCTAGCCAAACATGGCCTAGAGACCCTTTGTATTTGCAACTGTCGAGTCTAATTGTTTTGATAACTGGCTAAACCACGTTAAAGTGGTGATCAGTTTATTTGCTAAAATAGTCTATGAGAAATTTGAGAAGAAACTTGGAGGAATCAAGGGGAAAAAGAAGAAGATTGATCAAGTACTTGATCATCTAGCTAAATAAAGAAGGAATCAAAAGGTATTTAACTAAACTATAAACTCTAGTTTAGGTGTTCTTGAGTTTTTCATCTAAAATGGAATTTTGATAGAGGATTTGTTAAGAATTGATGATATACTTGTTAATGGGTGTGTATAATCTGATATACAGCGTCTGTAATTGGTTTTGTAATAATCAGATTGGTGTAAATATGTTAAAAGATAAAGAATTGATTTTTGGGTTCAATATGTACAAAATGGCATGTTCAGAGTTAAAAATTACCTGTGAATCCATGTTTGGAATTTGAAATTGATGGATATAAGTTGTAGTACTTTGAAAGACGAAACAACGCAACTTGAACGAATTAAAACGGATGTAAAACAGATTCGTGGTGTAAGAATTCGCTAAAGATGTTAAATATAAAGAACTAGCATGGAATTGGGATTTTTGAGTGTTTAGTTTGGTTGTTAGTGTTATTTGTGTTGTTAAAATCAATTTTTATATGTTAGGATTCGTTTATACAAAGTTTATATCATCTAAGTATGAGTAATTTGGAGTTTGGATGAAGGAATTGGATGTTTTGGCTTTGTTCTGTGTTGTTCACGATCTTTGCAGTTTTGGGTCTCTGCTAATCGGCGCAATCGCATCGCACTAAGTCATCATTCAAAGCAGCGGCCGTATGGCGGGCTCATATTGAACCAACCTGGTTTAACTAATAAATAGCGCCTACGCCATGAGCCTAAGCTAAATCGATCGCAATTGCGTCGGTCCCTAATTGACGCGCAGCACGGAAGGTTCATGAATTTGATTAAAGGAAAGTGAATATAATTCATACTAATAAATATTAAATATTTGATTAAAGGAAAGTGAATATAATTCATACTAATGAATATTAAATACTTAATAAAATGTAATTGAAAGTTTTGAACACTTAACAAAGTGTTGAGTAACAAATTAAAAGATGTAATTAAAGGGTAGTGAGAAGGTTTATTTAATTAATAATAACAAACCTTATAAACATACTGTGATAAAATGGAAGATCTTAAAGACGTAACCAGATGTTAAGTGGCAATTATAGAGGAACGTGAAGGAACTTAAGTCGAGTGTTAACTAATGTTAACAAATATAATACATCTAATATGAGGTAGGGTTAACTATGATGACTTAGTCAAGCGATAAGTATCGATTAAAAAGAGAAGTGTGAAGGTATACTAGATGAAGGTTTACTTATTTTACTTTAATTAAGTTTATTGAATATTAGATTCATAATGTGAGGTCATGACAAACCTTAAACACTCGATTGAGTATCGAATGACGAGTAGAACAAAATATGTTGAAATGAAAGATCAAGACTACGAGTCAATGTAATCTAATTGATTTTATTGTATGTGTAACTAATGCATGTGTATATGAATTTCTAAACTGTTGTAGGATAAACGCAAAGCAGTTAAGCTGTAATTGGTAATCAACGAACTAGGCAAGTCTTTCAGTTCCTATTTACTATGTGAACTTGATGATGAGTTGTTTTAATCTGTATTGCGAAGATATTACACGTGAGCATGAAATATTAAAATCAATTTATGACTACATTGATTGAGTAAAGAATGCTAATTGAGTAAGGAAATCAATCTTTATACTTGTGAACTGAAGCATTTATGATATGTTAGTCTAATAATTATGTTGTATAATATGAGCATGTTGTTTATGTGCTACATGATGCATGAAAGCTGTTAGATTTGCTGGGTTGTCGAGCTCAATCTTGCAAATAACCATTTTTACAGGTTAAGGATTCAAAGTAACGTTATGTGCTACTTGAATAACACGAATCAAAAGTAATCCATGAAGATTTAAATATTTTAGCTGAGTTGTTATTATTTTGAACCATGTTTAAGATTCCGAATGATGTACTTGATAAATCATAATGATTGTGTAATGCTAAGTTGTAAAGTTTGAATTATCTGATATGTAAAGATTATTGGGATGAATTGTAAGATTTTATAAAAGTGAATCATAAAATAGATTTGATTCAAAGATATGTAAATGGTAAAGGTTATGATTCGGGAAATGTAGATAAAGAAGACAGAAGAGTTTCATTTATTCTGCATTTTATTAATTTAAGCATCGAATAATGATGTAAAATTGGTAGTTAGACGTGTTGTTAACGATCGAAGTTGAGAGTTGAAATGTATGAATTTTGTGGTCGTTACAAAACCTAAAACTAGCCGCTGCTAAAAAAAAGAGGAAAACAAATAAAATAAAAAACTGCAACAGTAAATTGCTACAGTAACCTCCTTATTGTTCATTGAAACATATCTCACCCAACGATTACTGAACAAAAGGGAAATAGAAGAAAAGCAAGAGAGAGATGATCAATTTATTGGCGTTAATCAACCTCACATTTTTCCACCAATCGTTCTACTTCGTCTATTTGTTGGGAAAAAATCACAAAGCTTTCATATCCTTTGATAGGATTGTGCAAATAACAAATAATGTTGTGCTAAAATACACTTAGGTACCCCATATTTTCCGAAAGTATATTATTTTAGTCAACAGTTGTCAAACTTTGCAAAACAGCACCTGAATTTTTTATGAAATGGCAAAGCAGTCCTTTAACTTCTTTTTCAGTTAGTCCCTAAAGTTTCTATCTTTTTAGTCAAGTCCTTTTTGTTTTGTTATTTTATTTCAATCTGGTACCTGAAATAAAAATAAAAAAAATTCTTAACAAAAGAAAAAGAGTAAAATCTAGGAAAAAATAAAATAAAATATAAAAATCATAAAAAGAAGAAAAAAGGACGCCCCTAGGAAGCACGGACACTTTCCGAAGGGCCACAAATTTGGTCGAACATGAATTTAACACGCCTCTAACACACATATGTCCACGAGCTCTTCTTTCTTCTTTTTTTAAAAGCTTGGATACGCCTTGGACACGCCGGGACACGCTAGAGGATACACCTAATGTAAAAAAAATTACAAAAAATAAATTACAGTACTTAAATTGCAATATAAAAGTTATGGGTTATTTTATGTCTTATAAGTATGGACATTATTATGTAACTTTAAGATATTTATTATGCAATGTGTTAGTGTTTCTTATTATTTTGTTCAAGTTTTTATCATGTTCTATTAATATTATATTTATATTTATTGTAAAAACTACATTTATATTATTAAATATTATATATATATATAATTGAACATGTCCACGACGTATCGTATCCTCTTTTTTAGGAAAATGTCATATCCCGTGTTGCGTATCATATCGTGTCCGTGTCCTGTTTCCGAGTCGGTGCTTCATAGGGCAGTCCTTTTAAAAAACACAAAAAAGAAAAATTGTTGAGTGAAAAAAAAACAAAAAACAAACTTGTCCTCGCTAGCTGTTGAAGGACAACTTTTGGAGAACAAAAATTGCTGAAAATAATTAGAAATATTGTTTTCTTTTTACATATATTTTACATAAGCCTCCAATTATTATGTTTTTTATATAAGTTGATGCAATCTCTCAAGTATTAGACTATATGTGGGATCACTTGAAAAATGCGATTAGAGATACTCAATACCGCTTCTACTTATGATTAGTTTGAAAAAAATAGTTTGTGTTTAGTAAAGAAAAAGCACTTAAACTTGAATAAAGTAAAAAGTGTTTTGTATTAAAAAAAAATTGATCATCACTTGTCTCAAAGTGTAAAATTACTAAATAGGAAGGTTTGAAGAAATAAAGACAAGTAATAGGTGGAATTACTAAAATAAAAAGGAATAGATAAATAATATACTTGGTCAAACCTAATTATTAGATTTGGCAAATAATTATTTTCATAAAAAGTGATTATAAGCAGTTTTAAAATTAGGTTATCAAACACATTCCACTGCTTAAAATTTATTATAAGCTAATTTGACTGATTATATGCGATCCCAAACACCTCTTAGACATTGAATGACATTATTAAATTCCAAGATTGTGATTGTAGCTTTTAGCCTAATTTTCTCTTAGTATCCTTTATCCCTTCTTTCCTTCCATCTGTCCGGCATCATTTGGCATCAATGCAAAATTGGTTTGGTACCCAATGCGGAAATTCCTAAAGAATCAACATCATCCAGACGACGTATTCTCCAATCTATCCCACAAACAAAGACCATCTGAGAAGACAAGGTAGTCTCAAATCTATCCAAAAACTAAGACAACAATGTAGTCCCAAGTCTGTCCCAAATTTATCGTCCCAAAATAAACCGTTCTGGTCTTCACCAAAATCAGTGTACCAAACCATAGCCACATAACCCCCAAACATACCCTCAGCCTGAAAATCCTAGCTTTAATCCTTTGTCGACCTTCATTCACAATCACTATTGAAACCCTAGTCGCCACCATGCCTAAAACCAGTCGCCTCAAAAAATAATAAAGAAAGAAATAAAATAAATATTGAAACAGTATGCTGCTACAAGTAAACTCCTTACTGTTCACTGAAACAGTACCCAAAAGAAGTCCCCAAATCAGTCCATTATCAGCCTACTGCACCACCAGAAACCCAGTCACAATACCCTACATAGCCATACTACCTAGTTATTGCTGGATAGAGGGAAAGTAAGGAGAAAAAAAAGACAATAGAAGAAGAGTAGAAGATCATCCTATTGAAGTCAATAATTCTCAACATTTTCACCAACCGTTCTACATTTTCGGCGCACCGGTGGGGTTGGTTTTGGGATCAAAGAGCTTTCATATTAAAACAATAGAAGAAGAGTAGAAGATCATCCTATTGCCGGCAATAATTCTCACCTTTCTCACCAATCGTTCCACATTTTTGGCGTGCGAGGCAGGTGGGGGATGTTGGGATCAAAGAGCTTTCTTATCCTTTGATCACATAGTGCAAATAACATAGGTAACAATCTGTCTCTAACAAGGTTGCACTAAAATACACTTAGGTACCCATATTTTCCAATAGTTATTATTTTAGTCCACAGTTGTCAAACTTCGCAAAACAGCCTGAGTATTTGATATAATGAAAATGCACCAGTCCCTTCACTTAAACTTTTTCAGTTTAGTCCCTGAAGTTTCTATCTTTTCAGTTTAGTCCTGTTTTCTTTTGTAATTTTATATCAGCTAGGAAATTCTTACAAAAAATTAAAGAGTAAAAACAAAATGAAAAAAGACCATCCTTTCAAAAAAAAAAAGGAAAAAAAAAAGAGTCGAGTGAAAAAAAAAATCTAACAAAAAAAGAAAAACAAGTTTTTCCTTGCTACCTGATGTCAACTTTTGGAGAAGAATAATTGCTGAAAATAATTTAAAATGTGGCTTCTTTTTAAATATATATTACTTAGTCTCCAAGTATTATATTTTCTAGGGTTAAGTTCAGATGACCACCTGGGGTTTGGGCGGTTTCCCACTTAACCACCTGTAGTCAGTAAAGCTACATTTAAACTCCTGACTTTTTGAGTTGAAGTGAAAACGTCACCTTTTCCATCCAACTTAACCATGCGTGTATGTCAAACGCCAAAAACGCGTGAGAAAGGACTGTAAGAGTAAAAAAAAACCTAGTAAATGTCTGAAATGCCCCTTTCTTCTTCCTCTCTTCTCCTCTTATTCTCCCTTCAACCTTCAAACCCACCAACACTCTCAAATCCACTCATTCTAACAATACCCTCTGATTCTCGAGCTCTCTCATAAAGCCATGGATCTGATCCCTGCGCCCCAACAATCCCTCTGTCTTAGGTTTGGATCTGATCTGGTTTGGGCTCTTGAGGTTGGGTTTGGCGGTTGACGTTCTGGACGTTGGATGAGGGAACTAGCGAAAGTTATGTTCGATAATAATGTGGGTTTTGTTGTGGGTTACCGATTCTCTGCTCCATTGAAACGGATTCGGTCAGAGAGAGACAAAAGAGAATGTTTCTGTCTTCTTCTTCTTCTAAATCTGTTTTATGTGTTTTAACAAAACCCCAAATCTTGTTGTTTTTTAGAATTAATGGCTTACGGGGGGTTCTGTTTTATGTGTCACTCGTTGCGATTTTATGGCAAGGTGAAAGATTCAATTGTAGAAAACTTGTTGCCTGACTTTGATTTTGATCATACAGTTGGGAAGAGGTTGAGTTCGAGTTCGGGGCCTCGAACTGTGGTTTTGATGGTGGTGGATGCTGTGGATTTTGACCGTTCATTCCCTAGGATTGTGGCTAGATTGGTTTCTGGCACAATTGATGGGAACAGTAGGGCTTGGAAAGAAGGGAAATCAGGAAATGTACCAAGGATTGTGTTAGTTGTGTCAAAAATTGACTTATTACCAGACTCATTGTCTCCTATGGGGTTTGAGCATTGGGTAAGAACGAGGGCGAGGGAGGGCGGAGCCAATAAGTTAACAAGTGTGCATTTAGTGACTGCGGTGAGGGATTGGGGATTGAAAAATCTTGTTGATGATGTGGTTGCGTTGGCAGGGGCGAGAGGGCATGTGTGGGCAGTTGGTGCGCAGAATGCAGGGAAGTCGACATTGATTAATGCTATTGGGAAGTTTAAGGCTTAGGTATTGGGGTTTCATGTTGTTTTGCTAACTTGAAGGCCAAAGATAGGGTGTCAGGCCTAAGCATTTTCACCATCTTTTTAGTTTCTCCCTGTAGTCCTCCAATGAAATTATCCACAACGTATTTTTCAGTGAGTTGTGGATTTGACACAACATCAATCCCCTGCACCCTTCATACTCAACATAGTACTGGTTCACAGTAGCAGTTTGTTTCAACAATTTAAATTGCTCAAACACATTGTCCTGTCACTCTTCGTTGAACCTAACAATGAATTCCCTTGAGAATTCTTCCTAGGAGATAGCTCCTTACCACTGCAATAAGCCTTGTACTACCTCTTAGTTCTTCCTAGGAGATAGCTCCTTACCACTGCAATAAGCCTTGTACTAGCTCTTAGGCACTCCATGTAGATGCATGGCAGCAATAGGCACCATTCTCTGCTCCTTCACTTGATAAATGTCAAAGTATTCTTCTCATTTAAGTACCCAGCTAGCAGCATCATCTCTCTCTTCAAAAGCTGAAAATGACAATTTCAAATGTCTCAAGTCAGGACCCCTTTCCTTTTTCCTCCCTCTTAGGTTCATATCTCCTCCTTAGGTTGGTCTTAGTGTCTGCAGTATCATAGTCACCATCACTATTATCCTCTTCTTCGGTAACCTGTGTAATTGTTGTTGATTTTGGATTTTGTGATGGTGTTTTGATAAATGAGGTTTTGATTTCGTGTTCTAATTCTCTGATAAGTTTAGCAGCTGTTCTTAAATTTTAGTTTGAGGATATACATTCTGTGAATGGTTTTCTCTGTTTTGTTGCAAATCTGTCGTTTATATATAAGGAGGGTAATTAAGTCTTTATCCAACTTAAGTAATGAGAGTTATGATGACGATTATTCACTTTAACTCAAAAAGTCGAAAGTTTAAATGTAGCTTTACTGACTACAGGTGGTTAAGTGGGAAACCGCTCAAACCCCAGGTGGTCATCTGAACTTAACCCTATTTTCTATATAAGTTAGATGTAATTTCATTAGTATGAGACATTGAATGAGTGATATTATTAAATTCTAATAATGTAATTTTGGCTTTTAGCCTAATTATCTTCTTTTCTTATCCTTTATTCCTTCATTTCATTAGTCCTACATCATTTGGCATCGACGCCAAATTGGTTTGGTGGTACACAATTTGTAAAAACTCGATAGAGTCGACAACATGATCCTCACCAAAGTACTATGGAAAAAAAGAAGAGTAGAAGATCAACCTGCTGATGTAAATGATCCTCACCTTTTTCCACCAATCCTTCGGCTTCGTTTATTTTTTTATTTTATTTTATTTGGAGGGGGGATCAAAGAGCTTTCATATCCTCTGATCGCATTGCTCAAATAATAGGTGCAATCTAAGAAGCATGGATACGGGTGTCGAGATATTGGTGCATCATACATGGACACGACAATTCATGAAATCTTAAAAGATAAGATTTTGTGTGGGGGGATTCGACATATTTTATTATTAAATATGTATATATTTGTGTAGAGACATATATATATATATATATATATGATAAAGCATTCAATAAAATAGATATTACAAGAGAAAAACAACAAACATTCAACAAACACTATAAGTTTCATATTTCTATAAACATGAAGTCATAAACAATACCAAAATACAATCATTCATAATTCAAAGCACATAAGTTATAAAGGAGAGTATCCCCAAGAGTCCTCGAGAATAGGAGTATCTAGTGCGGGGATACACCAGTTCATCGGGTTAATGAAGAATCCCTACTACCTAAGGTACAATTTCTCTCTAATAATGTTGTGCTAAAATACACTTAGGTACCCCATATTTTCTCTAAGTTTTTTATTTTAGTCCACAGCTGTCAAATTTTGCAAAGCAACCCTAAATTTTTTGTAAACATTGCACACCAGTCCCTTAACTTCTTTTGCAATTTAGTCCCTGAAGTTTCTATCTTTCCAATTTTGTTTTGTTATTTTATTTCAGCCAATCTCTGATTAAAATAAAATGTAAAAGAACAAAAAAAAAAAAAAAATATGAACAAGATTAAAGACTTTGTTTTTCCCCACTACTTGATGCAGGACAACTTATAGAGAAGAATAATTGTTGACAGTAATTGATCATATAAGAAATTAATTTGGGTGAGAATCTTTACCTCAATACCTCAAGAATCTTTTACTTGGGTGTTGCTCTGCACCGGGGCGGATCTAGCTTGGGGCAATGGAGTCAATTGACCCCATTGAATTTTCAAGGGTCAAAAAGAAATAGAGTAAAATTTTAGGATATTTAATAAAAAAAATAAAGTTTAGATTGAAAATACTATCTCCGTTCCAAAATTAGAGATACATTTTGACTTTTTAAAGTCAATTCGCGAACTTATCCTATACTACCTTGGTCACTACAATACTTTGTCTCTCCGTTTCTCGTCTAGCGGCTTGACCTAATTCCCACTAGTTCAATTTTAAAGAAAATTCGATGTAGTATTTTTTTTATTTATAATTTCAAAAATTTAGCAATTGCTTTAAAAAATTTTGTAATTACTTGCGTTTTTTTTGTAATTTCTTATGGATTTTTGCAACTAATAAAAATGAAACTATCATACAACAATTTTAAGTAATGAAGTTTCGAAAAATGTTGCTATAAATAATATTTGGGCATTATTTAGTTTTGTAATTTATTTTACTATATTTTAAATTTTTTACAAAAAATTTTTTATTTCAAATTTGACCCCACCTGGCTTAAAAGGTTGGATCCGCCCCTAGCTCCACACATGACTATCCAAAGGATTTCTCAACCGCAGAAGATAGAAAAATACCTTAGATTCTATTCAATACTCAATAGTCTATAGAATAATAATTTTGTGGGGAGTACATTACTATTTCAAAAACTCGAACACTAATATTATTGGGAAACAATAAAAGTATTAAACTACTAAATACCCTAATATTATGCCCCCAAAAGTAGGAGATAAGGATTCATCCACCATTATATGATAATATAACATTTGAGTATTGAGAATTCCTAAAATGAAAAGGAAGAACAAAAATATGAATACAGGATAATGGAAGGAGTAGAAGAGTTTGGAACATGACAATAGGAAGGCCTGTGAAACTAGTTATCTCTAACATCCAGATATGAATATCGATATGCGTGTGTGTGTGTGTATATATATATATATATATATATATGGAATACATTATATAAAGATGGCCTGTAAAACTAGTGTCAATAGCAACATGTCATATAGGTAATTTAGGAGAAAATCAAGAACTTCAAATTCAGTATGACTAATTAAACAATTTTACCATGATAAATAATAATATATACAATCTGTTACTACAATTCAAATCCCTTGATACAATAATAATATATACAATATGGCATGTTACTATTTGATAGTGTAAAACACTAGTTTTACCGGTCATCCATATGTAATTATTCTCTATATATATATGGACTAGTTACAAATACACTACATTGTACTTTGGCATTCTTTTAACTAGATCTGTGTGTGTTAATTTTACTAATCAGCCTCTTGAGTTGTAGTTAGTAATTTAATCGGTTCAAATCATTAAGATATATCACAATCTAAAGCTGTGAAAAGACTATATTCCATTTCTTTACTAGCGTGGATTCCCCCATCACCTTTGACATCAAATCTACCACTAACTACTTCTACAGTAATCTTAGCTGCTTTCTACTCACTTTACCTGATCGTTGTTGTACAACATCCTCAACTACAACTAATTAAAAAGGAAATATTGTGTTATCAAGAAAGTATATTGATCTTGTAAATAAAGGGGTTGTTTTATTAAATAAAAAATTAAGGGGTCATTTTCTATAATATATTAAATGTTGATAGAAGAACAAATAGAATTGGTTCAGAGTGGGAAGAGTCCACCTACCCTATATAACAAGTCAGAATAAAAAAGAGAACGCTCAAAAAGAGTTGCTCTCCAATACTACAAAGATCAGACAAGAAATACCCCTAAAAGGCACACCTCACAAAGGCTTGAAGAGAAGCAAGAAAAATGATCACATCACTCCGAAAAAAGTGAAATTCCGAAGCAATTGCATCAGATTAATTCCAATAACCTTCCTCACAAATCCAACATGACATTGGAAACTCTGTAAATGATGTTTATCACAAGAAATTTTCCAAAACTTCCAGCCACTTCTAGGATTGTTAATAGTGCAAATACATAGCAAGCATAAGCTTACCCCTCTCCAAATTCGTCCTATCCATAGTCTCAGCTCTAAACACAATTTGACTAAAAGCAAAACACTCTTATCTATATTTAGCGAGAAAAAAAAACACTCTTATCTAAACTAACAAAATAAAATATAAAAGTGTAACACCAAATGTCAGATAATCACTATAAAACAAATGCTAATTTGATGGGTTTCAAGACTTTAAGAACAAAAAGAAATAAAATGGATAGAAGGATTGACAAAATACCATTTTACAGTCCCACGTCGTGAAAAACTAGTAGAACTCAGAGTCAAGAAATGATACGGAAACGGATGGAAACACAAACAGAAAAGTACTCACAGATTGAGCTTCCTCCTGTGGGGTCAATGGCCGATTTGGGCGGTATGTATGGTTTTGACGCTTCGCCCACAACCAAAAACGTTGAAAATGCACAGGTATGCCCAACTCTTTAGCAACTTCCTCCTGAAAAATAGACTAAACAATTATATATATGTACATCAAGAGGGGGGGAGGAGAGGGAGAATATAGAGAAAATGAATTGCAGCTCAGCTCGAGCTCAAAAGATAAAAGGCTCGACTAAGCCTTAAGCTTGACCTGAACTCTACCAATGTTCATTACCAAATGAGTCCAGCTCAAAAAGCTAGGCTCGGCTAGACTCTGCTTGATCCCTAAAGGACTAGATAATCGGTTCAGATTCATGTCTAAAAATCTCCACATGCAGTTGAACATCAGAAGTCATTGTTTATGGCTTCGATCCCATACACATCCCTAACTTTCACCATGTTAAGGTCCATAACTCAACTGAATCAAGCTGTCTTCCTCGGTAAGGTTAAGGATTCAGGGATCACCAATGTTATTCAAGTAAAGTTGGTCATCCAACCTCATGACTTTGAAAATCAGCTGATGATGTTATGCAACAGCCTATAAATTTAATCGGTATTGATTTGCTAGTACTCCAGTTATATATCGAAAGTTCGAAACTCTAAGTTACACTGCAAACAGTGATATGAGAGTACCTTAAATAGGTTAAACGACGTTTGTTTCTGAATACGAAAACTACGAACTTTGTCATGATCCACAAGATCGAAATATATATCTCTTCCAATCTGTTCAAGAAGGTCCTCATCACGAGCAACCTTAGAGGCAAAATATTTCTGATTTAGTGAGGCTTAAGGAAAATGTAAATGATAATAATAAGTAGAGAAACTTAAGAGAGGAAACCTTTATGATAGTATAAAGGTGTGCCTCAGCTTTTTCCTTTCTCTTTTGCTCCTTCTCTTCTTGTTCTTTCTTCAACCTTATCTGAAATGCAATGTTCATAAACCTCAGCATAATATACTTTGGGAGGACAATTTTAGGAATTAAATCAACACAAAGGAAACAAACATCTTACCCGTAGGTGTTCTGCTATGTCTTTCTCATCCACATTACAGACAATTTTCTCCTTGTCACTTTCAATTATATAGACAAGCATATATGCATTTGAATATTTTGTAAATTTAAATGGAGAATTGTTGAACCCGGGTTTGTCTGTGGCAACTAATTTAATATAAGAATAGAACAAAGAAACAGATATTAGCAAAAGTGTAAATTAGCATAACTTCAAATGGGAATTTATGTATAACACGTATGGGTAAAAATACCTCTTCCTCACCACCATACTGCTCCTCCAATGCCCTCTTCATATCTTCTTTTGTCACACGCTCATCGTCAAACTTAAACCTAGAATCAATAATCTTCCAGTGAATGCCGAAAATTAACAAGGAGAACAAAACAATAGCTTGAACCCAGTTAATTTTAATGAGAACAAATCACATTAGTGGACCAGCACTAATCCTAGATGAGCAGTACTGAAGCACAAGTGCATTAAAAGCATGCCAAGCACGCATGGTCATTGCACATACACTACGAAAATAAAACCCACACAGCAAATGCAACAATGCTGAACATTAAAGCCACACTAAAACAGAATCACTAACAAAGCTGCAAGTACTATAACAGAAGGAAGAGAATATCAGAAAATAGCCACAATATAAAACAGGGTCAGCAAATGTTATAAGTTCCCCTTTATATGCCTGCAAGTTTCTTTGAGCGACAATAAACAGGACATAATCGAACGAATAACATCTATACTGAAATAGTTAAGGTCAAAGATATATTACTTACTAGAGAATAGTAAAAGATTACAGAGAGAGTAATAAGGTTTGTATCGTAACTGCTAAATAATACATACCACTGATCCGAGAGAGTTGGGCGGATATAAGCATAGTAATGTCCACCATGCACCCCACCACTGTGTACCAAAACGCTGCATAAAAGAAGCAATGCATTCTAAGATTTCAGTACACTGATCTTTAATAAGTGATGCAAATATCCAGCAGTAGCAACTAAAAACAATATTAAAGAAGTCTCAATTGGGTGTATTCATTTCATTAGACACCTAAATCTTATTTATTTAAAAAATAAAAAAAAAACCTAGCATATAACATAGAGAAACCTACTAATACACAATATGATAAGTAGTAATATTATTGACAACAACCAAATAATAGTTTCCAGCAAGGAAAAAGAAGAGTACGGTCCATATAAAGATTTGAAACTGACAAAACAGATGAAAAATATGATATAACACATTCACATTGAAGGAAATCAAAAAGAAGACAATGTTGATTAGCATTGAACATTTTTATTGTAATACCCAATTATAATAAATAAATATTAAATAATAAAAATCTCTTTGTTTTAAAACTTATTAATTGGACTTTGTCATTTATTTTGGGTCAAACTAGTTAATTAATTTGTTTGGGCTAATAAATATTAATAAGAGATGAGTAAATTAATTTAGTACAATTTGGGCCTTCAAATTTATTTGGGCTTAATTTAATTAAATGTGGGTAATATTAATTTTATTATAATTAGGAGAATAAATAAGATAAATAATAATAAACAAATACTAAAACCTAATACATGTGATACGAATCAAAAAAAAAGAAGCCGCTGAAAAAAAAAAGGAAGTAGCGGCTGCTCTGCGAGAGAGAGAAGGAACAATACTTTTATTTTATCAGGCAAGTATCTTTGATTAACCGTATATGTATAATAGTTTTTTTTTTATTTGCATAGATGATCTGTACACTTAATGGGTTTAAATATTTTATGAATTCAAGGGAGTATATATCATTCAGAGAAAACCTCTATGCAATGAATAGTATAAAGTTTTATACTGGTTATGTAACTTTAGATTTATAATTAATTAATAGAGAGGTATATTTGTTGTGTACTGTAATCATAGACTATATGGAAATTTAGGCTGCTTATAATTTGAAAGAAAACGGAAGGCAGTGTGTATAGCTAGTTGGTTTATATTATTTTATAATAATAATATGAGTCAGAAAAAAAAAAAAAAAAAGAATTCGTAACTTTTCTTTAGCCTACTGTTAACAGTATTCATAGCTCATATATATATTATATATATATAATGGAATTACTAATTGGTCTAAAAAAAATGATTAAAACATCAATTTTAATTTAATTTGAATTCGTGTTATAAAATTGATGTAAATTAGGAAATAAATTCATGTTATTATAAATTATAGTTATTAACTTATATTTATTATTATTTTGTTTAATTAGTTCGAACGGAAGGAATTTAACGAGACAAATTTGGAATTTAAATTTTGGGTATTACATTGCTTAATCCAGGTACGGATTCCGTACTCTTTCAGCGAGACTCTTTTGTTTTTAATTTGTTCGTTTCGTTATGCGTTTTGAAAATTAGTATTGCCTCTCATAATTATTTCTTGTCAAATTCATTGTGATAATTTCGTTTGGCGTTCATAGTTGGAACTCATATTTGTACTCTGTAGACTAGTACAACATGTCTAAATTTATTTTGATATTTGTAGTAATGTGCATGTTAATATTTTTGGAGACTTTGTGTTGATATCTCGTTTCAGTTTAACATGTACATGTTAGAACCCCTTTGTTGTGTCGCATGTGTTGTGACATTATATTTTGTTAGAATACCGTAGGGTATACCTGAGCTATAACCACCTGTGGGGGTACCACAGGCATGTCCTCTTGGCACCGAGGCATGACACCTTCCGTGGCGGTGTGATCAGTCCACGGCATCTCCATTTTGTGCTCGTGGGAGTTGGCCATTTGGTGTTTTGTTGTGGGAGGCGTATGGGTCGACCCTAGTTTTCTGCTTTGTTCTGTTCTGCGGATTGGTGAAGTTTGTGCCAAACACACCTTCCGATTTTGCACGATCTCGATTGCAGCAATCCGATGTGTGTGAGTGCACATGTGGCATTATTTTGATTGCACTGTGTGGCATTATTTGACTTGCTATGTGGCAAAATCTATTACTATTTATTTTGAGCTCGGTATGAAATAAATAACACCCACCATTTGATTCACTATTATTTCGTTGTGTTAGTTTTGTTCGTTTCGTTTCAGTTCGTTTCGTCTCTTTTCATTTAATTAAGTTAGTTATTTCGGTTCATTATTTGTATTCTATATCCATACTGGGCATTTGGCTCATGCTGTGTTTTTCTTCCGGCAGGTAATCAGGGGGATCAAGGGCAAGTGTGATGAGAGCTCTCTTCATTCCAATGGTTTAGAAATATTCTGTTTAGGCTTGTTATGTCAGTTTATTTAGTATAGTAATAATTATTTTAGATTGTGGTTTGAGCCAGTGTGACATTTATTATGGTTTGTCTTATAAGATTTAATTATTATGAGATTATTCTTTTGTGGTTTAGAGCCTTGTGATATTCGTTAGTTCTGTTGTGTTGTGCGTAACCTCTCTTTCTATTTTGGAAAGGGGGTGTTACAGAGTTGGTATCAAAGCTTAGGTTCTTTCTTGTAGAAAACTCATTTAGATTTGACCTGTGAGTTATGGGTAGACTTCTGGGTTAGGTTTTTGTTCTGTTTGATTTTCTGTTCAGCTATCATATCAGTTATATTCGAATCTGTCTCTAATTTTGCTTTGTTATCTATTCGTGATCTCTTTCTTAGATGGCTCGAAGATCAGCTAGAGTTGTTGGAAGGCGAGGTAACAACAGGGGGAGAGGGTGAGGTCGATGATGAACAACCTAATGATCAGATTAATGCTCAGTTGGCTACCTTGGTGAATCAGGCGGTGAACCAAGCTTTACCTCAGTTGGTGGCACAGGTTGTACAGGCAATGCAGCAGCTGCCACCAGAAATTCCAGAACAGGAGAATCCGAGAAATAATGGTCCACCTACAAATGAAGTGGAAGGGAATGCGGATGGTCATGATCAGCAGGGGGTTGCGATGTATGTATGGTTGGAGAGGTTCCAGAAGCAGAAACCACAAGCATTCAGTTCAGCTCCAACTCCAATTGATGCAGAGAATTGGATTGCCCACTTAGAGAAGATTTTTGATGTGTTGGGGTGTTCGGATAATCAGAAAGTGTTACTTGCAGTGTACAAGCTGGAAGGGGATGCACAGAGGTGGTGGAAGGCGGTGAAAGTAACAAAGGGTGATGGATATGTTGGGACACTTAATTGGGCTGAGTTTTGTGAGGTCTTTTATCAGCAGTACTTCCCAGCTGCTGATAAAGAGGCCTATGCCAGAGAGTATCTGTCTATTCGACAGAAAGATGATGAGTCCATCACGGACTTCATGACGAGGTTCACTAGATTGGCAGGATTTGAAGGAACTTCTACAGGGACTGCAGCAGAACAGGCAGAGAAGTTCAAGTGGCGGATTCATTATAGGTATAGACAACATCTCATTAACACCAAGTTTGCAGATGTGTCAGCAGTGGCCAATGCTGCCAAGAATATTGAGATTGAGCGACAGGACTTTCGGTCTTCTAAACCGGAAGGGAGTCGAAAGAGGGACAGAGATGACCAGCAGGGTCAAACTTCAGTTCAGCATGAAAGAAGTCAAGAGTGGTCAGTGGAATAGAAATCGTGGCGGTCGGTCGGCGAGGCGATGGCGTGGCGAGAATCGAAACAGGGTTATCGCAGAATGCCTCGGCAAGGGCAAAATCGTCGCCTTCAACTACCTTGGTATGGATGAAATTGTCGGCCCGAGGGCATAATCGTCGTGAGAGGGAAAAATCAGGGTCGTTATCCAGGACTAGCTGGTGGGGGTAACCCAAATCTCATTCCGATAGCTCCTTGTGCTACTTGTGGGGCAAATCATCCGGGGCGAGGCAGTGCACGAACTCACAGTGCATGCTTTTTGTGTGGACAGATGGGTCATATTGCTAGGGATTGTACTGGGCCACGTGGTAATGGTGGAGGTGGTGATAATGGTGGCAATGGAGGTCAGCGTCAGGGTGGTCGAGTGTTTGCCTTGACGTATAACCAGTGCGGCGGTGTGCACAGTCTTTATTTACGGTACTCTTTTTTAGTTGGCAATCGTGAGGCTTCTATTTTGTTTGATATGGGTTCTACTCATTCCGTTGTTGCTCAGTCTTTTATTCGGCACCTGGGTGTGCCATCTCAGTCTTTAGATCCTGTTATGTCTATTGCTACCCCGATGGGGACTTCATTGTTATTTTGATTTGTATCGAGGGTGTCCGATCGGTTTTGGGATAAGATCCGTAGCGTTAATCTTCTTCCGATGTGTATGCATACCGATTTTGATATCATTCTTGGGATGGATCGTTGGATAAGCACCGAGCCACTATCGATTGTCGAGCGAAGAAGGTTATATTTGGAGATGTGAAGTCTCCGGAGTTAGTGTTTCGGGGTTCACAACCGAGTAGGTGTTGAAGTTGATTTCGACTTTGAAAGGTGGGAAGTTGGCAAAGAAAGGGTTGTGAGGGTATTTGGCATTTGTGAAGGATACCTCTAAGGGTGAGTCCGTATTGAGGATGTTCCAATTGTTCGTGATTTTTCCGATGTGTTTTTCACGAGGAGTTGTCGGGGTTACCACCGCAATGGAGAAGTGGAGTTTGCTATTGAGCTTGTTCTGAGTGCGAGCTATCTCTAAGGCGCCGTGATCGGATGGCACCATTGGAGTCACGAGGAGCTAAAGGAGCGATTCACGAGGAGCTTTTAGATCGTGGTGTGATTCGTAGAGTGTTTCGTTGTGGGGTGCTCCGGTTTTGTTTGTAAAGAAGAAGGATGGGTCTATGAGGCGTGTATAGACTACGAGAGAGTTGAACAAGATTACCATCGAAATCGGTATCCATTGCGAGGATTGATGACTTGTTTGACCAACTTCGGGGGAAGTATTTTTTTCAAGATAGACTTGAGGCTCGGGATATCATCGATTGAGGGTGAGGATGAGGATATCCCTAAGACGACTTTTCGTACTCGATATGGGCATTACGAGTTTCTGGTGATGCCATTCGGGTTGACTAACGCTCCAGCGGTATTTATGGATTTGATGAATCGGGTGTTCAGGGAGTATTTGGACCAATTTGTCATTGTCTTTAATGATGACATTTTGGTTTACTCCAAGTCTAAGGAAGAACATGAGGAGCATCTTCGCACAGTGTTGGGGATTTTGCAGAAAGAGAAGTTGTATACTAAATTCTATAAATGCGAGTTTTGGTTGGAGCAGGTTGCATTTTTGGGCCACGTTGTTTCTGCTGAAGGCATTAAGGTGGATCCTGCGAAGGTAGAGGCTATCACTAAATGGCCAAGACCTACTACAGTACAGAGATTAGGAGTTTCTTGGGTTTGGCAGGGTACTATAGGCGATTTGTGGAAGGATTTTCTTTGCTTGCCTTACCATTGACCCAGTTGATGAGAAAGGGCACAAAGTTTGTGTGGAATGAGGAGCGTGAGAAAAGTTTCGAGGAGTTGAAGAAACGGCTTGTGACAGCTCCAATACTTGCATTACCGTCGGGGACAGGAGGTTACCAAATTTATAGCGATGCTTCTAAGAAAGGTTTGGGGTGTGTCTTAATGCAATACGGTAAGGTGATTGCTTATGCTTCTAGGCAGCTTAAACCTTATGAGGTGAACTACCCCACACATGATTTGGAGTTGGCAGCGGTGATCTTTGCCTTAAAGATTTGGAGGCATTATTTGTATGGAGAGACTTGTGATATCTTCACCGATCTTTAAAGTCTTAAATAAATTTTCACTCAGAAGGAGCTCAATATGAGGCAGAGGCGTTGGTTGGAGCTTCTAAAAGATTATGATGCTAGAATTCAGTATCACCTGGGGAAGGCAAATGTGGTTGCAGATGCTCTTAGCCGAAAGAGTTCAGGGAGTGTAGCAGCCCTTATTACACCCTCAGCTTATCTCGGATATAGAGCGGATCGAGTTGGAGTTGTATGTACGAGGTTCAGATGGGCATTTGGCGGGTATGAGAGTGGAGCCCTCTCTTATCTCGCAGGTCAAAGAAGCTCAAAAAGAAGATGGGGAGCTGTGGGGTGCTAACGAGAATCGGAGGAGGCAAGCGGCCCGAGTTTCAGATTGATGACCACGGTGTGATTTGGTTGGGTGAAAGCGATTGTGTAAAATTGCCGTCGATCCAATCATTCGAGAGGTCAGGTCTTTGCCGAGGCTCATAGTTCGCCATTTTCTATTCATCCAGGTTCTACAAAGATGTATAGGGATTTGAAGGACAATTTTTGGTGGAATGCGATGAAACGAGACGTGGCTGAATATGTTGGGAAGTTCCTCACTTGTCAACAAGTGAAGATAGAACATCAACGAGCTAGTGGTTTCTTTGCAGCAGCTAGACATTCCGATTGTGGAAGTGGGAAGATATAACGATGGATTTTGTGACTGGTTTGCCGAAGACTTTTAAGAAGAATGATGCCATTTGGGTAGTGGTGGACCGACTGACTAAATCGGCACACTTTTTGGCTATCCATGAGGGTTACTCGGTGGATAGGTTGGCACATATCTTTCAGCAGGAGATTGTTAGACTTCATGGTACTCAGGATTGTCTATTGTTTGGATCGGGACCCACGATTCACTTCACGCAGTTCGGAAAGGGTTTCAACGAGCTTGGGGTACTTTCGGCTCAACTTGTACTTCTTTCCATCCATAACCCGATGGGCAATCTGAAATGACTATTCGTGACGTTGGAGGACATGTTGAGGTCTTATGCACTTGAGTGGTCGGTAATTGGGATGATTACTTGAGCCTAGTTGAGTTTGCTTATAACAATAAATTGGCATGCAAGTATTGGAATGGCTCCGTTTGAGGCATTGTATGGCGAAAGTCTTAGGACATCGATTGTTGGGATGAGGTTGGCGAAAGGGCCATAGAAGGGCCTGAGTTAGTCCAAATCACTACGGAGAAGGTAGCGGTGGCTAAGGAGAAATTGAAGACGGCTCGATCACGGCAGAAGTGTTATGCTGATAAGCATAAGAGGACTTTAGAGTTTGAGCCTGGGGAGCATGTGTTTCTAAAAGTTTCTCCTTGGAAGGGCATTCGGCGATTTGGGTTGAAAGGGAAACTTAGTCCGCGTTATATTGGACCATTTGAGATCCTGGAGAGGGTTGGTGAGGTTGCATATCGGTTAACTTTGCCTCCACAGCTAGCTCATGTGCACAATGTGTTCCATGTGTCGATGTTGAGGAGTTATCATTATCATCCGTCAGCACGTGGTGCAATATCCGATTCGATAAGATTCGAGAGGATCTTACTTGTGATGAAACAATGAAGAGTAATTTTGGATCGTCAAGAAAGAATTATGAGGAAGACTATTCCGTTTGTTAAGGTTTTGTGGAAGAATCATTCGGAGCGGGAAGCCACATGGGAGATGAAAGAGTCTATTCGAGCGGAATATCCCCATCTCTTTGAAAATTAGGTGCGTTCTATTCTTTTGATTCCGGGGACGGAATCCTTTTTAAGGGGTAGGTAATGTAATACCCGAAAAAAAAATTATAATAAATAAATAGTAAATAATAAAAATCTCTTTGTTTTAAAACTTATTAATTGGACTTTGTCATTTATTTTGGGTCAAACTAGTTAATTAATTTGTGTGGGCTAATAAATATTAATAAGATATTAGTACATTAATTTAGTACAATTTGGGCCTTAAAATTTATTTGGACTTAATTTAATTAAATGTGGGTAATATTAATTTTATTATAATTAGGAGAATAAATAAGATAAATAATAATAAACAAATACTAAAACCTAATACATGTGATACGAATCAAAAAGAATAGAAGCCGCTGAAAAAAAAAAAGGAAGTAGCGGCTGCTCTGCGCGAGAGAGAAGGAACAGTACTTTTATTTTATCAGGCAAGTATCTTTGATTAACCGTATATGTATAATAGTTTTTTTTTTATTTGCATAGATGATCTGTACACTTAATGGGTTTAAATATTTTATGAATTCAAGGGAGTATATATCATTCAAGGAAAACCTCTATGCAATGAATAGTTTAAAGTTTTATACTGGTTATGTAACTTTAGATTTATAATTAATTAATAGAGAGGTATATTTGTTGTGTCTTTGTAATCATAGACTATATGGAAATTTAGGTTGCTTATAATTTGAAAGAAAAGCGGAGGCGCGGTGTGTATAGCTAGTTGGTTTATATTATTTTATAATAATAATATGAGTCGAAAAAAGAAAAAAAAATTAAGTAACTTTTCTTTAGCCTCATTTAATAAAATTCATAGCTCATATATATATTATATATATATAATGGAATTACTAATTGGTCTAAAAAAAATGATTAAAACATCAATTTTAATTTAATTTGAATTCGTGTTATAAAATTGATGTAAATTAGGAAATAAATTCATGTTATTATAAATTATAGTTATTAACTTATATTTATTATTATTTTGTTTAATTAGTTCGAACGGAAGGAATTTAACGAGACCAATTTGGAATTTAAATTTTAGGTATTGCTTAATCCAGGTACGGATTCCGTACTCTTTCAGCGAAACTCTTTTGTTTTTAATTTGTTCGTTTCGTTACGCGTTTTGAAAATTAGTATTGCCTCTCATAATTATTTCTTGTCAAATTCATTGTGATAATTTCGTTTGGCGTTCATAGTTGGAACTCATATTTGTACTCTGTAGACTAGTACAACATGTCTAAATTTATTTTGATATTTGTAGTAATGTGCATGTTAATATTTTTGGAGACTTTGTGTTGATATCTCGTTTTAGTTTAACATGTACATGTTAGAACCCCTTTGTTGTGTCGCATGTGTTGTGACATTATATTTTGTTAGAATACCGTAGGGTATACCTGAGCTATAACCACACGTAAGGTACCACAGTATGTCCTCTTGTACCGAGGCATGACACCTTCCGTGGCAATGTGATCACCCACCCACGTCTCCATTTTGTGCTCCGGTGGGAGTTGGCCATTTGGTGTTTTGTTGTGGGAGGCGTATGGGTCGACCCTAGTTTTCTGTTTTGTTCTGTTCTGCGGATTGGTGATGTTTGTACCAAACACACCTTCCGATTTTGCACGCATCTGGATTGCGCAGTCCGATGTGTGAGTGCCTGTGTGGCATTATTTTAATTGCCTGTGTGGCATTATTTGACTTGCCTGTGTGGCAAAGTCTATTACTATTTATTTTGAGCTCGGTATGAAATAACACAACCATTTGATTCAACCTATTATTTCGTTGTGTTAGTTTTGTTCGTTTCGTTTCAGTTCGTTTCGTCTCTTTTCATTTAATTAAGTTAGTTATTTCGGTTCATTATTTGTATTCTATATCCGTACTGGACATTTGGCTCATGCTGTGTTTTTCTTCCGGCAGGTAATCAGGGGGATCAAGGACAAGTGTGATGAGAGCTCTCTTCATTCCAATGGTTTAGAAATATTTTGTTTAGGCTTGTTATGTCAGTTTATTTAGTATTGTAATAATTATTTTAGATTGTGGTTTGAGCCAGTGTGACATTTATTATGGTTTGTCTTATAAGATTTAATTATTATGAGATTATTCTTTTGTGGTTTAGAGCCTTGTGATATTCGTTAGTTCTGTTGTGTTGTGCGTAACTTCTTTTTCTATTTTGAAAAGGGGGTGTTACATTTATTCTGATTCTTCTGAATGCCACTGTACAAATTACGAGGTAATATGGCTGATATATAGCGAGATGATGAAGCACGTCCAAATTTTATCCCGAATTTTATCCTGGAAAAGATTAATAATTACACCGACAGCTTGATATATTTTTTAATAATAACACATTCTATGCAGTTAGGTGTCTAGGGATGTAACTCTGAAAATTAAAAAATGTTATTGATACATGAAAAGTTTGTTTAAATTGGGTAGCTGGTATATGGGCTTGTGATCGGTTCCGCCCAAAAAAGGGGTGAATTATTTCTAGTGATAGTTCGCAAAATGCTATTTGTTGAAATCTCTTCAACTCAAAACTAAGGTGGTATTTGGAGTAATTAAGATCTGAATGGTTAAAACATCTTAATAAATTAGATCATCTGAATGAAATAGCATGTATATTTACAAAACTGTTTGATAACTAAAAAGTGTAAAACATGTTAATGACATTTTACCATGTTAACCCTTAGTTATTTAAAAAATTTATTTGAATGATCTTAAAATTTGAAATTGAAAGAGTACAATATTTATATAGACTATTTTTGTCCATAAATTTTAAATAAACTATTAAGAGCTAGCAGCTCTTAATAGTTAAGATTTGAGTTTCTGTCTTACGATTAAGAGGCAAAAAAAATTTACCAAACAAGATTTGCAGAGGCAGATGAATTAAGAGACATTAAGACACAAACAAACACCACCTAGGTGGCCTTAATCCCAAACTAGTTCCGGTTGGCGTTGAAATCTGTTACATTACCAAGAAACTGGAATAGCAGAGTATGATCTCAAAATCAGAAAAATTGCCCATATGATCCACCTTATATCAAAGTTATATTTCAAGAAATATAGCACGCAGCTCATCTGACAAATCAGTAAACTATGTATTACAGTTACGAAAGCAATGGACGAAATAATATACCTGTGAAGAGTGTACAAGTTGCGGACACTCCTGTCTGCCTCAGGTGATAAATATTTCCCATCCTCTCTATCGAGATCAAGTTGCAAAGGGAACTCATACCGGTCGTTTATCTATTATAACAAATAAATAAAATATCAGTCAAGATAACCAATATAAGAAATACAGCAGTAAGCAATACATCAGATAGAGATGGGAATTATAAGGTTGTCCTCCAGCGAGGGTTTTTTATTTTTCCACTTGTTTCTTCATGGTGGACCGTTCTCCTCTGTTGATTTGTGGCTACTCACATTACTCCTGCTCAGGCTGCTGTTCTTGATATTCCAGTAAGTGAGCATGAAATTCTTGACACTCTAAAGGCAATGAAGAAGAACAAGAGACCTGACCCTGATGGGTTTAATCTCAACTTCTTTTTGGCAGAGTTTGTCCTTGCTTTTCAAAGTTTCTTTGGTACTGCATCCATGCTTCTAATGCCACCGCCTTTGCTTAAATTCCAAAGGTTACCGATCCCTCTTCTATGTCAGATTTTAGGCCTACGGCTTGCTGTAATACAACTTATAAATGTATTACCAAGATTTTAGCTGCTCGACTCGAGGCTAGTTTGCCCTCTCTCATCTCTACAACTCAGTCTGCCTTTGTTCATGGTAGAATAATAAGTGATAATATCTTCCTCCATCATTCTCTCCCACTTGAAGAAAACTTAACCTCGAGTTTACAATTTGATCTTGAAATCTTCCACGCCAAGGAAAAAGAGATTTCGAATATATTTGCTGCTTTTTTGATAATTATTGCACTCAAATACAGCAATCGCCGTGTTAGCTTCAGCCTTCAATCTATTGATGAAAGTCATCCAAGGACTAGTAATCAAATGAAAATTTTCAACTCCAATGTAATCAATATATTTATGTGAATTATAGTTCTCATAATCCCTTTGTGATTTAGCACACGCAGGATATATGATATCATCCCTATTTGGAGTACTCCCATAACTCAAAAAATATTCACAATCAGGATAATATTGTAAAATAATTAATTTTAACATGAGTTGCCATGAACGGATACAAGGTTTACCAATACAAATTCTTGAATGTTGTAGATCATTCACCAAGTCTTTGGTATGTCCTCTAACTTGTTCTCTGCAAACGTAACTTTAGTATCATCTGGGATCAATAGATAATTAAAATAATTATCTAAATCATTTACCCAATGATCGATAAAGTATTCATAGTCCCAATATCTCCCATCGACATTAAACTCTTCAATGTCATCATAATCAATTATTGAAGGTGGAAAGTTCTCAAAATCCCAAATATCGTATTTCCTCTTGAGCATGAAATACATCCAAAATGGTCTGCACCTCATGATCGCGTTCACTAGGGTGACCGACCAACTCCGTTTCTGTTGTCTGCCATACCAGGATACTAAAAAGCTTTGATACCAACGCAGAACGAAAACAGCGAAACAAAACTAGATATCGTTCTAGTTGACGAGCCTAAAATCCACTAGGGACCCTTGAATCCATAAGGAAAATAACTGGAATCCACCATAAAGGAAGGGGGAAAACCCAAAAGATATTTTTTATTCATCAAAAATTGTCTTACAATAGAATAGTGAACACCCTTTTATAATAAGGGTTGAGTACAATTAAAAAGGAAAGTTAAACAAAAAAATTAAATATATAATTATATTTCTAAAATTATTTGCCTAAGATCTTCCTAAACTAATTGATACTAATTTTTTAAATAACAACTGAAAGTTACAAATTACAAATTAAATTCAAAATAACATATATCATCCATAAACTAATTCCTGCAATCTTCCATGCATATAAATCTTTGTTCCAACAACTAACAATCTGAAGTTAATTTATGATATTTTTTCATATTACATTAATTAAATTCAAATTAACACAATTCGCATCTTCCTCCATCGCTTCTACCTATAGGAGGAGGAAGAAAGAGGAAAGACCGAGAAAAGGAGTGAGAAACTGACCTTTTTTTCTTCTCCAATGTGAGGGTTTGAGACTAAAATTTGTTCTCCTGAGAAAATTGTATCTTCCACTTTAGGTAATTGAAAGTTCAAATAAATAATAGTCTTGTGTTTTGTTTTCTTCAAATTTCGTGGTAGTTTCAATTCAAAATAAAGGTTTCATTAAATATATGACTTTTTGTTAAAAATCAAGTTAATTTATGATATTTTGGATCCATAAATTCAAAACCAATAGGAACTAATTTAATTATAAACAGTACAATTATGAAAATTGTAGTCAACTATCTACATAGTAATCCTAATTACAAGATTTATCATTTTCAAAAGTTAAATGAATCACATCAATTTTGAATTTGAAATATTTCAAATGGACTTTGAAATGTCAAACACAAAAATATTTTGGAACATAGGGAGTAGTATAGTTTGGTAGCTCAACACGAATTTTAAGACGCACCTCAAATTCATTTCTATATGTAATTCTTTATATAATTTTTTAATATAATTAAGAATAGAAATAACTATTAGATATACAAATGTGCCTTAAATATAAAATTGTGCTATGGCATGTCTAAATATCCATACCAAAAGCAATCAAAATACTAATATCATATATAGTGGGACCTAGGAAGTAACATAATTGCAGTTCTTTTTGAAATATGTAACGAAGAAAATTTATTAAAAAGAAATAGAAGAGAAATTACAATGCAGATGGAGTTAAAGAAAAGAATAGGAAACAAGAAAACAAATGAAAAAGCCATCGACGATCTTATGCGTAAAAGAGTCTGCTCATTAAGCAGCACACTAGAAACTCAAACTATAGCACAACCCAAGACCATTACAATCTTCTAACTATACCCGCTCGCTCACCAAATTCAATAGGCAATGCCCAGAACATATCAATATCTGATCATATAACTTTTTTGATACGTAACTTTGGCCCCAAGTGTAGGGGAGTAATATAGCTATATTATGAAAACTGAAAAGTAACCATTTTTTACTAACCTTTACCATGGTATCCCGCATAAAATCATATTCAAACCGTTTTAACTGAAGCTGCAGAACAGGGGGGAAGTCTATGAACAGGACACCCTTCCTAGCATCCTGTAAAAATCAAACCTTCAGAATTGTAATAGAGGAATATTTCCAGCCTTTCAAAAGGAAATACGAAATTTTCACTTGTGATATCAAAATGAGTTACCTGATTGAATACAAATTTGTAGTATGCAAAAAATCAATATTTAAGCTCAACTTAGGAAACATTTTTTCAACTTATTATTGGGTATAATAAAGAGTCACAGTGCACCTATTGATTCATTTTAGGCTTCTATCAAGGTATCCCAGATATATAATTTACCATTGATTTTTTGAGTCAAAAAACTGAGAAGTTAAGTCATCATTTCTTAATGACACAGAATCTAAAACTGAAAACACAGAAAAGGCATTCAACCTGCAATCCATGTTGTTCAGCGTGATATCGATTATCACCCTCAAGACGTTCAACTTCAACATATTTGTCAAAAGAGGCATAAACATCTCGACAGCCTTTGACATCAAGCTGAAGATCTGAAACCATATATACCTGTTAGTACTTATTAAGAGCTAAAAAGTCTATTGCACGTACATTCCTGTCGGTCTAAAAAATACAAAATATGTACCATAAAATGATTCCTTTCTAGTTGACTTGTAGTCTACATTGATGCATTCAATATAGTTCATATGGTGCCCTTCGAATAACTGCTGTATTGTACCCTCCACAACAGTTCCCTGAGCCAGAAAAACCACAGTAAAGCATAAATATCTAATTGCCTTACATGAATAATGCAACGTAAAAAAGGGTGCTACAAAACTCTTATACCTTCATTTTGTCTTCAAGCTTTTCACAAAGAACCCTATTAAGTTCTTGAACATCATGCTGCATGAATGAATCGTAGGTATCCCATCCAAAAGATTTTGTCAACTCTTTTGTTGCTACACTTGTGTCGCTATACTGGAGCTTATAAAATAAACTCTGCAATGCCAGAGGGATGCTCCCTGATGGCATATCATTCTCGGTTGTTGGCATATGGTACACAGCCTTGAAAAGAAGTTTGAAGTAAGATATTCTGGTTATCAATATCAATGAAACAGATGCAGAAAATTCTCTAACCTTTCTGAAATGAGGGATATGGTAAAGAGTTTGGAGAAGAGAGTTCATGTAACAAGTAGCTCCTTGATTTTTAAGTCCAACATAACCAGTCTCCTTCTTTGAATCATGAGACCAGTAATCAACAACCCTACGGACGGCAACATCAGCTTCAACCACACATGTATCATTCACAAGATAACCTCTACTAGGATCATATAGTTCACTAAGAGGCATGAACGAAGTGAAACCCCAATCACTTTCTCTCGCGTTAAACTGGTGTTGAGTATCTGCAAAAGGGAAGATGTCATAAGTATAAAATTACTAGTCAAAGGTCAACATTCTTTGAGCAAGTTCTTTGGGGTATGGAATCCTAAAGATTTAAGAGTTAGTAAAGGTTGGGAAAGGAAATGATAGGACAGCAAAGCAACGATCGGATCTTTTGTTTGCGAGTATGGAAAGGAAAAGACAGTAAAATCGGGATATGGATGTCAAAAGTTTGTTCGATATGTCATTCATAAGTGTATAATGGAATAAAGAAAAGTTTTATTAGGTTTACTTTCCTTTCCCATGAAACACCGACACGGATACGACACAAAACGCAATACGTGATACGGCATTCTTAGAAAAACTAGGATACGATATGTTGGGAATACCTTTTAGCAGTGTTTTAAAAATGCCCGCCTAGGCGCTAGGCGGTCCCTCTACCGCCTTTATTTGGTTAGGCGCCTAGGCAGAATCAAACATCTACTTTGAAGCTCTACAATAGGTAAATGAATTTGTTAAAGCCTTAAAAGATTGTTTTTTTGGTAATGTTTCATGTAAAATTTAAACAAATTACATGCACTATATGTTTTGTATTTATAACAAGTATATACAATAGAAAAATAAATAAATGAGATCGACTAAAAAACGCCTAGTCCGCTTAAAAGCCTAGGCCTAGCGCCCCCAAATCAAATCAGGGTCCACCTAACGATTTTTAGAACGCTACCTTTTAGTTCATTTAATATAGCACCTAAGATAACCGGGTAATTATGCTTTCAAAAACTTTAATTATATACTGAGTTTCAAAATTCAAGGATAATTTAGTTTTTTCTAGCACTCGGTGGACATGATTTCTAGTAGTGCTCTCTAGATCTTTGTCCGAAACAAACTACATTAGTTTGGCCTTAAAAGTATTTGTTTTTGCTCCAATAAAAGTAGTCAATGAGTCAAACTCATCTTAGTGGAGGTGTTTGTAACCAATAATTTTTTGGTATAAGCTTTTGTTTAAGAAAAATTGTGTAGAGTTGTTGAAATACTTGCATAAACTCTCCATCTAGAAAAAGTTGACTCACAAATTTATTAAGTTCCTACGAATTACGATGGGTTGACAATAAACCCTTGCAAAAGGGAAATATAATTATTGTAGTAGTAAACAAATCTCTCAAACCGAATGAAAGTTTCCAGACGCGTTGGAGTGTGGTTAAGAAGGCAGGGAGGGAGTGTGTTCAGAAGTTCTATTCTCAGGAGACTGTTGAGTCATCTGAATGCTTTCTTTCTTAATTGATTCCTCACTAGGTAGGAACCGATAACATTAGATATTTTTCCCAAGTAACTTCATTGGAACTCTATATAAAATTTTGGTAAAAACCTTCTCTATTCATTTGATGAGGGTGATGGAAAGTGTTACCTGGAATGCAGTTCGCTTCGGTTCATGAAACCAATATGGGTACGTGGTACACTACATAGGATAAAATGAGATACGCTATTAATTTTATTTGAGTGCTTATAATTAGGAATTAGCTTAGTATATAATGGAATAAAACTAGGTTTTTTAGTTGAATGATTGAATCAAAAGTTGAAATTGTTCCCTAAAGAAATTAGTGCAAATGTGATGTTTATCACCCAATACTAAGTTAGAATGTTGATATTTGTGCAACTATAGGCAAAACAATAAAGAAATATTTGTTAAATATAGCATATTGTTACATAAGATTATCATGTTTGGGACTGCAAGTATCATTACAAGGTTCGCTAGATCAATAAAAGTATATGGCAACTCTTGGGATCCATAATCTTTGAGGCTTATAATGCCTTTATGGAGGGAGACAATTTTTAAATAACTTAGCTAATAAGTGTGTTGATGAATTGATGACTTGTTAGGCCTTTTAGGGTGTTTTTTATATAATCTATTAGAGCTCATGGTTTTCGGAAAAGATGGCAAAGATGGTGCAAGGCCTATATTTCTTCGATCAGATTCTTAGTGCTAATTAATGGTGTATAAAAGATTTCTTTGCTAATTCCAAAGGTTTCAGATACCACGAGACCCACTGTCAACGCTACTTTTTCTCCTTGAGGTCAAACCCATAAATTATTCGATATGTATCCGGTATCAATAGTGGTCGATACGTAACGGTATCAACATATATGTAAAGGTATCGCCCTATATTCGTATCTAGAGATATAAAAGGTATTTATAATTTTGCATCAAGAAAATGTCAACAAGTCCAAAAGCTATGCATCGTATATGAATTATATAACATATAAGTATTAAATGACAACTTTGTAATTTGTACGTATTGTTGAGTAGGGTTGCAAATGGTAATGGAAAAATAGGACATTCGACCGTGTTCATATTTGTTTAAAGCATATTTTATTTGTATTCGACTTAAACAGATATTATTCATATTCGATTAGAGATATTCGCAAATAAACGGATACGAATACGGATACATGTATATTCGTATCCGTTTAACATCCATCCGCCAACATATTTATCAAATCAGATATGCAGTATCATAATCCCGAGTAAAGAATGGGTCTTATTATAAAATTATAATATTTTTTAATATCTTCCATAAATATATTTTATAAAATAGAGTGATCAAATTTTTTTCTTCTAAATTTATAATTTAATCATATGGTTGATAATTGTGTTATGTTATATTCATATCATAATATTAATTTTTTAATTTTAAAATTATTTATTTACTAATTTAATTAATTATGCTAATGCATTCGGATGGTTATTCGAAAACGGATAATATTTGAATTTGAATAGTTTTTTGAATATCAAATTCGAATGGTACATAAAGAAATCAGTCGAATATTGGATACGAATACGGATAAAAAAAAAAATTCCCGATACGGACACAGATATCACTATATTTGAATTCGAATATATCCAAACTACAGCCCTATCGTTGAGTGCTAAGGTCTTCAAGACAAGGTGGTGGTTTCTTAGAAGGAAAAACCTAGAATACTTTCATTGAAAAAATGCTCAAAGCATGGCCTTGGCAAATAGTAAAGTTTATGTAATGTGATAAGAAATGAGATGTCTAGCTGCATTAGTGATATAGGATGTAGGACAAGGTAAGAAGAAGGAATAAAAGTACCTATCTTCGCAGAGAATCGGTGAAGAAACACACAAAAGCACACAACTTTAATCTCAAATCAATTCATTCAATAATCCACAAAATAATAAAGTATTACAATGCTTAAATAGAAAACACAATACTTGGAAACTAAGTAAAAACCCTAATTCAAAAAGAAAACAATCTCTCAACTAAAATCTACTACTACAATAAAACTCTCCTAATTGAAATCTATTACCATAATTAAAACTCTCCTAATTAAAATCTACTACCATAATTAAAACTTCTAGAATATCCTACTAAAATAATTACATTAATAATCCAACATTTATCTCTAAATAACAATACAAAATTAATAATAAACTTCTTGAATTTCTTCTTCCGTATCGCATCATTCTCCTTGCCTTCGAAAAAAACTCGTCCTCGAGTTTTGAAATATCGAAAAATAATAAACTATAGTCTGGGAGATGTCTTCCAACAAAACATGCGCATCTGAACATTCAATGTCATGAGCACAATTTTCGAGAATAACAATGACATAATATAGAAATTTGAAGTAGCTTGGGACTCGAATGTATCAACCGAAAAGATAAAATCAACATAACTGAACTCAACTTTATCTTCCTTGATGTTTTCGCATATGGGGTCAAACAATCTCTAAATCTCTAACAAGTTGTTCAACACACTTAACTTCCGCTTCATGTTTCTCACAAACATCAATATGTGAGAGTACTTGCTCTTTTTTATCCTCACCAATTTCATATTGGTTATTGATACGTTATTATGAGACATTCATCAATTGTCTGGTAAGAATTTACTTTGCGGGTCTCTTCTTGTGAATGCATCTCTTTAGTTGAACAAACACGACTAGGGTGAACATTTTTTAGCGCTTGAACAAAATACAAACGAACATAGCATGTGGTTATGTAGTCGTAATGTGCCTTTAAATTTGCAAGACTTGTTTCAGAAAGTGCAAGCTCATCGCATAATTTCCAATACTCGGCACTATACGGGACACAAGACCTTGTAAGTTGCTCATATATGACAAAAGTTTGATGCTCAAGTTGCTTTATCTTAACCCAAAGAAAGTCTGAATTGTTAAACGTGGAAGACATTGTATATATGTAGAGGGGCTGAATTGAAAATTTCAAAAACTTCAGGGGCTAAATTGAAAATTTCAGAAACTTTAAGGATTGAATTGAATGTTTTAGAAACTTCGGGGGCTGAATTGAAAAGTTCAAAAACTAAAGGCGCTGAATTGAAAATTTTAGAAACTTGGGGGTACTAAACTGTAATTTGACAGAATAAACATTTGCGCCTTTTTCTTTCCCCCGGAATAGATGGAGACTACTTGGTAGATAGATGAGACTACGATGATTCCTCGCCGCAGATCATGCTTTAAATCGTCTCGAAAAATTGTTGTCGATTCTCTAAAGAACTTCAACAATTTGATGGAGGCTAAAAAAATAAGGTACGAAGGAATTGGGTGAAATCAAAAGATATCAGGAATTTTTTACTCTTCATACTATTATGATGTAGGACAATGAAGGAAGAAAGAATAATAAAACCTATTTCCGCAGAGAATCGCTAAAGAAACACACACAAAAGCACAAAGCTTTAATCTCAAATCAATTCATTCAATAATCTCCAAGATAATGAAGTATTACGATGCTTAAATAGAAAACCCAATACTTGGGGACTAAATAACAACCTTATTTCAAAAAGGAAACAATCTCTCAACCAAAGTCTAATACAATAAAACTCTCCTAATTAAAATCTACTACTATAATTAAAACTTCTAAAATATCCTACTAAAATAATTACATTAATAATCCAACATTTATCTCTAAATAACAATACAAAATTCATAATAAACTTCTTGAATTTCTTCTTCTGTATCGCATCAATTAGGTGTAGCTATGGAGGTGTTGTGCGAAAGTAAAGGGAATGGACCTCCAACTAAGGAAATGATGGTGGAATGAGGATGTCCAGGAAGCTATTAGGTTGAAAAAAGAATGTTATAAATGCTTACGTAAATGTTTTAATGAAGAGAACTTGCAGATGTATAAATTGACCATAAAGCACTGTTTTCAGACCAGGCCCAGACCGGCCGGTTTAACCTGTTGAACCAAGAACCGGTTCTATGTCCAGTCTAGTTTGGCACGGTTGAACCAGTTTGGTCAAAACCCGGATTGAACTGGTGGTTCAACCGGTAAAACCAGTTAAGTTGACCCAATGACCGGGTTTTTTATTATTTTTTTATATATTTTTGTACCAAAAATTTTTAATATTAAAATTAACCACTTTTAATAATATTGTAACTCAACTTTATTATATTTTAGTTTATAAAAAAGCTATATTTTTTAAAATTTTATTAATTATTAATAACATATTTTATATATTTATAACGTCGCCAGTTCAATAATGGTTACCAGTGACCCATCCACCTGATAACTTTTCCGGTTCGATGACTGATCCAAATCTGAAAACATTGACATAACGGAAGGAAAGAAAGCGTTAAGAGAGGCTAGAGGTAAGGTTTACGAGGACTTGTACCAAAAGCTTGGAACCAAGGAGGGTGAAAAGGTGTCTACAAGCACGCTAAGCCAAGGAATAGGAAAAGTAAAGATTTGACCCAACGTTAGATGCATCAAGGACGAGATACTTGTAAAAGTTGAGGCGGCCCAGGAAAGGTGGACGATTTACTGATGTGGGTTGATTTTTTGTTTGGTGGTGGTATGGATTCCAGTAAAGGATTGGTCTGTTTGGGTGGTCGCCTAAGACTAGTGAGTTGAGTCATTGATCACTGATGGTGAAGGTTGTGTTTAGGACTGGTTATAGAAATGAAATTTGGGTTGGCAGAAGGTGGTGGAACTTTGGCTGGTAGTATGGGCAGTGGGAAAATACAGTGGGACAATGAATTTAAGACTGATGTTAGGCTTTGATACCACTTAATGTGGAACAGTTTAGGTTTAGAGTTAGGATCTAAAGTGGGGAAAAACTGAAAAGAATTGGACAGGAAAAGGAGAGATAATAAAGCAATAAAGCTTTAAAATTATAATAATCAAATTGATACCAATGAAGAGTGATGGATTACATAAGCTTATATAAGAAGAAATAAAACCTAATTCATGGAGACTAAGCAAACAAAACAAAATAAGGAAACAAAATCCTTATAGTAATCTACTATTAATTGAATCAAAACTCTAATAGTACTCTACTATAATTAAAATTCTAGACTAATCTACTACTTGGTATAAGCTTCCAAAGCCTCTTGTATTGGTACAACCAAGTTCGGAGGGCTCGTCCTTCATTAGCATCACTAAAGAATTCTGCACCAACGACACAAGTTCATAACTGTCACAAAACCTTTTACCTTTTCTCACTGTGAACTTATTGTGAATTTGATTGGCAACGGCTAAGCTGAACTGTGCATATCTACTCCAACCATATGGCAAAGTAGACGAATCAGCAACATCTAAGTACATCGATAAATGGTCCACATTGTTCCCCTTTGGAAAAATAAGCACCCGCCTGCATAAGAAAATGAAACAAAATAGATTTCAAGGATAGCCATTACCGATAATCTAATTTATGCTTAAACTTAGAAAACGCCAACAATCACATTACCATTTGTATCCTCCTACGTAGAAAACTTCTGAGTAGAGCTTCTTAGTGTTTAACCTAGAAAAGTTTTCAATTGTCCATGTGAACCGTGCCGATGGTGGATCATCAACTGACTGAGCATCAACTGTATTGGCAGTTTCTGCTGGTGCAACTGATAATAGTTGCCACAAAAAGAAAAACGATATCAACACCAAACCCCAAAATCCTAAATTCGAACAAAATTGTTTACATATGCATATATAGTACTCCATCCGATCTAAAATATAAAATCATTATTGACTTTTTAAAGTCAACTAAATTCAAACTCAAAATTGATATGGATTCCTTTAATTTTAGTCAATACAATTATGAATATTATAAACTATCTCAAAAGTACTACTCATTGTAAAATTTATTCTTCATAATCTATAATGAATCATTTCAATTTTGAGCTTGAAAATGTATTAAATTTAATTTCAACAAAAGTCAATAATGATCTTATAATTTGGAATGGAGGGAGTATATATTCATGACACGTATGTAATCTATGAACCTTATTTATGTGCCGCATCCTTATCTATGTACCACACATCCTTCTGAAAGTTGTAATAAAAATAGTATCTAACTTTCCACTTAATTAAAATATGCAATTTATACATCAGAATGTGCATAGTTTTATACATTAGGCATTACTCTCACAAAGTAAGAATGAAACAAAAACAAGTAACAAGACCTACAATTCTATCAAACCAATTACATATAGGGATGTATACATGACCAAAACCAAATACAAGAGAAACAGGACCTAAAATTGAATCAAACCATTAATATATATGTATATATACATAACTTGACCAAAACAAAAACAGCTAAGAGCTAAAATTGATTGAATTTGATGAAAAATACCTTCCATGGGTTGAGGACCTTCTGTGGCAAAATCTGAATGCGGAACCAGCATCTCATCCTCTTCTGGCTGCAACAATGAAGTGGAGATGAGATAATTGGATCTGATAAAGCTGAGCACTGTTTATCAATCGAAACCCTAGAAACTGAGTATTGTCTGTTAGTAAAACGACGAAATGAGGTCATTTCACCAGAACCGATAACGGACTGTTCCAAGATCGAAACATGATTGCAATTTGTAGGTAGAGAAAGGGTGGTAGTGATAGAAAGTATAAAAAAATAATAAAACAAAATAAAATGAAAAATAAAAAAGCAGCAACAGAAAGTTAAAATACAGTACAAATATTTGTACATGTGAATATGAAAAAGAGTGATTACATACATCCATTGGTGGAGGAGTCATCAGAGTCATGGATGGAGATTTAAAAACCTAAACGATCCACGAATCAGAGCGAGGGGGAGGGGAGCTCTGCAACGCAAAAACGATCGAGAGACTTGGGTATAGAGAAGAAAATTGGGACTAGGATAAAAACGAAAAAGGATAATTTCGGGATATTAGGAAATGTTAGAGCTAACACGCTGTTTGTGAGTTTCCCGGACTATCATTCCTAAAGCATTTTTAACTCGAGAAAATTTTTAGAAAATAACTTTCCTTACTTATTATTGTTGCGAGTTTAATGAAAAAAATATAACAATTTTTCTATGTTTGTGAGTTGCTAAGAAAAGTAAAGGAAATTTAATTTGTAATGTATTATTATCATATTATCGTATTAAATATAACATGTTTTGGGAGTAAATACAAGTCTTTCTTATTGATGAACTTAATTTTGTCCAATTGCGTTGTTGATTTACAATAATATGTACCATTGTTGAAGTTGCACCAGGGCAGTCAAACTAGCAAGCACAAAAAAATAACAATTGATTTCATAGAATTGACAACAGATTAAAAGATGATGAATCCTCTGTTGGTGCCAAGGGAAATAATTAATCAAGAAATGACAAACTTGCATCTAGAAATTATGTGATAATGACTCCAACAACTTCATAATACAATTGTTGGAATATGAAGCAATATTAAAAAGACAAACACAACAGTAAAATTAGAACAATTTATCTAAAAAAACTGAGGCGTAACAAAGTTACTATCCTTTTTCCGCCCCACAGGTTATAATCTCATGTACAGCTGGCGGTCTCCATAATTAAAGAGTGAAACCTCCAATTGCGTATACTCACAAAAGGAGATTTTGGACTTGTCTCTGTGGATTGTCTGACTCAAAGAACAACAACGGTATATAGCTGTGGAAGATGATATATTAAGAGTAAATTAACTGTTGAAAGTAGACTGGTTTTTATAGGGGTAAATATGAACATTCGTGGGTGTTCATTGGAGGAAAAATCGAGGGTTAGTGGAACGTTGGAGAACAGAACATGGTGAACGTTACTGGAGATAGACGTTGTGACACCCCCAAATCTGGGTTTTCTAACATCGAATTCGGTGCTCACGATCCTTAACAACATACATACTTTCTACTAATACTAAAAAATAAACATACATGGTACATCATAATAATAAAGTCTTACACATGGTCCCAATGTTCACTAACTTAACTTAAACATACTCTTAATAATATAAAGAATTTACATAACCAAATAACATTTAAAATAAACTACTACAGAAGTTTCTTCAAGCATCTACTCTTGAACCTTCCCTTTTTCTTTGTCCCTTTTGGACGATTCTGCCTTAACTGAATAAATATCATGATATAGCAAGGGTAAGCAACTAATTTGCTTAGCAAGTTTATATACAAAGGAGATATATCATGATTGGAAAGAAGTTTCACTTTCAGTGTTCAACAACAGTATAAATTTGTGAAGGAATATGAATTAATAATCAACAATTGAATATTAGTCCACGATGCTCGAACAATGTCTCTCTCTCTAGATATTTCTCTTTGCCTTCTCTCTACCTTTTCAAAACTTCCCCCGCCCCTTTGCTTCACCTAAATTTTCTGGCATACACCTAACTTTTCCGGTCATCTCCCCTCTTCTTCTCCCTTCTCTGCTCTTTTCGGCTGCTTTCGCCTCCTTCTTTCTCTCTCCCCCCCCCCCCCCTACATTGGTATCTCAAAAAGTAGCGGTAGTTTAAATTTCACACCAGCTCTTAGAGCTTCTCTGTTTGGCACTCTGTTCATATCTGTCCTTTTCTCCTCTCTTCCTCCCCTCTTCTCTATCTTCGATCTAGTCTGCCTCTATGGTGAGCTATAATCATATTTCAGCTGGTAATTCTGTTAGTAGTGAGTCGAAGGATACTTTTGATGTTTATGGGGTCTCCAAACCGGATTCGCCTAGCCATTCTTCGCTTCCTCCTTCTCTTGGCATTGAGGAAATGGGAGAATCCGATGCCCTCCTTATTCCTCTAGGCAACCAAGTTAGCTCAGAAAACTCAGTTACTCTTGAGCTCGGCACGAAGATTCATTTGGGCTCTATTTTGGGTGAAAATGCTCGTGAGATTTTTTCTGCAGCTCAACATTTCTCTCATCAAGATCGTGAAGATGCTATATTTGAAAGAAGGAAAAACCTTCACCTTATGTCATTCTTAACTGCCCATGGTATTTCATCTAATTACGTACAAACCTTCCTTTTTGAAGGGAAAACTGTTAGTTTTGATAAAGCTCACAAGGTGTCTGGGATTAATCCTCCGGCCTCTTTCTTGGGGGGTGCAATTTCTCCGGTAGTTTGCGTGGGGGAAGATTCTTTTCCGGTAAATGATTCTCTCCTTTCTAAGAAGTCTAACCTGGACAAGACTTTTCCTGCTCTTAGGTCAGAGGGTCCCTCACATTTCAAAATTCCAGCTACTCCTTCTGCCACCCTTCTCGAGGAAGGTGAAATACCTGTTGCATTGGTTAAGGAGCCAGCCAAATCTTGGAGTGATATAGTGGGGAAATCTTCTAGGAAATCCACTCGTCTTCTCTTTTACCACCCTCCTTCCTCTGCTGATGAGACTCTCACTGTCATCCCACCTGATTATATGCTTTTTAGAGGTAACAAGCTTTGGGCATCTAGTCTAGTATGGTACTTTCTCCAATCCTCATTACCATACAAAGTAGTTGAATCTATTGCTAGACGCTTATGGGGACATCTTGGGCTTTCTGAGGTCTTCTTACACGACAAAGGGTATTACATTTTCAAATTTGACTATATCTCTGATTGTGACAACATCCTTGCCTCTTGTCCCTGGCATTTTGCGTCTAAAGGCATTGTCCTGCATAAATGGAAAGAAGGTGTGGCATTCTCAAAGGCCGAATGTGATGTGTTCCCTATATGGGTGAAGCTATCCAATATACCACTCTCCTACTGGTCTGATGAAGGCATAAGTTATATTGTCAGTGCTGTTGGGAAACCTCTGTTTACGGATGAAATAACTGCAAAAAATGATTTCCTTAATTTTGCAAGGGTCTGCATAGAAGTTAAAGCCTCTTTCACCTTTCCTTCTTCAATCCGTGTAGCTGTTAAAAATGAAGACTCTTCGGCTAACATCTTTGTCCCAGTCGAGGTGGAATACCAGAGTAGACCTCCTTCTTGCCCCTCTTGCAATGTGTTCGGACACTCTCATCTTAAGTTCCCTGAAGCAAACTATATCTGGGTGCCGAAAGTCACCAATAATTCTACCACTGCCCTGATTAATTCTACCACTCCTCCTCTTAATGTCAACACTTCGGGCATTCTGGCCTCGCCCCTCCCTCCACCTAAAAATGATTGGGTTAATGTCTCACGAGGTGTTAAACAAGGATCGGGACATATATCCCCTGGACCAGCTCTACATATCTCCAACACCTTTGCTCCAATAAATGATGCTGGTATCTCGGATGATGAATCTCCTATTGGTCCGAACCTTCTTATCACCAGACTCAAGGTTATTGATGAAAAGGAAAGAAAAGAAATTAAGAACAAACAAGGTTCTAGCTTTGTCAACTTGCAGGTTGCTAAGAAAAGGAAAGGGAAAGGAAAGGCTGGTCTCTCCCCTAAATCTTAGTTTCCTTAATGTTAGCATCCTATAATATTAGAGGTCTCAATAAAAAGCTTAAGCAGGCTTATATTAAGCAGATAATAGCTGATAATAAAATTTCTATGTTGGGTCTCCTTGAAACACGGGTCAAACAAAGTAAAGCTCAAAGAATATCTAGGAATATTTGTAATTCTTGGAATTGGGCCTTCAACTATGATACTCATCCCAATGGTAGAATCTGGGTTGGATGGAATCCAAGTTTATGGCTTGTTGATATCCTTTTTGTGTCCTCTCAAGTTATACATTGTAAAGTTCAATCTGTTGATCTTATTAGCACCTCCTTCCTGATCTCCTTCGTCTATGGGTTGAATTCTTATTTGGAAAGGAGAGATTTATGGAATGATTTACTCTCCTTTGCTCCCAATGCTAGCTGGTGTATGATGGGTGATTTTAATGTCATTAAGGATCTAACGGAAACTAATCAAGATAATGATACTTTGGATATTGGGATGGAAGAATTCAAATCCTATATTACCTCTGTTGGGGTTGATGATATTAGGGGTGTTGGCCCCTTATTCACTTGGTGGAACATGCAAACCCTTTCGTGGTTCACAAAAAATTGGATCGTGCAATGGGGAATTCGGATTGGTTTTCTATCTTCTGCATGTCACATGTTACCTACGTTCCTCGTGGTCTTTCTGACCATTCTTTAACTCTACTTCAAACTGGTATTCATCTTAATCAATTTAGACGTCAGTTTCAATTCTTCAACCATATGCTTCTGATTGAAGGTTTCATGGACTCGGTTAGCAACGTTTGGGCCTCATCAATCTCAGGCAATCTGTTTCATGTGTTCACTGAGAAATTAAAACGTACTAGACAAGCTTTGGTATCTCTCAATATTCTTAATGGAAACCTCAGCACCCTTGTAAAGACAGCAAAAGAGGACCTATACGTTGTGCAGTCTCTATTGAATGATCAACCATTGCATTTAAACCTTCTTGCTCTTGAAAAATCCAGTCAACAACAACTATGGAATGCCTTGGATAGAGAGGAAACTCTTCTTCAACAAAAATCTAGAGCTAACTGGTTGGCCTTGGGCGACCGAAACTCTAGTTTCTTTTCCAACATGATGAAGAATCGATGGAATTTCAATAAGATTTTGTCAATCACTGATAATGCAGGTAATATGGTTCATGGTCAAAGGAACATTGAAGATGTGGCTGTGGGTTATTTTTTCAATCTCTTCAACACCTCTGAGGATCCATATCCTGGGTTTGATAATTATGCCATAACTCCTACTAACTTGCTCAGTTCGGCCCAAGCCTCTAAGCTGATTGCTCCTATCACTAATCTGGAAATTCTGGGGATCCTCAAATCCATGAAACGGAACAAAAGTCCAGGACCAGATGGGTTTAATGTCAACTTTTTCCTCAGTTGTTGGGACATTGTGGGTGCAGACTTTTTAAAGGTTGTGCACTTCTTCTTTGCCAATAGCAGACTTTCTAAAGGCCTTAATTCCACTGCTCTTTCTCTTATTCCTAAGAGTTCCAACCCTACTTCAATGACTGACTTCAGACCCATCTCTTCTTCGCCAATCACGATTTACAAATGCATTGCAAAATTCTCTCTCTAACAAGCAGAAGGAGGTTCTTCCCTTTCTTGTTGATAAAGCTCAATCTGCTTTTGTGAAAGGTAGAAGCATTAGTGATAACATCCTTATGGCCCAAGAAATGCTCAAAGGCTATCATAGCTCTTCTGGTCCTGCTAAGTGTGCTCTCAAGATTGATCTCACCAAAGCTTTTGACACGGTAAGATGGGAATTCCTTTTTGACACTTTAAGAGCTTTCAAATTTCCAGATTGCTATGTTGGTTGGATCAAGGCCTGTGTCACCTCTGCCATGTTTTCCATTAAGGTAAATGGTACTCTAGCCGGTTTTTTTGGTAGTTTAAGAGGTCTCAAATAAGGGGACCCCTTATCTCCTTTTCTCTTTGTGCTTGTTATGGAAATGCTCTCTCTAAAGCTTAATAATGCTACCTCTGATCCAGACTTCCTTTACCATTGGAAAGCTAAAGTTTGCAAGCTTACTCATTTATTCTTTGCGGATGACATCATGATTTTCTGTAATGCATGCTTGCAATCTATTTCTATCATAAACTCATGCATTCTTTCCTTCTCCTTATACTCTGGTCTGATCCCCAACTCCCACAAAAGTCATTTTTTCCTCTCAAACTCGGCAAACATAGCTGCTAGTGATATTTCTCTCATCCTTGGGTTCCAAACTGGAACCTTGCCTTCAAAATTTTTGGGTGTTCCTCTCCTGTCCAGGAAGCTTTCGCCGGCTGATTGCATCCCCTTAATCCAAAGGATCACAAACCGCGCTTCTTCTTGGACCTCTAAGGTACTATCTTACTCGGGCAGACTTCAACTTATTAGATCCATTCTTTGTTCTATCCAAGTTTTCTGGAGCTCCCACTTCTTGCTTCCAAAAGGGGTCCTCAAAGATATCCAATCAATCTTAACAAGATTTCTTTGGAAAGGAGCAACTCTTGACAAGTATGGTGCAAAGGTTGCTTGGTCCACTATTTCACTTCCCCTCTCTAAGGGTGGTCTCGGCATCAAAAATCTGGTGGAATGGAATTCTGCACTTATTCTCCAGCACTTGGTTCGCATTATTCAACCTCATTCCAATTCTCTCTGGGCTAATTGGATCAAAGCAACCACATTAAAACATACATCCTTTTGGCTGAGTTACAATAATCTGACAACATGTTCATGGAGTGCGAAACAAGTTACAAGTTTGACCACTTGCTCTTCAACACCTACACTATCGTGTTGGTAATGGGCAGGATACAAGCCTATGGTTTGACCCATAGTTAAACAACTCAGCTATCAATCCTTCCCAATCTTTTATGTCTTCCTCTGGGTTTCAACGATACTACATGTTAGCACGCCTTATCAATAACAACACACGGTCACCTTTCAAGGCAATTACCATGATATGATCATCTTGAGGAGAAACCTGGCTCTCCTTCCCCCTCCTTCTCAGCAAATGGATAGGATACTTTGGGACTCTTGGAATACGAAGAATATAAAAGCTAACTAGTTATGGGAATCAATTCGCACGTGGTAGCAGTTGGTTTCTTGGAGCTCCATTGTCTGGAATAAATGCCATGTCCCAAGGTAATCTTTCATTTTGTGGCTTGGCATTCTCAAAAATCTCCCCACCAACGACAAAACAGTCAGATTCTCTAACAGATCTTGGAACTGTCCCCTTTGCAACTTTTAACTTCAGACCTTTGATCATTTGTTCTTCAACTGTGTCTTCTCCAAATCGGTTCTTCTGAAGGCTATAAGCCTTGGAAATTGGACTGCTTTTCCCATATTATGGGATGACATTATGGACTTCCTCACTACTTTTCAAGGTTCTAATATGTCACAAAATATCCTAAGTTTGACGGTGGCAATCTGTTTTTACAAAATTTGGGAGGCAAGGAACAAAAAGCTCCATGATGATCATCTTCCTCCCCTCACCAGGATCACAAAGGATGTTATCCACATTATTAAGTCTAGGCTTTCCACTTGAAAATCATTTATCAAAGCCACCAATAACCAATATTTTTGTAATTGGCTTTTAACTAGTTAAAGATGTTTGGGCTTTTCTCAGTATAGTCCCCTCATCTTTGGGCATGTCCATAGATGGCGATATATATACAGGGGTTCTCCCTTGTTCATTGTCTTTTGGTTCTTTTATACAAACAAAATTTAGCAAAAATAATAATAATTGAATATTCGAATAATTGAATAACAGGTACTGAGTGGTTTGAAATAACCATGAACATTTGTCAAGGTTCTCAACATTTAAACTAGATTTTTAAATAAGTTTTGGTAATCAAGGGGATCAGCCTTTCATACCCCGTGATTTATGCAAAACACTTACTAATCCAGCATTGATATTATGCTTTAATCAAATTCGTCCTTTCCTCAGTCAAGAGTTCTTATCATATCAATTTAATAAGAACAACTTTTAAAACATATTTGATTTAACAAATTTAAACATGCTTGATCTAGCTTATACAATTAGCATAGATCTATCTCATAAACAGTTTATGAATGAAGAAGTTTAATCTAATTCGTAGTTCAATAAAATAGGAATTCAATTGCACAAAGTACAAATCTCAATAATCAGTATAGATGTGAATAATCAACAATAATTATTCACTAACATTATTCGAAAATAATAACTCGAGTTTGAGTTAGGGAACATGCCTCGTTTGTAGGCTACTGCTACGCAATTAAATTCTATCCACTAGGCAGTTTAATTATCTTTATTTGAGAGGCCTATAATTAATCTTTCAATTAGTCATAGCATAAGATTACATTATGTGATCTCATAGATATTACATATTATATTTTGTTCTTAGAAATATTATCATGCCTCGATAATATTACTATTAAATAACAACTACCTTTAAGTCACTTAATATTATTAATCTTGATAATATTTAATTCACCCCTGTAAGAACTGAGAATTTCATGAATAAATAATTACTCTGATGTAATAAGAAAATGAATATTTATTGAATAAAAATATTGATGTGTTGGGAGATAAGTAATTCAATTAATTTAAATTGAATTTATATGAGAATTGAGAATTTTGAAATGCCTTGTGTGGCATGAGAATGGAAGTTAAGTGGGTTAATTTAATTAAGAGATGAATAAAATAAGAAGTGAATAATTAATTAATATTATATTATAAATTAATTGTTATTATGAATAATAGTATATTAAGGAATAAAGTAATTTACATATTTTTTTTAATTGTCTAGCATGGCAAGATAATAAATGAAGGTAGTATATATTAAGTAAAGAGAGTAATTAATTTAGGATATGAATTTATTATAATAGTGACTACGTGTGAGAAATTTTCAGATTAACACAATTCACGCCACTCAGATTATATAAACAATGGCAATTAATTTACCGGTAAAGCATGACTTGGAAAATAGTTTCCACTATGTGAATGAGTTGTAAAGATGGGTTGTTAGCATTAATAAAGAATGAAAAAGATAATGGATCAGTTACCATTATTAATATGCGAACATTATTATTAAATATTATTTCATGCCACTATGGAAAATGTGGATAGTAGTTACTGCATAAGATTAAATGAGGCGTGGCATATAATTGTGGTTAATGATATACAAAAACTATGTGGTAGAAGTAATCAAATCATAAAGTTGATTTAAATAATTTTTGTTACCTCATCATGTGTGATGAGACAATTAAATGTGTACTCTAAAATATGGGAGTAAATAAATATGTATTATTAAAATATTTATTTCTATACCAATGTGTAAGTAAATAGTAGAAGAAGATATTAAATTATTAGTGATCAATCAAAATGAAGTACATACATATTATTAAATTATGCGCACCTAATGTACATGGATTATATGATATGGGTATATATTAAATCCTTAACTTTCCATTTTGTAGTAGCATTAATACATTAAAATTACATTTTTGGGAATTAAAGAAATCAAACTAAGCCTTATGTAATATAGTTGCTGGGATTTAAACTTGTATCCCAAAATCAGTGACCCTCACAGTACATGAACAGTAGCCTAACTCTATATTGCGTGAAAATTAATCGACAGTTAAAAGCTAGAATTAGCAGTATTAGTTCCAGTAGGCACACAATAGATCTAGAAGGGGGTTGAATAGATCCTTTTAATTTTCAAATACTTTTCCCTTTTATTTTGTATTGCTAATGAATTAGCATACGACAAACATAAGAATCTTTTCAAGCACAACGGAATAAGTAAAAGATCCCCTTCATTGATATATTCATAATCATACATACATTGTTCTTAGAGTTAGTTAAGTGGTAAATAGTTAATACACTCATAGCAGTTATAGCAGTTAAGTACATAATGTAAATGACATAAAGTAAAAGTGTGAGACCCCAGATTTTATGAATAAAGATTTAAATTTCTCGAAATATTTTTTTTAATATTATGGTGTGGATTTGATATAATGTTATAGTTGTGGGTAATATTTACAAAATTTGCAAAGTAAGCAAGTGGTTATATAATATTCGATTGGTCGGGGAATATTTGTTTTAACGAAATATTCGATGCGACAAGACAATCATTAATGGACCCCTAACGGAAGTATTATCGTAGTAAAGAAAACAGCGAATTATCTTTTATATAAAATAACTGGCGGAAGTGTTACCGTTAAAGCTGTTGAACTACCCGGTAGTAAAGAAATGCGATGTCTGGCGTGGTTGCATAGTAGCACACGATATTGATTATTGATGCTTACGTAAGAAGTCACTCCGATTATACTCAATTATTGCTACGATGAATTACTTACATCATATCTCTCATATTATTGATTCAATTATTGTCAAGATTATCATCTGCATAATGTGATATATTATTAAAATAATAATTGAGGCGATAAAGTTGTTCATATTATTAAATTGCAATATTTATAATGTCTAGAAGTTACATCAAAGAGAGGTTTGGTCACCTAATTTAACGGCATGATAGGGAGAAATCCTTATTGAAAGCCCCCTCTTTCCGAATCCACGACACAGTTGTTAAATATTGTGAGTTATAATATTAATGATGAATAAGTTCGTGTTGATTAAAGATGTATTTGATAGTTCCATTGTGTTGAAATTATTAGTGTTAGTGGAAATTGACTATTATTTCGATAATAATTGATGTCTGGAGGATATATTGTTCAATCGGGTATTCGGGGAACTTTTTGTGTCGGAGTACTATTCACGGATTACTATTCACCCGATTACTATTCACTCAAGTATTATTTACTCGGGTATTTGTGACACTTTTCGTGTTAAAGTACTATTCACGGGTTATTATTCATGAGTTACTATTCACCCAGTTACTATTCACTCTAGTATTGTTCACTCGGGTATTTGGGACACTTTTTGTGTCGAGGTACTATTCACGGGGATACTATTCCTGAAGTACTATTCACGGGGTACTATTCACTTGAAAAATATATTTCTTTTTTGATTCAAATCATTTTTGGGTACAATATTATTCCATGAGGAGATGTGCTAATTTTTCGAATAGTTGGTTGAAATTATAATAGTAAATCAATATGGATCGTTGGTTTAAAGTTTTAATAGTAAATCAATATGGCTCATAGATTTAAAGTTTTAATAGTGAATCGGTATGAATGGTTGCTTTAAGTTTTAATAGTAAATTAATATGGACCGTCTAGTTTAAAAAGTAAATGAATCTGGACCGTTTATGAATTAGTTACTATTCAGTCCATTCTCCTATAAATACAAGCTCATTCCTTCATTATTTCTTACGAATTCACTGAAACTCTAGAGAGAGAAATTATAGAGAGAAAGAAGAAGAGAAGTCTGCTACCTCACTTTTCTAATATCTAGTTTCTTCTAAGGTAAGGGATATTATTTGTTGTATTCGTAAGGGGTATTATTTCTTTTGTATTCATGAAGAGAATTATTTTTTTTCAATACTCGTAAGGGATATTATTATTATAGTAAGGGGTATTATTTCTTTCGTATTCATGAAGAGAGCTATTGTTATTCCATTCCTTATTATTACATTAGAATAATGCATATCTGTGATTCTAGTATCTGAGGTGAAATTCTTCATTATTCCATTCTTTATTATTATATTGGAATAACTTTTGTACATCTGATGTACCGCATACATGGTGAAATTCATTGTTATTCCATTCTTTATTATTATGTTAGAATAACTTTGTCTATCAAATACCATACATGGTGAAATTCTTCTATTATTTCATTCTTTATTATTACATCGGAATATCTTTATGCGTAATGTTTATCGTGACTGGTTCCATTATTTATTATTATATTGGAATAACTTTTATGCATCTGATCATCGCATGCATGGTGAATTTTGTTGTTATTCTATTATTTATTATTTTGTTGGAATATCCTGTCGGTGCAGATTACGCCTGACCTGGTTTCGTTCATTATTATTTTGTTGGAATATCCTGTCGGTGCGGATTACGCCTGACCTGGTTCCGTTCTTTATTATTCTGTTGAGAATAACCTATCTGTGCGGTCTATCGCATGCATGGTGAATTCTTCTGTTATTCTTTATTATTCTGTTGTAATAATCTGTATATGTGGATTATCACATGCATGGTGAATGATCCTTTATATTCATTTCTTATTAAATTATAAAAATGATCTATTTACGTGGATTATGATGAAAGTCATAATATAAGCATTGGACTATTGATTATGATGAAAGTCATAATAAAAGCATTGGTCTGATGAAAATCATGGGTATATGTAGTATTAGTAAGTGTTATGATGAGTTATGTTGGTTATTATGTGAAAACATGAAAGTTTCTTAGAAATCACAAAGGGTTGAAAATTCGATTTTGGTGAAAATGGAACATAAAATTTAATTGACCATATCTCCTATTATAATTCAAATTTTTTAGTGTGGTCAAGTTTTAGAGTTAGATCTATGAGTTTTCTAACCTATTCAAGTGGAATCATTGGAAAAGGTGTTGTAGATTTTTCGTGTGGACTGATTTTAGCAAAGGAGTCAAAAACTGCAAAGTACCAAAAAGCTACTGCCCATAATTTTTTAAGGACTGTTTCGGCTACTTAATTTGTGAGAATAATTCCGGCCTTTTGGGACATGGAAATATATGGTATAAAGTACCTCCTGTCCAAAAATGAGCTCATTCCGTCTTAAAATGAGCAAGTTATGACTATTTCAATATTTAAGTTTTTTCAACGAAAAATGCTATAAGCTGAGTTCTATAACTCAGATGACCATGAAATTTAAAGCTGAAGCTCACGTTAACATGTAAGATTACCTTAAGATTTGGGAATTTACGGAGTTAAACTTGAGGTAGCTAATTTCTTAAGGAATTAATTAGAAATTGATTTTTTGAAAAATACTTAAGGGAGTTGAAAAAAAAAAAACTTGTTGTGTATGAAATATATGTATATATATTTGGGCAAAGGATAGAAAAATAACAAGTTGATTTGGTAATTTTCATGAAAATGGTTTAATTCTGAACATATGAGTTAAATATGTTATGTGAAGTAACTGAAATTAGTAAATAGGATTTTATTGCTTGGGAATCCTATATAGGGTATATCTTGATTTTGATAACTGATTTGATCATTGGTGATGAAATCTTATGAGTATGACATTTTTGAATGATTAAATGCATTATTTGGTAAAGTATAAATAATTGAAATATATTGTTTATAAGTTTAAGAAGTGATTAAAATATTTTTATATATTAATAATATTAGATATGAGTTTATTAAGTGATTGATAATATTTGGATAAAGTTAAAGTCTTTAATATTTATCCTTGTTTTTGTTTGATTAATGCTTATATCATTGTCATCATTCTCATGTTTATATTGTGATAAAAGTCATCTTTGACTTACGTGCGTAGATGGACTTGGTGTGATTATGACGAGGATTATTAAGTATAGTCGTAGTAGTAATGGGACGGATGATGTGGTAAAAATTCTCGATGGCTTTTGGTGCATTGATGGGCCGATTTTGGTATGATTATGACCGAGGATTATTCGATATAGTCATGACCATTGATGATTTAATGAATATCCTTGGCTCAAGTAGTGCGAGGATGATTCGATGATGTGGTTTATTTATTAAATTTGAGTCTCAGCGATTAAGTTGATGAAAAACTTTTTAAATCATAGAAGATAATAGATTTTATTCTCTACTTGACTCTTTTAATGGATTGCTTGTTCCACTGCAGTTAAACTTGATGTCTATTGTATTTTATCAGTTTAACATTGTTGAAGGGTAATGATAATTTATTACGCATTATCTTGAGTCATAATATTTCTTCTTGGGCTAGTTGAGCTCACCCTTTCTTTCACTTTATTCTCTTGAGAAATGTGAATATAGTTGGGACGAGTCGGGGAGCGGAGTGATGGTCGGATGATAGCATTAGTAGTCCTCACTATTACATTAAATAGTGTGACAATAAATGTAATGAGGACTTCATTGAGTTTGTATCTTGTCTAGATGACAATATACGTTATTAAAACTCTTAGATTATGTTTTGTCATATTTTACACGACTGTTGTATAATTAGGTTGTATTTGAATTTTATACCATGTATCTGGCGACTCAAGATGGGTGATGTATACCTGTTTTGGGGGCGTCACAGTTGGTATCAAAGCTTAGGGATATGATCCTTGGCTGAGATGTGAGATAAGAACTAGGAGGGGAGAGACGAGGAATTCCTTCGCTAGTATGACCTACCTAAGTTTATTTGGTATTTAATTGGTCGATCAGAGTATAGGGATAATATGTGATATGTCAATTAACCCTTGTTTTGTGACAGTGTTTGAAAATGGCATCTGAAAATATCTTGGGAGAAGTTCCAAGAGTTGTTCAACGACAAGTACTTTCTTAAAGTATTAAGTCACATGAAGGAGGTGGAATTCATCAAGTTGGAGCAAAACAATATGACCGTGTAATAAAAATACGAGGCTAAATTTGCGGAGTTTTCGGTTTGCATCCCACTTGGTCGATAATGAGGAAGCGAAATGACGAATGTTTCTAAGAGGTTTGAAACCCGAGATACGTCAATACCTCATTTCTCATAAACTTTGTTTATATTCAGATGTTGTGAATATGGCTCGATTATTGGAGCGCGATAATGAGTCAAGACAACCAAAAAGCTGACGACCAACAACACGATAATAATCGTCTTGCTGGCAATGACCATCGAAACAATGATAACCATCATGGGGAAATTATCATGCCAGAATGGTAACCACTTGATTGGTATTCATGGCGAAGATAATAGAAATGGAAATTTCAAGAAGAGAAGGTCATTTAGCTCAATTTTATCGTGCCAAAGTCAAGTCCACCGGACGAAGGCACCAAAAGGCGATCGGACAAAAACAAAGTCGGGTGGTTTCGGGAAGAGCGTTTTTGTGACTTCTCAAAAGCGAAGTAACACCGAACGAAGTTATTACCAGAGTTAATTAATTATAATTTTTTGTGAAGTCATAACTTATTGAATCTTGGTTCTATCCATTTTTTTTATCTCTCTTGCTTGCGTTCAACGTTTAAATTTGACTCCGGAGAAGTTAGACTTTAACTTATCTGTTGAAACTCAGTTAGGAGAAACCTTCATTACATGTGCTATCCAAGTCTTGGATGAGAGTCACGCGATTTTGAATGATATTTCTATTGTTAATAAATTTTACGGCGTATTCTTGAAGACTTCTTAGCCTACCTAGAACGTGAAATTGGATTTTGTATTAACCCCAAAGACAAAACCCATTTCTTGAACCCCTAAATATTTCTTCACCAAAAGCGAGCGTATAATGCGCCAAAGACGATGGCTCGAAAGCCGTTGAAGGTTACGACCATTCAATATCATCGTGGAAGAGCGAATGTGGTAGCTGACGCATTGAGTAGAAGATCGTATGCATTTATGAGTGCGATGTTGTTAACACAAAGACCCATTTCATATAACTTACAAATGATGGAGATAGAGTTAAAGACTCTAGGGACCCACGTGAAGATAACGAATATACGAGTAGAATCGACTTTAATCGATAAAGTTAAAGCCGCTCAAGCTACACACCCGAATCTGATGAATGTGAAGAAGAAGGTTCAAGAAGGCGTTATCTCAACCCTCAATTTAATTGGCCCATTTGAAATCCTCAATGGAGTAGGAACTGTGGCCTATAGACTCGTTTTACCGCTAAGTATGTTGCGTGTTCATAACGTTTTTCACGTATCGATGTTACGTAAATATGTGGACGACCCGAACCACATTATTAAATTAGAACTAGACGAGATAGCAGAAGATTTAATGTATGAGGAGATACATGTTAAAATCTTGGATAAGAAGGATCCTATTCGACACTCAAAGGTTATACCTCAAGAGTTAGAATCTGAAATAAAGTCAATGTATCCTCATCTGTTTAAGATACAGTGCGTCGTAGTAAATTTTGAGGGCGAAATTTCATAAGGAGGGGAGATTGTGAGACCCCAGATTTTATAAATAAAGATTTAAATTTCTCGAATTTTTTTTTTTTAATATTATGGTGTGGATTTAATATAATGTTATAGTTGTGAGTAATATTTACAAAATTTGAAAAATAAGCAAGTGGTTATATAATATTCGATTGGTCATAGAATATTCATTTTAACGAGAAAATATTAAATGCAACGGCACAATTATTGGTGGACCCCTGGCGGAAGTATTATCGTAGTAGTAAGAAAGCAGCGAAATTATCTTTTTATAAAAATAACTTGGTGAAGTGTTACTGAATTAAAATTTGCTTGAACTACCCTAGTAAAAGTACGATGTCTGGCGTGGTTACATAGTAGCACTACGGTATTGATTATTGATGCTTTACGTAAGAAGTCACTCAGTTATACTCAATTATTGCTACAGTAATTGATGCATCATATCTCTCATATTATTGATTCGATTATTGTCATAGTATCATCTGCATAATATGATATATTATTAAAATAATAATTGAGACGACAAAGTTGTTCATATTATTAAATTGTAATATTTACAATGTCTAGAAGTTACGCGAGGAGAGGTTTGGTCACTAATTGCGGCGATAGGGAGAAATCCTTATTGGAAAGCCCCCTCGTTCTTGGGAACGACCTGGTTGTTAAATATTGTGAGTTATAATATTAATGATGAATAAGTTCGTGTTGATTATGTAACATTCCAGAATTTTTTTAAATTGTTATATTAAATATTTATTGAATTATTTAAGTATTTAATGGATGTGTTTATTATTGAATAAATAATTTTTCAAATTTGATTCAATTTGGTTAACTATTTATTAAATAAATAATTAAAGAAATTAATTATTTTATGCTAATTTAATTTAATTATTAAGTTAGAGAGTTTTGATTAATTGAATTGTTATTTTTTTTATTTGAATTTGTACTTAAAAGGATGTGTTAGTTGATTAAATAAAGTTATAATTATATAGAAAATTATAATTTTGTGGTATTGATTTATGTGATGAAGTAATTTAATATATTGTTATTAGAATTAATTTAATTTAATAAAAGTATGACAAATAATCTTTTATAAGTAGTTATTAAAATAACTTAAAGGAGTTTTAATTCAGTTTTGCCAAATAAGGCCTAATGCCTATTAAGTCTTTAATCTAATTGTGTTTTACCAAACAAGGCATAAGGATTAATTGATTATTTTTTTAGTGGTTAGCCAAACAAGCCTTATGGCTTTTGGTTTTCAAAATAAAAATAACTGATGTCAGTTAAGTTAGTATTATATTATATAATTAATATATATTAAATCTTATATGCGTTATATTCTAAGACGTAAGAATAGAAGAGAGGTAAGAGAGAAGAAAAGAAAACTCGGAGGAAGAAGAAGAAGAAGAAGAAAAGTGAGAAATCCTAGAGAATTGAGAGTGAAGAGGAGAAAAGCTTGACAATCAAAGAGATAATATCATCATCTTCTTCAAGGTATCATCCTATTTTTTTTTAGTTTTAAAAGTTTTGTTTTTCTTTTCCTTAATTCTCTGTAGAATCCTTGTGTAAGGATAAATTGTTGTTGTTATGTGGCTTTATATGGTATACTAATGATGTTAAAACTATTTTCATAAGTTATAGTCAATGAATTGATGATATGTATGTAATTTGTGAAGAAAAATATTTTTTCAGAGAATTTTTGTGAATATATATTGTTTGGTTTAAAGTGGAAATTAAGGGTTAATTAGTTGTTTAGTTGATAAATTGATTATTGAATGTGGTAGAGTATGTATAAACATTGATAAAGTGCTTTGAATTAACTATTTTGGTTGGAAAACAAAATCACAGTGTTTATTTTCATTTAAAACATCAAAAAGTGAGTTTTTATCAAAAACAGTGAAATTGGATGTTTTAAATTTGTTGTTTATGTTGTTGTATGGGTAGAAACATGTTAGGAGTTCTTGAATTATGTTTACATGAAGCCTTTGTATGAATTACATGTGAATTAGACTATTAGAAAGGAGCTTGTAGGCCAAAATTGGCTTTTATTCATACTTGTTGTCAAGGCATCGATCAAGATCTATGATTCCTTTGTAATGTATGACAAGCGATAATAATCTCATGCTTGCAACACTGACGACCTGGTAGTATTATTATTACGCTTGCATGACGCCATCTCCGTCTTGCCATGACGCCGCACTACATGGCGATCTGACAGAATGTATTTTTTGTACTCGAAATTTGAAGAAATTGTTATGGGATAATAGTTGGACTGTAAAATGTTAATTTCAGTATTTCTATACTATGAATAAGCATGTTATCAACGAGTAACTTGTGTTATAACTTGATTATGTGATTAAATAATCAAACCTACATGATGAATGTAGTTAGTTAAGTTTGTAAAGTGTTACTGACTAATTATGTCATGATGACATATGTTTATAGGATGTTGTGATTTAAATTGTTCGGTTTAGCCCACAAGCAAGGCAAGTTCTCTAATCTATTTTCTTATTGAAGCAATTATTGTTTCCAATTCGATTACCTTATAAATGATGCAAGTTTTCTAATCCATTATCTTGTTGAATCAATTATTATTTTCAATATAATAATGCAAGGTTTCTAAACTTTGATTTTTGATATTGAACAAGTTATTCTTGTATTTATCTTGTTGTTTAGCATGCCCAGATATATTTGAATAGTTTTATCGTTCATATTACCATGCATGCTTAGTATTCAATTCTAAATAACCTTGACTTAATGTTGTTCAAGCAAAGTGTGATATAGTTATTTAAGTTGTATGCTATTAGATTATTCCTAAAGCATGACTTTAATTTACCATGTTTATTCAATTACGATTATTCTATAGTATGACGTTATTGGTTTTATTCAACTACTTCTTAGTTGATGTTCATTGAATTCCAAATTACCCTGAAATGTTTCCAAACCAAACTCACTTTGTCCTGGACTTGTACTCTAAATCTTTGAGATGAACAACCCTATTATTAGGGGTAGCTTACGCTTAGCGTTGAAATGTTTGTGCACAATACATTGTACGAAGGGCTGATCCCCCTAAGTACGAGGAGTCCCTATAGTCTTATGATTGTTAAAGTTTAAGTTGAAAAATTAATTATAACTATGGACATAGTTCGTTGTCTTAGGACCCTCAGTTATATACTTCAGAATGTTGATTAATCATATTGTTTAATTCTATCGAGTCTCTCATTTGACAATTGTTGTAAAGATTTTTCATTAATTGTTGTTCCAAGTGAGCTTTGTTTGCTCACTCTTGCTTATATAATTATTAGAGTGAAAGATGAGAAGGTTGATGTACCTAGCACCAGTAAGGGAAAAGGAAAGATGAACAAGTATTGAAGACTTGTAATATGATGATATTATATTATCAGTTTTTAATTGAATGGTTGTAATGAAGTTTATTTATTTTCCGCATTTGAATGATTGTATTTAAAGGTTAGACAACTTGAGAGATTTTTATTATGTAACCCTTTAATGGGAAATGTTTTATTTATCCAGTTTTATTGTGATGGGTAGTTAGATATGATTGTTTGATTTAGTGAGCACCAAATCCCGTGGAAATGAAGTACCTGGGTTTGGGGGTGTCACGGATTAAAGATGAATTTGATAGTTCCATTGTTTTGGAATTATTAGTGTTAGTGGAAATCGACTTTTATTTTGATAATAATTGATGTCTGGAGGATATATTGTTCAATCGGGTATTCGGGGCACTTTTTATGTCGGAGTACTATTCACGAGTTACTATTCGCAGGTTACTATTCACCTGATTACTATTCACTCTAGTATTATTCACTCGGGTATTTAGGACACTTTTCGTGTTGGAGTACTATTCACGAGTTATTATTCACCCAGTTACTATTCATTCTAGTATTGTTCACTCGGGTATTTGGGATACTTTTTGTGTCGGAGTACTATTCACTGGGTACTATTCCCGAAGTACTATTCACGAGGTACTATTCATCCGAAAAATATATTTCTTTTTTGTCCAAATCATTTTTGGGTACAATATTATTCCACGAGGAGATGTGCTAATTTTTCAGACCATTGGTTGAAATTATAATAGTAAATCAATATGGATCGTTGGTTTAAAGTTTTAATAGTAAATCAATATGGATCGTTGGTTTAAAGTTTTAATAGTAAATCAATATGGATCGCTGGTTTAAAGTTTAATAGTGAATCAGTATGGACTGTTGCTTTAAGTTTTAATAGTAAATCATTATGGACCTTCCGTTTAAAAGTGAATGAATCTGGATCGTTTATGAATTAATTACTATTCAGTCCATTCTCCTATAAATAGAAGCTCATTCCTTCATTATTTCTTACGAATTCACTGAAACTCTAGAGAGAGAAATTATAGAGAGAAAGAAGAAAAAGTACTATTTACCTTACTTTTCCAATATCCGAGGTTTCTTTCTAAGGTAAGGGATATTATTTGTTGTACTCGTAAGGGGTATTATTTCTTTCGTATTCATGAAGAGAATTATTTTCTTTCAATACTCGTAAGGGACATTATTATTATAGTAAGGGGTATTATTTCTTTCGTATTCATGAAGAGAGCTATTGTTATTTCATTCCTTATTATTATTTGAATAATATCATATCTGCCGACTCTCAAGTATACATGGTGAAATTCTTCATTATTCCATTCTTTATTATTATATTGAATAACTTTGTCATGTCTGCTAAATCTGCATATACATGGTGAAATTACATTGTTATTCCATTCTTTATTATTATGTTAGAATAACTTTTGTCTGCTGAAGTACCACATACATGATGAAATTCTTCTATTATTTCATTCGTTATTATTACATCGAGAATATCTTGTCTGCGTGTGTTTATGCATGACTGGTTCCATTATTTATTATTACATTGGAATAACTTTTGTTTATGCTAGCATTGCATACATAGTGAATTACATTGTTATTCCATTATTTATTATTACATTTGGAATATCCGGTTAGGTCTTGGATTATGCACGACTTTAGTTCCGTTCATTATTATTACATTAGAATATCCTTTGGGTGTGGATTACGCTGACTGGTTAAAATCCTTTATTATTACTCTCGCTGAGAATAACTTTTATGCATGCGGTCTATCGCATGCATGGTGAATTCTTCTATTTTTCTTTATTATTCTATTGGAATAACCTGTATATGTGGATTACCACATGCATGGTGAATGATCCTCTATATTCATTTCTTATTAAATTGTGAAAATGATCTGTTTACGTGGATTATGATGAAAGTCATAATATAAGCATTGAATTTATTGATTATGATGAAAAGTCATAATAAAAGCATTGGTCTCGATGAAAATCATGGGTATATGTAGTATTAGTAAGTGTTATGATGAGTTATGTTGGTTATTATGTGAAAACATGAAAGTTTCTTAGAAATCACAAAAGGGTTGAAAATCAGATTTTGGTGAAAATGGAACATGAATTTCAATTGACCATATCTCATATTATAATTCGAATTTTTGAATGTGGTCAAATGCTAGAGTTAGATCTATGAGTTTTCTAACCTATTCAAGTGGAATCACTGGAAATCCCAAGTGTACTTGATAGGACATCGTAGGGAGTGTACTTGATTTATGATTTATATTATGATAAATAATATGTAAATCCCAAGTGTTATGCAACCTATGGGATATGATGATGATGTCCTGAAACTTTAGTAGTTCAGGAAAATAATGTAAATAGCAGTGATGCTATGGATATGATGTTTTCAAAGAATTAAGAATGAATAAAAGTTATTATCTTCTTTTATCCAAAGTGTTGTGTTATGTGGTGATTACTTTTATGGGGGCAAGTTAAGTAGAAATTACTTGAAAAGAGTTGAGTAATAATCTAATGGGTGTATTTTTAACAGAAAATGCTTCCAAGGCGTCAACCACCCCGTCAGAGAACTGCTGAAGGAACCAACAACGATAATCTTTGAAGCTAACCCTGTTCATTGAACAAGGGCGTTCTTGGCAGTGCACTACTGAATCAACCACGAGAATCAACCACAAAATCAAGCTACAACGTTTAAGGACTTCAAGGCGGTTGGACCACGAATTTGTGGGTCCATGAACCCGATTGAGGCACAGACCTGGGTCATGGAGATAGAGAAAGTGTTTGATGTTGTGGGAGTAGGGGAAGATCAGAAGACTGCTTTTGCAACATTTATGTTGAAAGCAGAGGCTAGTTATTGGTGGTAGGCCAATAAAACCCGAGGAGGACCAGGAGTTATGACTTGGGAAAGGTTTAAGGAGGTTTTCTTCGAGACCTATTTCCCAGAGAGTTCGAAGAGTCAGCTAGAGGTGCAATTTTTAGAACTGAAGCAGGGAACGATGACGGTGTCGGAGTATGCCGCGAAATTCAACGAGTTGGCGAGGTTTGCACCATACCAAGTCAAGATGAGATGAGCATAAGGCGAAGAGGTTTGAACAGGGACTGAAGCCCTGGTTGTTTAGTAGGGTTTCCTTGTTCCAGTTGAAGACGTTTGCACCTGTGATGGAAAAGGCAATTCTCGCTGAAGGTGGAGGAGAGGCTGTAACTAAGTTCAATCAGGAATAGAAAAAGAAGAAGAATGAAGTGGAGATTAAGAATGGAGGAGGTGGTAGTGGAAATGGTAACAATAATCTAAAAAGAAAGTGGAATGGAAATATGGGTGCCGGGAATCAGCAGGGTAACCAGCAGGGTAAGAAGTCTGAAGCATGTGCGACATGCAAAAAGTTTCACAAGGGTGTATGCTTAATGGGGAAATGAGTATGCTTTAACTGTGGCCAGGAGGGTCATATCGCCCCAAATTGCAATCAACCCAAGAAGAATGTTTGCTACACTTGCGGGTCCAAGGATCACTTTGCTCGTGAGTGCCCCAAGAAGAAAGCTGGTGAAACAACGGGAAGCAAGGGAGGAAGCAGTGGAGGTACTTGGGCCATTACCGGGCCAATGGCATCAAACAAACCCATATCCAGAACCTTTAACATGACTGTGCAAGATGCTGTGCAATCAAAGGATATGGTGTCAGGTATTATCCCAATCAATGATATTGATGCTTATGTATTATTTGATTCGGGTGCTATTTGCTCATTTATATCTGATGAATTTGCTATGAGATTAGGATTGCCTAGTGAAGAATTGAATTTCCCTTTAAACATAGAAATTGCGAATAAGGAAGTAATTCTGTTAGGTTCGTGATACAAGAACCGTAGGGTGAACATTAAGGAAAATATTTTGATGGTAGATTTAATTCCGATTAGGCTTGGAGAGTTTGATGTTATTTTGGGAATGGATTGGTGCATTCAATTGTGGAGTGATAATTGACGCCAAAAGAAGTGTGTAAACCTTATACGACTCAAAGAAAGGTAGTTTTCAATGGTAACAAATCGCTTAGACAAATGAATTGTCCGGACGATTATGCGAAAGCAAGAAGTTATTGAGTCAAGTACATGGGTTATTTAGCTTACATAGTCGATACTCAGAAGAAGGGTGTGAAACTGGAAGAAATACCGGTGGTACAACTGTTAGGACTAGAACTGGTACAACAAACTGCTGAGGTTGTCAAACTCATCAGAACAAGATTGATAGCTGCTCAAGACAGATAAAAGAAATATACTGATCAACACAGACAAGATCGTGCATTTGACGTAGGAAATTACATTTTCCTAAAAGTTTCACCTTGGAAGGGAAAAATTCGATTTGGTAAGAAGGGGAAACTAAGCCCAAGGTTTATTGGACCCTTCGAAGTGCTGCAAAAAGTTGGAGAGGTGGCTTACGAGGTAGCTCTACCTCCAAAATTGCAAAACATTCATAATGTTTTTCACGTTTCGGTGTTACGACCATATAAGTCTGATTACAAGCACGTGATCGAGTACGAACCATTGCGGTTCGAGAAAGACTTGTCCTATGAAGAGGTTCCTATCCAGATAGTCGACAGGAAAGAACAAGTGCTCAGAAATAAAGTGATAGCTTTTGTGAAGGTAATATAGAGGAACCACAATGTCGAAGAGGCTACGTGGGAACTCGAATCTGAAATGATGAAGAATTACCTGAGTTATTTGTTTAATCTATGTCTTCGATTCTGGGGACAAAATCTTTGTAAGTAGGGGAGAATGTATACATGGTGAAATTCTTCTGTTATTCCATTCTTTATTATTATGTTGGAATAACCTGTCTATGCGAAGTACTGCATACATGGTGAAATTCTGTTATTCCATTCTTTATGATTATGTTGGAATAACCTGTCTATGCGAAGTACCACATACATGGTAAAATTCTTCTATTATTTCATTCTTTATTATTCTGTCGGAATATACTGTCTGTGCGTTTATGCATGACCTGGTTCTATTATTTATTATTCTGTTGGAATAACCTGTTTGTGCGGTCTATCTCATACATAGTGAATTCTGTTGGTATTCCATTATTTATTATTCTGTTGGAATATCCTGTCGGTGCGGATTACGTCTGACCTGGTTCCGTTCATTATTATTCTGTTAGAATATCCTGTCGGTGCAGATTAAGCCTGACCTGGTTCCATTCTTTATTATTCTGCTGAGAATAACCTGTCTGTGCGGTCTATCGCATGCATGGTGAATTCTTCTATTTTTCTTTATTATTCTGTTGGAATAACCTGTATATGTAGATTACCACATGCATGGTGAATGATCCTTTATATTCATTTCTTATTAAATTGTGAAAATAATCTGTTTACGTGGATTATGATGAAAGTCATAATATAAGCATTGGACTGTTGATTATGATGAAAGTCATAATAAAAGCATTGGTCTGATGAAAATCATGGGTATATGTAGTATTAGTAAGTGTTATGATGAGTTATGTTGGTTATTATGTGAAAACATGAAAGTTTCTTAGAAATCACGAAGGGTTGAAAATCAGATTTTGGTGAAAATGGAACATGAAATTCAATTGACCATATCTCCTATTATAATTCGAATTTTTGAGTGTGGTCAAATTCTAGAGTTAGATCTATGAGTTTTCTAACCTATTCAAGTGGAATCACTGGAAAAGGTGTTGTAGATTTTCGTGTGGACTGATTTTAGCAAAGGAGTCTAAAACTACAAAGTACCAAAAAGCTACTGCCCACAATTTTGTAAGGACTGTTTCGGCCACTTAATTTGTGAGAAAAATTCCGGCCTTTTGGGACATGGAAATATATGGTATAAAGTACCTCCTGTCCAAAAATGAGCTCATTCCGACGTAAAATGAGCAAGTTATGACTATTTTAATATTTAGATTTTTCCGACGAAAAACTCTATAACCGGAGTTCTATAACTCCGATGACCATGAAATTTAAACTGAAAGCTCACGTTAACTTGTCTAAGATTCTGTCAAGATTTGGGAATTTCTAGAGTTAAACTTGAGGTAGCTAATTTCTTAAGGAATTAATTAGAAATTGATTTTTGAAAAATACTTAAGGGAGTTGAAAAATTAAAAAAAAATACGTGTTGTGTATGAAATATATGTATATATATTTGGGCAAAGGATAGAAAAATAACAAGTTGATTTGGTAATTTTTCATTAAAATGGTTTAGTTACTTAACATATGAGTTAAATATGTTATGTGAAATGTGAAATTAGTAAATAGATTTTTATGGCTTGGGAATCCTATATAGGGTATATGCAGATTTTTGATAAGAGATTTGATCATTGGTGATGAAATCTTATGAGTATGACATTTTTGAATGATTAAATGCATTATTTGGTAAAGTATAAATAATTGAAATATATTGTTTATAAGTTTAAGAAGTGATTAAAATATTTTTATATATTAATAATATTAGATTATGAGTTTATTAAGTGATTGATAATATTTGGATAAATTTAAAGTCTTTAATATTTATCCTTGTTTTCGTTTGATTAATGCTTATATCATTGTCATCATTCTCATGTTTATATTGTGATAAAAGTCATCTTTGGCTTACGTGCATAGATGAACTTGGCGTGATTATGACCAGGGATTATTCGGTATAGTCATGACCGAAATGTGACGGGATGATGTGGTAAAAATCCTCACGTGACAGTAGTGCGTTGATGGATGCTTTTTGGTATGATTATGACCGAGGATTATTCGGTATAGTCAATGACCATTGATGATTTAATGTATATCCTTGGCTCGTAGTGCGAGGATGATTCGATGATGTGGTTTATTTATTAAAATTTGAGTCTCAAAGTGATTAAGTTGATGAAAAACTTTTAAATCATAGAAGATAGTATATTTTATTCTCTACTTGACTCTTTTAATGGGTTGCTTGTTCATCATAGCTTAAACTTGATGTCTATTGTATTTTATCGCTTTAACATTGTTGAAGGCTAATGATAATTTATTCTGCATTATCTAGTTATAATATTTCTTATTGGGCTAGTTGAGCTCACCCTTTCTTTCATTGTTCTCTTCAGGAAATGAGAATATAGCTAGGACTAGTCGGGGAACGGAGTGACGGTCCAGATGATAACATTAGTAGTCTTCACTATTATGTTAAATAGTGTGACAATAAATGCAATGAGGACTTCATTGAGTTTGTATACTGTCTAGATGACAATATACGTATTAAAACTCTTAGATTATGTTTTGTCATATTTTACATGACTGTTGTATAATTAAGTTGTATTTGAATTTTATACCATGTATCTGGTGACTCAAGATGGGTGATGTATACCTGTTTTGGGGGCGTCACAAAAAGACACAAAGAATTTTAAATGGTTCAGAGACTCAAGCTCCTAATCCACTCTTCTGCTTTCAACTAGCAGGATTTCCACTAAGGAAGGGCAGCACCCTGAATCACTAAGATTCCTTCAAGGCCAGCAGCCTTGGGACTTCAGTTCACTAAGAACTCTTCAAACCCAACAGGCTTGAAACTCCTCTAGTTCCCTAGGAACTCTTGAAGCCCCAGCAGGCTTGGAACTTCATTTAGTCCCTCCGGACAAGGACCCCTCAGGCCCTGGCTTCTAGTTGTTGTTGGTGGTGGTGGTGTTGGTGCTGAGCTGCTAAGATGTCTTTAAGCTTGAACATCTTATGTACTTAGTAGCTTGGCGTGGTCCTCTTTACATTTTGCTTAGAGTCTGGACCACATCTTCTCTGGTGCAGCTGACCTCCTCTCTTTGCTGCTCATCTTCATTTGATGTCAGCTTGTGCACCATCACCATCTGGATTTTCTAAGTCTCTGAGCTTTTGGTAGACTTCGTCTGGCACTTAGCAATCCCTGAACCCTTCTTGAATGTTTTGTAGACAAGATTCTGCTTCTGTTCTTTTTCAGCCTTTGGTTCATGGTGATCTGTAGAGTGTCTCTCTTGATCTTCTTTGTACTCTGCCACTTTTCTGAATGCTATCTTCTTGTCCTTCTCACCTCTAAGCTTAGTTGTCATCTTCAGTGGCATTCTCATCTTTGTTGAGTGAAGCAATAGTCTGTTTAAGTCCTTCTTCAAAGCTGCTTCACTTTCACATTTGTAGTCTCATTGTCACTGAGACTTGTTCTATTTTACTCTAGTGAAACTCGTAGAGTCAACAATATACCATTCCAATAACTCAACGATTCTGCAACTTAGCAATCATCAGCAAGCATTGATCTTTGAAGCTCTGTTGATTTATACTCCTTCCCAATCTTCCCGTTGGAAAGTAACCGTTAAAATCTTTTTGAATTGCTTCGCAGATCTCGAGTTATTTGGTGTAGACTGTAGATGTGACATGACATCCCCTTTTCTGACTTTTTGACACAGCAGTCTACTGTTTCACGTACCTTGTCAGAGATGTCACTTTGATGTCTCAGGCAGGTAGTCAACTTTATTTCCTCCTTCTGATTTCTCGATCAGAGATTGTCCTTTTGCATCGATGCTCTTCAATAAGCTCTGTTAATATGTATTTAGATATTGTAAGGTGTTTATTTGGTTACTATATAATGTTATTGTGTTTTATAATTGTTTCTTTTATATTGGTGGTTACTTATTGACTACATTGGTTACCTTCATACAACTGTTAATCTGATTATATATATTGGTTGTTGTATACTATTTAATTGGTTATAGTATAATGTTTATTTGGTTGCTGAATAATATTAATGTACCCTTGTACTGATGTTTTTTATATTTATGGTTACTTATTAGCTACATTGGTTACCTTCATACAACTGTTAGTCTTTAGTTGGTAACAAACACATTATACTGATTGTTTTTTTACTGTAAAATGCAATGAAAAATGTGTTTATATTCTGGTTACTAAATAGATATATGTTGGTTACTGTCTAATCTAAATTTGGTCACTGTATAATGTTGTTATGATTAGTGTATAATATTAGTGTGTTTTATACTGGTTTGTTTTATATTGATGGTTAATTATTGACTACATTGGTTAACTTCATACAACTGTTAGTCTCTTATTGGACTTGATCGTAGTGTCTAGTTGTCTGGTAGAGATAACACTACGATCTTGAAGAGTGTTGATTGGATCTTTAATGTAGAACACCTCTTCCTTCTCTTGTGCAGTGCTTCAACACTTCTGTTTGCTTAGACCGCTCTGAGATACTAATGGCTTGACTCTTTGTTCTGGCCCTTTCTGAATAGCAAGACAATTCAGATTTATGGCATGTCCAACTCGCTTTCTCCTTGTGATCTCCCGTTCACTTATCATCAATGGACTGACCCAATACTTAATCACTTTAGCCTTGTTCTTCAGAGGTTGACCAGTTTTCTTTGTGTACACTCCATCGGTTCCTTTTTTATTTGGCAAACACTACGATTCTGGTTGCTTTCAAGATCGTCGTCTTCTATTTTCTTAGACAACATCAGATTTGGCCGATTTTCCTTAGTCAATTAATGAAGTCTTCTTCTGATCAACTTGTGGAAGACTTCATCTCGAATAGCTTCACAACTCAATCTGGATGTTGATTGAGTTGGTGCTTACATCTTCTGTTAGCTTACAACATGCCATTCATTGAGTGCTCTCTGGTTTCCTTTAGGTGGGATGTATCTTTGCAGTACCAACAGAGGCTTCGCCCTTTGATATTCTGCGGGAGTGCTCAATCGCCGAGAATCGTGTTTGCTCTACGATTCTACCTTGCGTTGCCAGAGCACATCTCATGAAGTCTTAGTTCTACACTTTACGATTCACTTGTCGTGCGAGACACTACGACTCCAAGATCAGATCTTGACACTCTACGATTTCTGTCATTGTGCTTATTGTCTTCATCTGATCTTGCTCAACTGCGATCTCTGCCTCTGATACGATTAGTAGACTCTACGACTCTGAGTGTAGTCTATGATTCTTGACTTGGCTTCGACATCAGTAGACTCTACGACTCCGAGTGTAGTCTACGATTCTGAACATGACTTCCTCAGCAGACTACGGCTCTGAGGAAGTTCTACTTGACACACTATGATCCTTCCTCGTCTCTCCTTGCAGTCTACGAACTCCGAGATCTACTATTTTGCAGACTACGATTCTGCCTTGATAGCTCTCGAGTTTTCCTTGACTCTCTTGGTAAACTACGATTTCTGGTGCAGTGCTCGACGATCAGACAAGCCTATCTATTACATTATAAGATCAACCTAACAAGCTTGATCTTTCTATATTTATAGTCCTTGTACATCATTTCTTTTTAAGGACTTTACAAAGCTGTTTTGCTTATGTAGGATCAACCTAACATATTTGATCAATTCATTCTAAGTCCTTGTACATATGTTCCTATTATCTATCAAAGGACTTTATAGCTTTTCTTAATGCAAGCATACTTGCATATTCATTCATATATATCATAATCAAATCATATATAAATAGGAATATCATTCACATACTTATTCTTGACAATCTCCCCCTATTTGATTATGACAAAAACAATAAGTGCATATGCGTGTTATGAATGAATCTTATATACAGTGAGCACCTGTATTTCTAAAATAGATAATTATGAATGTCATTTTATAATGATATAAAATATTATAAGCTATGACACTTTTACATCCTGGATCCAGAACATACCTAATTAGTTAGAGGTCTACCTCTTTAGCTCTATGTGTGTTTCCAGGATGATCAGCTATTCATCTGTTTGATCTCTTTGGTCTTGCTCCCCCTGAGACTTATGCTCTTCTTCTTTTTGTGGCTCCCCCTTAACCTTTGCATTCATAGATTCATCATCCCTTGGCTCCCTCTCAGATGATGATACAGCTTCTTCTTCTGCAATTTTCTTCTTTGTCTCTTTCTTGGCCTTCTTATCTTCACTCCTTCTGCTCTCCTTGCTTTTCCTTGAATGCCTCTTACTATGCCTCTTTTTCTCCCCCTTTTTTTCATTAATCATTTGAGAAAGCTGCTCCATGTTGGACATAAGCTGCTCCATCAGATAAGAGGAGTTACCAACTTCAATCTTGAGTTCTTGTTGGCTCAGCTCAAGTTGCAGGGAGAAAGACTGATTCAGGTTGTCAATCTTGTCAGAGAAGACTTGAATTTTCTCTTCATTGGCCTTCTGTGCTCATAGAGCTTCTTCCTTCTGATCATGTATGGCCTTCACATAAATTTGATCTCTCTCTTTGATTCTGAGAGATATATCAGCCATAGTGGCATGAAGTTGAACTGAGTTATCTCCTGCTGCTTTCAACATCTTTGACTCTTCATTGATTAGAGATATTTTCTCAACCAGCTCATCAGAATTCTTCAATAGTTCCTGCTCCATAGGAATTTGGTCGTGTGGTTGGGCAGGCTTTTGTTGAGCACCAGATTGGATTCTACGATTTTCATCTTTGGATAGATTTTCGAAAGTAGTGAGAATCTGAAAAATCATTGAGTGACAATCGTTGTTGGAGGATGAAGGCATGTTAGACAATAGTGCTTGGGCCGAGGGAGGCTTCTCATTTTGGACTTGATCATCAGTAGTGGTAGAGTGACCAGACTCTACGATCATTTCCTTGGCTATGATCCTTTTGCCATCAGAGCCCACTCTATGATCATAGGGAATGTAGTGATTGCCAGCATATCGGTAGACTTTGTATTGAGGCTGGTCTTTGATCATCATGGTTGCAAACTTCTTTACCCTTGGGAAATTCTGTGACACCAGCTCCAAATTTGGAAACTGAGAGTAGCACCAGTTGAAGTAGCTTTCATCTTTATCAGTATATGCCTTTAACCAAGGCATCCACGGGAAAAACCATCTCATCAGAAGATCTTCAGAATTATACAGTATTGTTGTGCAATCTAACTCCATATTTTTCCAGTTGTTAAGCACCTCGTCTGTTGTCATTCTTACAACTCTGAGTTGTTCGTTTCCATGACTTATCCATCTTGATAGTGGTGCAACTGGTGGTTCATCAAAGACTTCCACCACTATTCTTCTACAAATTCTTGCTGGAGAGAGGACTGGATAGTCAGTTGGTTCCTCTGACTCTTGATTTGCAGAACTAAAATCTTTTTCCATTTCTTCACCTTCTAAGCTTGAGTCATGCTGACTTCTTTCATTTGATTCATCAGAGAATTCTTCATACCGGTTTTCATCATTAGTGCCTTCTTCAGCAATATCTTCCTTGGATTCATCTTCTTAATTACTAGTCTCATCTTCAGCATTTTTTTCCTTTGATTGATATTCATCATCACTTACTTCAATGACTGCAGTAGAATGGTCACTTTTCTTCTTGGGGGCAAATTTAGCAAGTAGTCTGTAGCTCTTTCTTCTCCTTAAGGGTTCAGCTATAGGAGAGTCAGACTGTTCTTCCTCTTCAGACTCTAAGGCCTTTGTATCATCAGGCAAACTTCCTTGACCTTCAGCATTGGCAGGGGCAAGTCCTTCTTCTTCCGAATCAACATCATTTGACTCATCATCTGGGCTTGTTGGAGCACTTGCATTTGGAGATGCAGTTGGGTCATCTTGTAGCTTTTCTTTATCATTAGAGCGAATGCTCTGAGAGTTAGCCATAGGGCTTGCATATTCTTTTTCATCAGCAGGGTTTACAATTTCTTTCACGAATCCAGCTCCACCTTCATCGCTGGATTTGTTCTTTGGGAACTCAGTCTTGAGACCATCGTTCCCTTCTCTTCTTCTGACTCTACGTCCTCTTCTTCGTCAGATGTACTTTCTTGGGAAACTGGGGTTGGCCTGTTTACCACCTTGGCTTTTTTTCTGGATGGCCCTTGTGTAATACCCGTAACTTTTACGATTTAATATTTATATTTATAAATAGAGCCGATGATTATTTATTTTATAAATGCTTACGTGGCATGAGGGGAGTAACTCAATTGAATTAAAATTGAGCTGTTGATGATAGATAAGATGTGGAGAATTATGATAGGTTCATGAAATGTCTTGTGTGACACAATGATGGACTTAGTGAAGGATGATTAAGTATTTGCATGTTTAAAGTCCAAATAATAAATTGGGAGTCTAGCCCAATAAGTTAATTGATGGACTTTTGAGTTAGCCCAATAAACTTGGGATATTTAAAATCCAATTCGGAATCCAACAAATTAGTTAACTGATAGTACAAGGTGTTGGTGAAATAAAATGTGGCGTGGGGTAGTGGGCCTGACTGACTTGTCTATGTCTGAGATCTATTCTCTTATCCCCAAATTAGGGTCACCAAGTACAAAGGACGAGAGCCTAAAATCTCTTTACATGAACTTTCAAGTTCGCTAATCCTGGCATGCAGGGCTAGCTAAGTGGCTGGTATGGAGTGGTTAAACAACTCCTTAAGTAACCATTGTTCATTTCTATTGCACCATGAATCCCAACATTGTGTAAAGCAAGTGTCTAGTCCATGCTTTCTCTTTAAATACAAGCCATCATGGCAGTCTGTTATAGTGATAAGAGTGTTGGAGAAATCTGAGTAAAGAATTCTTAGTTGCTAAGCATTACCAAATCAGTGTGTGAGATATCAAGGTTAAAGCTCGAGAAGGTATAATTCTACTTCGTTCTTAACTTAAGTCTTGTTTGATTCTCAGTTTTTCCTAAATTAATAGGTCAAGTATGATGAATTAGCATGATATAGGGTATTTAGAAAGTTTACTTTTGTGCATGAATAAGTTAATAATTGTCTGGAATCAAGTTGTGGCTACTCTGCAAAACAGAGCATGTTCACTGCTTCTGAACTCCATCGAGTGCAATTGCACCGCATTTTAGAACCGGTGATGGTTGTTTCGTGTGTTAGACCATGCATTAAGAAATTCCCTTAGGTTGTATGCATATAGTAAAGTCTTAATGAAACTAACCCGACGAACTTAGACTTTGTCGAAATAGTGTAAACCGAAGTCTCTGAAGGAGCTGACTTCGGAGATGTCTTTGGACAAAGCGTGATGTCTTCGTACAAAGCGTGATGTCTTCGGACAAAGCGTGATGTCTTCGGACAAAGCGTAATGTCTTCGGACAAAGCGTGATGTCTTCGGACAAAGCGTAATGTCTTCAGACAAAGCGTAATGTCTTCGAACGAAGTGTGTTGTCTTCGGACAAGTCGTAATATCTTCGGACATGGCCAGACGTCTTAGGCTTCGGACATGGCGAGATGTCCTGGGATTCGGAGACAGCATCATAACTTGATATAAGGATGGATTAATAAATATTCCTATACTGTTATAAACTATTATTACACGAATAAGTTCTAAGTAGAGAATTTTACTAACTTCGGGAAAATAAATCTAATGCCTGCAAACATGCGTAGAAAAAGGTCGGTGGAATTATTAGATGTTATGGTCTACTTAAGATAATAAATCTCTTAGAACTTCGAGGAAGAAAGATTATGAATAAACTATCAGTGGTCAATAGTATGAGCATGTTAGTGTACAGTTATGAGTTTTGATGGGTACAGCAGATAGAAAGAAAAATGTGTTATGTGTACATGTTGTTGATATATATCAAGTGTGTTTGACTAGTGAATACCTATACTTACATGAATAGGACAGACATAGTTCGTTGAGGTGATTTTCGCTATTATTAGTAATCAACGCTAAAGGCAAGTTTCCTATCCCTAAAAATTTGCTATTTATATTATGCAAGTTTCCTATCCCTAAAAACTTGTTACTTATATCATGCAAGTTTCTATCCCTAACTTATTGTTATTGTTGGGCAAGTTCCCTAACTTCACTCAAAATTACATTGAGCAAGTATCCGAACACTATTATTATTGTGTTGCAAGTTCCTTAATTCTCACACTGTATACATTGAATTGTTGTCATATCAATCATATTTTATCAAGCAAATATCTGCTTCTATTCGAAAATCATTTGTATACCTTGACGTTGTTGTAAGCATTGGACTTATCGTTCCTAAATGCATGATGAAAAACTGTCTAAGCCCTTGATTCGGCTAGACTATTATTATGTGTTAAAGAGCTATCCAAACCATTTGACTTGGTGCGGACTATTGTAAATCTACTGAGATGAACAACCCTCATAAAAGGGGAAATTATATATTGTCGGGGAACCGACGTGTGCACATGAGTATGATTAAATGTTATGCATACCGTAGGGTACTTTAGGCTGATTACCTGTTGTACTCGTTTGTTTTGGATTACAGTGTAATACAATTAATTCTAGTAAGAGTTCTTAGTCCCTAGTGACTACTCAGTACTCATTCGTGTTGAACCTCGAAATGGATAAATCCTGAGATTTTGTTGATATCCTTCAGTTTATAACGACTCCTATTGAATACTCTTGATATTCTTGATATCCTTAAACTATCAATTATTATTATACCCTTGAAAGATTCAAATGCTATAACTGCTTGTTCTTCTGGCTATATTACTTGCTGGGCAAACTTGTTGCTCATTCTTGCATCCTAAAACATTTTAGTTAAGGCAGAGCAAGGCGGTACTTCAGGATAGGACAAGGGAAAGGGCAAGACGGCAGAATAACTGAGTCCTTAAGACTAGATGTATTATTATTATTATTATTGTTATGATCGTTATGATGTATTCAAGAATGATTAAGCTATGTTAAGCTAATCACTAATTTGTCGTAGTAACGGTTATGGTACCTTGGGACATGAATATTTATATTCTATCAATGTAAATTATTCTATTATTTCCGTTGTTAATGACTTAGTAAGATATTCGTAGTGGCACGTGATGCACCGAATTCGAGATGTGGGTGTCTGAATTTTGGGGGCATCACACCTTGAATTACTGTTACTTCTCCTCTTTGTGATCTCTGCAGTTGAGACCTTTTCATCTTCATCCTTGTCTTTTGTGGAGAGACTTCTTGGTAAGGACTCAGTTTTCTTCACACCCTTGGATTTCTTCCTTGCTGGTGTGGTTGTTATTGGTACAAATTCGCCAGATTCAGAGCTTTCCACCTCTTTCGCCTTCCTCTTCTTCGCAGAGTTCTTTCTGCTGCTCCCTGTTGTTGTTAACCTCCTATTTTCCTTTGGGTTTTTCTTCCAGTTCACAAACAGTTGTGGAGATATTACTTTGTGAACATTCAAAGGCTCTCCTTCATCATCCTTGATCTTGCCTCCCAGTTTCTTCTTTAGCACAATGCTCAATAGTCTTCCATGAAAAACCTTTGTGAGAGGTTTATCTGTAGACTTCTTCGTCTCAGCCTTTTCCACCCATTTGGAGATTTGATCGAACAAGATAGCTCTAAAGTTTATTTGCTTATTCAGAACTATTGCAGACATAATCTTCAGTTGTTGATCAAACACAGTGTCATATGCAGTGTTCTTGCATAGTATACATTTGCTCACTATCTCAGCAAGGAACTCGAATTCTTCTGGAAACTCCTTTTTCTTCATGTCCTTCAGACTAGGGTTTCTTTGGTACCCCATAATTTTCTTCGCTTGTTCAGTGTCGATCTTATCAAGGCTTTTCAGTCCTCGGTCAGGAAAGCCTAAGCATTCGTTGATATCGGATGATTTCAGCTTTAGAGACTAACCTTTGACCTTGGTAGAAAGGGTTCCAGAATTTATGGATGCGTTTGAGTAAAACTCCTTAACTAGTTCAGTATATACTCGAGTTCTTGCCTCAAGACATTCTAAGAATCCAGCTTTCTTTACAAGTTTAAGAATGTCTCTAAACTTCTTTTCGGATTTCTCAAACAACTTGGTTCCTATCTAAATGCCAGTGATTACTTACCAGTCTGCCATTTGAAGAGTTCAAGGAATATGGGTATTTGATTTAGAGAGTCTTTTGAGAGATCGATGAATGTGATTTGGGCAATGCTCTAGAGGGTAATCTGATTCTGGCTTAGAAAGGGATTTTAGGGTTTGAAACTGGGAGGGAAAGAGGTTCGATAATTTTTGATAACTGTTTGCAGATTTTGAATTTGTCTTTATAGTAGTCCCTTCTGACTCTGCATACGCTGTGATGTGTCAACTAGCCATTGGTTGTACGATGCCCAGTAATGAGCTGTAACTCCCCATAACCTTTTCGGTTGTATATTCCTTTTAAGAGAATAAGCAATACTGACGTGGATTGACCATTGAACCTTTTTGGTTCGTAGAGTATCCTAATGAGGGAGCTATGGACTCTACGTTTTCCTATGTTGACTCAACGATCTTCTTTCGAGAGATGTTGCAGTGGATGGTTTTGACACTAATCCTCATCTTGAAACTGCATAGCTTGATCACTGATGTACCCCAAGCCAGTTCGGGCACTTAAGTTCTGAGGTGTGTTTGCATGATGTCTTTCTAAACTGTGTTCGTATTTATCTCCACATGATCTGAGTAGTTGAGCAAGTATCCAATTCTTCCAAGCTCCTTATGAGCTAGTGTATCCTCTGGTAAGACTGCGATCATTGAGTTTGCTTCTACGATCGCTGAGGTTGCTCCACGATCGTTGAGTTCTCTTCAATCTTTACTCTACGATCACTGACTGTCTTGGTCCTTGAGGTGAACTTTACTAAGCATTCCTTCTGGGTTAAGGTAGCTCTGGAAGGGCCAACCTCTTAGAGTGAACTAAGGGTCAGGTTTGTCCCTGAGGCGCTTTCTAGAAAAAAAAACTTTTAGAAGTGTTTTGCACTGCTATCTCATTTAACCTTTTCTGCTGGGGAGATCCTCTACAACCTTTAGACATTTGCATTGGTTGTAATCGTGGTTTCCTTCTGCTCTTACACTACGATTAGATGTTTGATCGTAGGCTCTTCATGATTTTGAGTTAGGTGGTTGACTGGTTATCAGTAGTACGTTTTGAGACGTTCTTACTGACTATGAATCTTTATTTGGTTCGTCAGCCACAAAGTTTTGGGACTCGGTGACTGGTACATTACTTCATGGTATATCTCTAATATCTTTAGCGCTGCTGTTCTTTAGCAGATCACTGCTCCCCCATAGTTGATACTATCTTCTCAGTGAGGTGTGATTTTTTCTTCTTTATGTGCATTAGAGAGCAGCCTTTCTTATCTTCTTCTGACTGGAATCATCACTATCAATTAACTCTTCTTATATCATAAATGTGGATATCTTCAGGATTGATCACTTTACGATCATTTGACAGCACTACAACCGTAGTCTTCCTTGTCAGTTTGTACTTGTGGAGTTCTGCTTCCGTAATGAGTTCCTCATGATTAATGCTTGATGATCCTCTGATGTGAACTTCCTTGAGGATTCTTCTCATGTGATATGCTTCGCATGATTGAGCATATAAGACCTTTTTCATCCTAGGTTGAATGGTCTGCTTCCATATAGAGATCAACAACCATGTGATCTTCATTTATGTTAGCTCAACAAATCTTCAAGGACATGCTTTGACAAATAGGAATTTTATCAGAATCATTTCTGAATTGTCTTAAGCCTTCTACTGGTTGAATCTTCTTGACTGAAGTCTTTTGCTTCAGCTTTCCTTAGTGTGGTCAGATAGACCAAGTACCTTTACATTGTCAATTTCTTGACAGTCATTTATCTTGATGTACTGAGGTTAGGCATTGATGTGCATACTTTTTCTTTTACTTTTGACAGCTTGTTGCTCAAGTTGTCCTTTGATAATTTAGTCATAGTCTTGAAGATGTAGGCTCAGAGAATCTTGACATCTTTAGTTCTTTGACAACCTTAAGTCGTCAAGGTTCACATCCAGATGTTGGTTGGCCAAATATAGATTTGAGAGATTCTTCTTTCTTCTCTGAATGAGTACTTCTTAGCATATGTGGCCTTTTCATCTTTCAGTCTGGTGGATGCTTGACTATCTGCTATTCAGACTGCATGATTGATTGTGGACACAGATTGGTCTTGCTGCTATAGCATTTAAGAACATGGACCAATCTGAGTAGCTTCAGGTGTATATACACATTTACCTGTACACAATATTTACAACTTATGAGCTCATCTGCATTTACAAGTGACTTACAACTATACTAAGTTTAGAACAATGTTTGTGCCTAGGATCAGACTCAAAACGATTAGCTTTTGAATATAGCATGAGAACCTGCTCTGATACCAATTGTTATTTCCCAGTAGGCACACAATAGATCTAGAATAAATTGAATAGATCCTTTTAATTTTCAAATACTTTTCCCTTTTATTTTGTATTGCTAATGAATTAGCATATAACAAACATAAGAATCTTTTCAAGCACATCGAAATAAGTAAAAGATCCCCTTCATTGATATATTCGTAATCATACATACATTGTTCTTAGAGTTAGTTAAGTGGTAAGCAGTTAATACACTCATAGCAGTTATAGCAGTTAAGTACATAATGTAAATGACATAAAGTAAAAGACACAAAGGATTTTAAGTGGTTCAGAGACTCAAGCTCCTAATCCACTCTTCTACTTTCAACTAGCAGGATTTCCACTAAGGAAGGGCAGCACCCTGAATCACTAAGATTCCTTTAAGGCCAACAGCCTTGGGACTTCAGTTCACTAAGAACTCTTCAAACCCAGCAGGCTTGGAACTCCTCTAGTTCCCTAGGAACTCTTCAAGCCCAGCAGGCTTGGAACTTCATTTAGTCCCTACGGATAAGGACCCCTCAGTGCCCCGCTTCTTGTTGTTGTCTTTGTTGTTGTTCTTTGTTGGTCTTTGAATGCTAAGATGTCTTTAAGCTTGAACATCTTATGTACTTAGCAGCTTGGCGTGGTCCTCTTTGCATTCTGCTTAGAGTCTGGACCATATCTTCTCTAGTGCAACTGATCTCCTCTCTTTTCTGCTCATCTTCATTTGATGTCAACTTGTGCACCATCACCATCTGGATTTGCTAAGTTTCTGAGCTTTTGGTAGACTTCGTCTAGCACTTAGCAATCCCTGAACCCTTCTTGAATGTTTTGCAGACATGATTCTGCTTTTGTTCTTTTTCAGCCTTTGGTTCATGTTGATCTGTAGAGTGGCTCTCTTGATCTTCTTTGTACTCTGCCACTTTTCTGAATGCTATCTTCTTGTCCTTCTCAACTCTCAGCTTAGCTGCCATCTTCAGTGGCATTGTCATCTTTGTTGAGTGAAGCTCTAGTCTGTTTAAGTCCTTCTTCAAAGCTGCTTCACTTTCACCTTTGTAGTCTCACTGCCACTGAGACTTGTTCTGTTTTGCTCTGGTGAAACTCGTAGAGTCAATAATATAACATTCCAACAACTCAACGATTCTACAACTTAGCAATCATCAACAAGCATTGATCTTTGAAGCTCTGTTGATTTATACTCCTTCCCAATCTTTCCGTTGGAAAGTAGCCGTTAAAAAGCTTTTTGAATTGCTTTGCAGATCTCAAGTTATTTGGTGTAGACTGCAGATGTGACATGACATCTCCTTTTTTGACTTTCTGACACTGAAGTCTACTGTTTCACCTACCCTGTCAGAGATGTCACTTTGATGTCTCGGGCAGGTAGTCAACTTTATTTCCTCCTTCTAATTTCTCGATCAGAGGTTGTCCTTTTGCATTGATGCTCTTCAATAAGCTCTGTTCGATCACCAGTCTTCAGATTGAACCTTTGCCAATGCTTCAACTTTCAGACGACCAAACTTTACGATTCTGATGCATATCTTATTGGACTTGATTGTAGTGTCTAGTTGACAGGTAGAGATAACACTACGATCTTGAACAGTGTTGATTAGATCTTTAATGTAGAACACCTCTTCCTTCTCTTGTGCAGTGCTTCAACACTTCTGTTTGCTTAGACTGCTCTTAGATACTGATGGCTTGACTCTTTGTTCTAGCCCCTTCTGAATAGCAAGACAATTCAGATTTGTGGCGTGTCCAGCTCGCTTTCTCCTTGTGATCTCCCGTTCACTTATCATCAATGGACTGACCCAATGCTTAATCACTTTAGCCTTGTTCTTCAGAGGCTGACCAATTTCTTTGTGTACACTCCATCGGTTCCTTCTTTGTTTGGCAAACACTACGATCCTGGTTGCTTTCAAGATCGTCGTCTTCTATTTTCTTGGCAACTCATCAGACTTGGCTGACTTTCCTTAAGTCGATTCTTGAAGTCTTCTTCTGATCAACTTGTGGAAGACTTCATCTCGAATGACTTCACAACTCAATCTGGATGTTGATTGAGTTGGTGCTTAGATCTTCTGTTAGCTTACAACATGCCATTCGTTGAGTGCTTTCTAGTTTCCTTTAGGTGGGATGTATCTTTGCAGTACCAACCAGAGGCTTCGTTCCTTTGGATATTCTGGGAGTGTTCAACTATTGAGAATCGTGTTTGCTCTACGATTCTGCCTTGGCGTTGTGAGCACATCTGTTGAAGTCTCAGTTTTACACTATACGATTCAGCTTTGGCTGTGCAGACACTATGACTCCAAGATCAGATCTTAACACTCTATGATTTCTGTCGTTGTGCTTGTTGTCTTCATCTGATCTTGCTCGACTACGATCTCCGCCTCTGATACGATTAGTAGACTCTACGACTCTGAGTGTAGTCTACGATTCTTGACTTGGCTTCGACATCAGTAGACTCTACAACTCCTAGTGTAGTCTACGATTCTGAAGCTGACTTCCTCAGCAAACTACGGCTCTGAGGAAGTTCTACTCGACACACTACGATCCTTCTGCGTCTCTCCTGGCAGTCTATGAACTCTGAGATCTACTATCTTGCAGACCACGATTTTGCGTTGATAGCTCTCGAGTTTTCCTTGACTCTCCTGGCAGACTACGATTTTTGGTGCGGTGCTCGACGATCAGATAAGCCCATCTATTACATTATAAGATCAACCTAACAAGCTTGATCTTTTTATATTTATAGTCCTTGTACATCATTTCTTTTTAAGGACTTTATAAAGCTGTTTTGGTTATATAGGATCAACCTAACATATTTGATCAATTCATTCTAAGTCCTTGTACATATGTTCCTATTATCTATCAAAGGACTTTACAGCTTTTCTTAATGCAAGCATACTTACATATTCATTCATATATATCATAATCAAATCATATATAAATAGGAATATCATTCGCATGCTTATTCTTGACAAGTAGTGATGATGACTAAGAAGGTGGTGGTTAGCCAACTTCTGTATACCTAGTGTGCTCTTCTATTTCACTCCTTTGATTCAAACCATGGTGGAAGAACACTAACTGGTTATGCATTTCTCTATATAAAGCACCCTTTCCTTCTCATTTTTCTGTTGCGTGAAAATTATCTGATAAGTGTGGTTTGAGAGTAAGAGAGCTGTTAAGCATTAGGATATTATAATCAGTGTGTTGAGGAATTCAATTCAGGCTTCAAGAGGTATAAAATTCTAACTTTTGTTCTTACTTGGGTTTTGTCAAATTCTTCGCAATTACGAGAATTCTCTGTCAATTAGTATGAAATAACATGTTATAAGTGTTTATAAAGTTCGTAAGCATGAATATAGTCTCTAAGATTTAGTTTGAGTGTGCTTGATTGAAAGAATTTGAGGTGGGAATGATACTTTGTAAAATAGAGTATCTCACTGCTGCTGGTCCAGGAAGGGCGCAGCTGCACCCAGTTTATACTAAGGTGCAGTGCAGCTGCGCCGGTCCCCAGAACCAGAATCTGGTTTTTGTTGGACTATGTTGTTTCTAACTTGATATTAACACCTAAACATGTATGAAAATAAGTATAACATGTTCATTAAAGCTTCATTAGGAGATATGAATGGTTCAACATGATTTATTGGGAGATTATAACAAAAACTTTAAGTTTTGAAAATGAACTTTGATGAAACTCATGTTCTACAAATTCTGAGCTTAATAGTATAAACACATGACTAATTTCTGAACATGAATAAGCATGATTTATGATTTATGATTTATAGTTCCTTTGTTTATGATCAAGTTGTTAGACTTTGAACTAGCGAACTTTTTCAAAGGAAAAATTGACATAATAAAGCTAATATGCATGAATATTATATGATGTATGTTCTGATCTTATGAAGATGTTAACATGACTTAACTACACATGAAAAGAGCTTTATAGATGTTTTGTACGTGTTAAATTGCGTTGCTCAAGTTTAAAATGATTCAAAAGCAAACTCAGATGTGTTTTCAAACCAAGTTGCATTAGTGGGAGTAGTTAAGTTCTAAGGAATTTAAAATGACATGATTATGTTCATTGTGTCTTTAAACATGATTCTTATGTGTTAGATATAATGGAAGTAAACCAAGCATGAGTTTAAGCATGTTTAAAGCGATAAACAATACTAGCTATGGATGAATGATGTGAACATTTATAAGCATGCGCAGTACAAATTATGTGATCTCTCTATGTGGACATATGACCAAAGTTGTAAAGCATTGTGATTACATGACCTTATTTGTTAGAGTTTATACCCAGAGGTCAATTATTTGATATAATTGCATAACATTTTGATATTATATTTGATTGAATAAATGAATGATTTAATTATGGTTTTATTTACTGCGTTATATAAATGTTAACATAATAAAATTCCTTAGAATAGTGATACAAATTATATAGTTTCAAGTATGTGACTTGAACATGGGATTATATAATTACAATTAGTATCATTGCTCTTAAATGTCCCTAGTCGAGTATCATTGTTGATGGAACAACAATGATGTATTGAGAATAGTATGTGGATTGACTGATGATCAAATCTCATTGGTCATAAATATATGAGATATTAAGTCAATGCATAGGTACATGTTAGAGAACGATGTACTGGACAAACCCACCATGAGAATTCTATGTGGAACAGTATGCAATGTGTCATTAGCGATTCTTATAGTGACAATGATGTAATGGTCCTCCGACCTGAAATCACTATATTACTACATGGAAATTTATGTACTTTAATATCATCAAATGTCACCTTTAATAGGGTGGACTATAAAGATGATTATTGGGTACATTATGAATCGTGTGAGGAATATGAGTGATCTAGATGGAATTTAACCCTCCTATATATTAGGGGTGATATCCATAGGCCTCTTGATTGAGTAGGACTATGAAATGCATGGCCATGCTCAAATAGTGATTTGTAACGAGGCACAATGTTTCTCTCTCTAGAATATTGTGCTCTGCCTTGTCTCTTCTGTTTCACTTCTCTTCCACCTTTTGCTCCTACCTAAATCTCCCGACCTCACCTAACTTCCCCGTCCCCCTTTTTCGTCCGGCCTTTTGTTCCCCCTTCTCCTACCTCGTGTCTCGATCTCCCTTTCTTACTCCCTTCTCCCTTGCTCCCGCCCTACGGGTCACCTTCTAGCCCTATCTCCTGTGTTCGTTCGGTCCTCCTTCGGTATCTCCTCGCCATGGTGGACCATAACCACCTCTCTGCATGTAACTCGGTTAGCATCCAGTCCCATGACCTGTTTACTGAATATGGTGTTTTGAACCCAAATTCTCCGACTGACATTGTTGAAATGGTCGAATCTGAGGCTATCCCCTCTAATGTGTCCATTAGTTCTGATGACTCTAACGCCTTTGACGCCCACCTGGAGGAGAATCTTGGCTTTGCCCCTTCCTCGGGTACCCAGGAGATCTTTTGGGCCGCCCAATTTTTCTCCAAGAAAGATTGTGATGAGGCTCTTACAGAAAGGAAGAAGAATGCTACACTCATGGATTACATCTCAGCTTTGGGGCTTCCTCTCGAGGATGTTAATAATCTCTCCTCCATTGGGACCTTTGCTGCTATTGCAAATGCCCGCAAGGTGCTCGATGCTTGTCCTGTGTTTGGAAGAACTTCTTCGATGGTCCCTTCTAGCTCCACCACCCCTCCCCCTCTCCCCCTCCCCCCCCCTGCTCCACATACTGGGAGCACCTTGGTTCACACATTCTGTGTTGGCGAAACCTCTTTACCGGTTGGAAATTACCCTTCTCTTCAGATGTTGCCCCCTCCTTTGGCCAAGCCTAGTCCGTGTTCTGATTCTGGAAAATGCTTGCCTCTTTTCACCGCCCCCCAATGGAAGGCGGCTCCCTACCCTCTTCGTGCCCCATCACAGTTTTGAAGTGCCATCGTGTCAAAGAACTCTGCAAAATCTTCCCTGGATTTATCTTTTTTTAACCCTTCTCCTGTCTCAGAGGATGGAAGTATTCTTGTTAAACCACCTGTAGATGCTCTTCTTAGAGGCAACGAATTGTGGTCCTCTAGTTTAGTTGGGTACTTTCTTCACTCTAAGCTCCCGTATAAGGTTGTTGAACCTATTGCTTCTAAACTCTGGGGGAACCTTGGTCTCCTTAAAGTTTTCCTTCATGATAATGGATATTACATTTTAAAGTTTAAGTCAGTTACTGATAGAGATAATATTCTTGCCTCTGGCCCCTGACACTTTGCTTCCAAAGTCATTGTTTTATAGCCTTGGAAGGCTGGAGTTGAATTCTCCAAAGCTGAATGTACTAAAGTCCCCATGTGGGTCAAGCTGAGTCATGTTCTTTACTCATACTGGTCTGCAGAAGGTATCAGCTACATTGCTAGTAATATTGGCAAACCGCTTTTTACGGACCCAATGAGCTATGCTCGAATTTGCATTGAGGTTGATGTTAGCTTCTCCTTCCCTAACTCCATTAATGTAGTTGTATATAATGAGGATTCTTGTGAGGAAGTCATGGTTCCTATTACTGTGGAGTACCAGAGTAGACCCCCTTCCTGCCAGTCCTATAAGGTTTTTGGCCACTCTTCCCTGAAATGTCCTAAATCAAATTACAAATGGGTACCCAAGGTAGTTGCCTCTGATCAGTCCAAAGTGGCGCCCAGTGACTGCACCCTACCTTGCCCCCTGTTATTGGTCTTCTGGACCGAGTGGACTCCTTGCTTGATCCCTCTTCTAGATATGATAATGGTGACTCTGATTGGGTAGCTGTTCCAAAAAAGGCACACCCCTCTATGTCAGTTGCTAAGGACCCCCCCTCCAGTCATGGTCACCTCCAACTCCTTCTCACCTATAGCTGCATCTATTGGTCCTCTTCAGACTCTTTCTGACACTGAATCCCCCATCGCTTATAACCCCATCATTGACAGATTAAGAGTGGTTGATGAAAAAGAGGGCAAGGATTTGAGACAAAAGGCTAAAGCTGGGAAAGAGCTTGCTAAGGAGGCCAAAAAGAGAAATAAAGGCCAGGGAGGGTCCTCTACTCCAAAATAGTTTATGTTAGCTACATATAATGTTAGAGGTTTAAATAAAAAGCCAAAGAAGGCTTATGTTAGAAAAATGATCTCTGACAACAATATTTCTTTTGTTGGGTTGCTTGAAACTAGAGTTAAGGAACAAAATTTTTCTAGGATTTCAAATTCTGTTTGTAGAAACTGGTCTTGGACTTGTAACTACGACCATCACTCTAATGGTCACATTTGGGTAGGATGGAATCCTGTCTTTTGGAATGTGGATATCCTTTTTGTTTCCTCCTAATTAATTCATTGTAAAATCAAGCAACTCAATAGTAATTCATGTAGCTTCTTTATTTCTATTCTATATGGTTTGAACTCTATTGTGGAAAGGAGGGATGTAATAACCATGAATTTTAAGTCACCATGAATGTATGTACATTTTTTTTACTTTGTGTTATATATGGATACATACATTTATGGATTTCATTAAAAATGAAAGCCTTGTGACCTAATTATACATTAGGTAAGGATATTAAATAACCTAAGGGTTATGGTAACACGAAAAAGTTAGTATTTTATATGTATACTAACTTAAGTGGGTAAACTTAGTATTTCAAGTGACTAATAATTTTAAACCTAATTCTTGTAAATCTAATTAGGTTATGAGATAAAATCATATTTATAAGTAATTAAACTTCATATGATTGGAGATGAAAGCCCTAAATTATCAAATTGGGTAACATTATTAAAATTGTTGGACTATGTTTTTATCTAGCCCAAATCAATTAAAAGAAAAGCCCAAGGAAAATAAAATGTAATCCAATACTTAGCCAACTTGATTGGGGGTATTCTAGACATTTGATTAATCAAAATTGGGCATTTAAAATAAAAGCTAAATGGTGGATATTATGAGGATCCTAAGTGGATTAATTAATCTAGCTTGTCCATTAATAGACATGATTAAACATAAGGACAATGTTGTAAGGCTCCCATTGGTTTGCCACTCCATTATGCACATTTAATCATGTTTAACCTAAGGTAAGTAATAATACAAAGTGTTTTACCTAATGGGCAACAAAATGATTGTGGGAGAATTAATAATGAATTGCCCATTACATTTTGAATGCACATCTCATTCTTCCAACACTTCATTCGTATTCCAACATTTCATTTTCTCTCCATCTTCTTCATCTTCTTCTTCTATCTCTTGCTCCCAAGCTAGCCAACTTCAAAGAGAGAAAAGAAAGAGAATTTCATCCATAGAAAGAAAAAATATAGGAGTGCTAGTTGTTTATGCCCCCTAAGTTTATTAGTTACTTTGAAAAATCAAGGAAGGTAGCCACTAAGTCAAGGTATAATGTACCTTCATCTTCTTCTCTTACCTTGTTTTGATAGCTTGAGTTTTGATGGGGTTATGTACAACTACTCAAGATACACTAGTTATACATACCATCATTCATGGAACTAAGTATCTTGAGTGTTGGATCTAAAACTTAGAGGAAGAAAATGAGCATATGTTCTCCAAGGTGAAAACTCTTGTTTTCTTCCACTAAATCTTGTGTAACTCAAGTTCTACAACTTGGAATTATGATCCGTCGAAGGGGGGTGCTAGATACATGAGTTATCTAGTAAACCCAAGTGGTAGATCACAAATCTAGTAAGTTTTGAAACCTTTAAGATTATTTTTCCCAAAACAGTCCACTTTATATGCTAAAGCTTTGAAACTCTAAATCAGCTCTGACTTGTTTTTCATGAGGCTGTTTCGGTCAGTTCCTTGTCTTGTAAAAATCTGGAAAAATATTATGGAGGTACCTTATGAAGCTATCTACGGCGTAGGAAAAAGAACGGACACGTTTGAGTTATATATTGTGCGTAATGACTATTTAGTAAAGGACTCCATAAATATTATCCTACGAATATCTCACATGTATATACACTGGAAAATTCCAAAATTTTTACAGTAGCTTCATATATGTTAAGAGAGCATACCTTGAAAATTTCAGATTTTTCTGAGTAAAACTAAATTTATGAAAAATAGAGCAAGATCCGAGTGTTTTGGACACTCTAAAAATAGTAAATCATTTTCCAAAATTCTAGAAAAATTAGAGGATCATTGTTGGTTCATATTCTATTAAAATCCAGAAGCTGAGAATTTTTGGAATCAGTTTGCTATTTTTCCTAAAAATGATTAGGTTATGAATAAAAGGAAATAAATAGTTAAATGATGCCTTTAATGAGAAAAATATGATTTTATGCTTGAATGCTCATAATATATTATATCATGACTATCTTAGGGCATTTTGGTAATTTATAATAATAAATATTACTTATGACCTTTTATGGATATTAAATAAGAGGTTATTAAAGGATGAACAATTAGAATAAATTGTTTATTAATTTAATAAATCATTGGAATATTATTATAATACTAATAATATTATAATATGATGTTGTTATGTAAATAAAAATATTAGATTAGAGTATTATTATTAAATAATAATATTCGAGGTTAAATAAAATATTATTAAATGATTAATAATATTAGTAAGTGAATAAAATATTATTAAATGATTAATAATATTAGTAAAGGGATAAAATATTATTAAATGATTAATAATATTAGTAAGTGAATAAAATGTTGGTAAATAATTTAAAGTATTATTAGTGAACCAATAATACTAGAAGGTGAATTAATATTATCTAAGTTAATAATATTATGTGAATTAAAGGTATCGTTAATTAATAATACACTATCTAGGCATGATAATGTTTATAAGAACTTATTGTAATGTATGATATCTATGTGATTACATAATCGATGTTATGCATTGACTAATTGAAAGACTAATTATAGGTCTCTCGAAGGAAAATAAGTTAACTACATAGTGGATAGAAATTTATTTAAGTAGTTGTAACCTTCTGATCGAGGCAAGTTTCCTAACTCAACTTGAGTTATTATTTTCAAAAGCATATTAGTGAATAATTATTGATGATTATTCACGTCTTTATTGATTATTGAAATTAGCACTTTGTGCGATTGAATTTCGTTCTACTGCCATTGAGCTGTGAATTAAATTAAAGTTCTTCATTTATGAATATTTATGGGATAGATCTATCTTAATTATGTCGATTAGATCAAGCATGTCTAAATTTGTTAAATCAAATGGATTTTAAATAAATCATTCTTATTAATTGATATGGTAAGAACTCTTGGTGAGAAAAATGAACAAATTTGATTAAGGCATGATATCGATGTCGGATTATTAAGTGTTTATGCATAAATCACGGGGTATGAAAAGTTGATCCCCTTGAATACCAAAACTTATTAAAGGTCGATTTAAATCACTTTGAGCACCTTGGCAAATGTTCATGGTTATTCAAAACCACTCGGTTCATGTTATTCAATTATCGAATATTCAATTGTTGATTATTAATTCATGTTCCTTAACAATCTTATATTATTGTTGAACATTGAAGGCAATATTTCTTTCTAAGTCATGATATATCTCCTTTGTCTTTATAAACTTGTGAAGCAAATTAGTTGCTTCTCTTGCTATATCATGACCTCTATTTTCGATTAAGCAGAGGATCTAATCTGAAGGACAACAAGGGCGAGGCAAGATCCGGAGTAATTTTAGAATGAATGTTAAATTAGTTATTATCTAATGGAATTTCTTGAGTAAAGCTGTTTGTATTATAAATGGTGTATTTAAAGTTAAGGTTAGAGACCTTGGGACCATGTTTTGAGACTTTTGTATAATGAACAATGTATGTTTATTATTTGAAATAGTTATAGAATGCTTATGATGATGATAGGATCGTGAGCAGCCTTTGAATCGAGGTTAGAGAACTTTGGATTTGGGGCGTCACGAGTTAGTATCAAAGGCATGAGTTATAAACATTAGGAATCTGAAACCTAGGTTATAACCTTAGTAGAAAACTCTTCTGGAGTATGTTAGGAGATGGATTGTGGAAATTCATCGAGTATGTGTTATATTAATAAAATATTATTTCATTTCATCAATGGATATATTTTATTGTAAAATCTTGATGTTGTATCCTTGTTTTATAGGATGCGGGTGATAGTCGGGGAGCCATTACATGGAGCCGGGAGGAGGTCGTCCCGGAGGAGGTGTCGGACACCTCGAAGGATGTGATGATTAGTAACTTTTGTTAGAAAAAACTATGCTTTCGGGGAGCAAAGGATTTTTCGCGATTGGAGGCGGAGAATATGAACCATCAACACACTGGAGGCGGCGATATAAGGATCTTTGCTTATCGAGCATAGATGGAGCTAGCGGAGATCTGAGTCCAAATAGGCGGGAGAGAAAAGCAAAGTTCGCGACATTGAGAGTAGAGCATCTGGCGTCTGCAGTGAGTTTGGCGTAGAGATTGCGAGACAAGATACGGTGGAAGAAGCATTTCATAAGTCGGCCAAGCAGGTGGACCTATTAGAGATGGCCTTTGGATGCCATGAAGGTCGAGTGGAGACTTTAGGGGCTGGCATTAGGCAGCTGCGTGTGAGGGCCCGGTAGCGGTGGAGGCTAGGAGGGTCCACTCGAGATAGGAGAGAGTCTAGTCGATCCGTTCGATGTAGAGTTCTGGAGTAGTTGCTTCCCTAGGAGCCTGTGCAGGTGACCTGGCAGGGCCACCAGTGGTGATGATGTGATGGCCAGTTGTAAATAGATGCATTAGTACCTTTCTTGTTGTGTAATAAGGTTTTATGTTGATGTAAACCTCGGCGGGGTGTGAGGTAGTAAATGGTTATGTACTTTCCCTAATTGTGTTTGTAGGGAGGTATCATTATGAGTTAATCCCATCTTTTGTGTTAAAATGGGATAGTAGCCTTTATAAAATATACCTGTATTAATCGTGTAAGTCACTGAAGATTGGTGTGTGAATATAAATGCAGATTATTATGATATATGTTATAAAATTTTAAATAGTAAATTTTCTATTTAATGTTATGTGAATTGATGGTGATTTGGAAAATGTTCTTTAAAACAAACTTAACCCACTAAGTAGGGAGAAAGACTTCCAAATCTTGGTAACTTAAAACTCTCACATAATGATCATCGATTGTTTAAATAAATAGCGTATTACATACTAAGTAATCATATGATAATAAATCCAGAGTAACGTGTTAGAATTTTGTTTCACTAGATAATGGTAGCATGAGAGCGTGGACTCGGAACCAAGATATTGAAGAGTCGATTAATAATGCGGTAGGATCTCAACAAAACCCAATGCAAGATTTTATTAACATGATGGTTGAAGCCATGAGAATCAAGCTCAACTGCGAAATCGATGAGCACCCAAATAGTAAACTTTAAGGACTTGAAGCGATGGGACCGCCGAGTTCGGAGAACAACCGGACCGATAGAAGCCCAAATGTGGGTAAAGGAGATTGAGAAGGCCTTCCGTTATTGCTAGAGTAGCGAAAAGAACGAGAAGACCATTTTGCTACCTACTTAATGAAGGGGAGGCTAGCTATTGGTGGGATGCCAACGAACAAATCCGGAGCTGGAATCGTGACTTGGAAGCATTCAAGAAGTTGTTCTTGAGAACTACTTCCACGAGAGCATTCAAGCAAGAATGGAGATCAAGTTCTTGGAACTAAAACAGGAGAATATGTCGATGTCGGTATATGTCATAAATTTAATGAATTGGCGATTCGCTCCACATCGGTGGACCTGAAAGGTGAGAAAGCGAGAAGGTTTGAAAATGGACTAAAGCCGTGGATTTATAGTAAGGTAGCGGTTTTACAAATCCCATCATTCTCAACTCTGTTGGAAAAAGCTCTTATAAGCGAAAGGAGGAAGCGAAGCGGTCTCAAGAATCTGATCGGGAGAAGAATAAGAAGAAATCGGAAGGTGGGCATCAAAATGTCGGCGATGGCGATGTATGAATAAGAAGCGGAAATGGAAGCGATTGGGGGTAGTAATCTGGAGATCGTGAAGGCGTGCAACAAAAAGAATTGATTGTGTGGGAGCTGTGGAAAGGGTCACTTTCGAAGTCTTTGGAAAGGAAAAATGATATATTATACATGTGGGCAAGAAGGGCATACCTCACCAAATTGTACTAAGGTGAAGAAAGGAGGTTGCTTTAATTGTGGTGAAGTGGGACATCGGATCAAGGATTGCCCAGAAGAAAAAAGCATGGATGGCGGAAATGGCGGCGAAGGCAATAACACAAAGACAACGGTGGAGGACCCGGCCCGACCAAAACAAGCCAACAAAGACGGACATTCAATATGATGGTCTGATATGTTGTGGCATCCGGGGAGGTGGTGTCGGTATAATTCCGATCAATGATATAAATGCCTATGTTTATTCGATTAGGAGCTTCATGTTCTTTTGTATCGATGAATTTGCTCAAAGATTAAGTTTACCTCATGAACTATTAGAACACCCAATGAATGTAGAAGTAGCAAACAAAGAAATTATCCTGTGTAGACTACATCTATATAGGAACTGCTGTTGTACTAACGTGGATTTGATCTGGAATTAAATCTTGGAGAGTTTGATGTAATCCTTGGGATGGATTGGTTATCAAGTCATGAAGCGGTCATTGGTATGTAAGAAAAGTCGCGACACCTAAAGACTCGAATAAGTCAAAGGTGGTATTTTATGGCGATAAATCGCCAAGACAATCTTGTTGTCGGCGATGATCTGCAAGAGAGAAGTTGCTTAGGAAGGGTTGTATAGGTTATTTGGCTCACGTTGTGGATACCATGAGAATCGAGGGTGGCCCGGGTCAAATACCTATTGTAAGGAATTCGTTGATGTTTTCCCGGATGAAATTCGGGATTGCCACGAGATAGAGATAGAGTTTGTTATCGATTTGGCACCGAGGGACATCACCGGTATCAAAAGCGCCGTGTCGTATGGCTCCTGTAGAAATGAAGGAAGGCGATGGTTCAACTACAAGAGTTGTTAGATAAGGGATACATTCGACCAAGCGTATCACCATGGGGAGCACCGGTCTTATTAAGTAAAGAAGAAGGATGGAGTCATTAAGACTTTATATCGACTCTGAGAGTTAAACAAGGTCACCATTAAGAATAAATACCCATTGCCGGGATCGACGATTTGTTTGATCGGTTGAAGGGGCAAAATACTTTTCAAAAATTGACTTGAGGATGGTTATCACCAATGAAGGTGAGACATGAGGATGTTCAAAAGGCGGCATTCGAACTTCGGTATGGACACTTTGAGTTTACGGTAATGTCTTTTGGGTTAACTAATGCACCAACAACATTCATGGATTTGATGAGCAGTGTTTAAGCGGTATTTGGATAAGTTTGTTGTCGTGTTCATCGGCGACATTACGGTATATTCAGAGACGAGAGGAAGATCACGGCGAACATCTAAGGAAAGTGTTAGAGGCGTTAAGGAGGGAGAAGTTGTATGCAAAGTTCTCTAAGTGTGAATTTTGGTTGCGGAGAGTGCAATTTTGGGTCACGTTATCGACAAAGATGGTGTTTGGTAGATCCGACCAAAGTAGAAGCGGTTATCAATGGGAACAACCAAAGACACCGATAGAAATTAGGAGTTTCTTGGGATTAGCGAGGATCTTATCGAAGATTCATCCAAGATTTTTCAAAGGTAGCATCGCCATTGACCAACCTTACTAGAAAGGCGGTGAAGTTCGTTTGAATGGAAAATTGTGAAACGAGTTTCATGGAATTGAAGAAGAGGCTCGATCAAGCACTTTGTGTTGGCTTTTTTACCGGACAACAGGGAGGATTTGTAGTGTATAGTGATCGTCACACAAGGGTCTTGGTACGTGTCTTGATCTGCGACATAGCAAGGTCATTCGTCGCTTCCACGTCGACTAAGGGACTATGAAAGGGTTATCCAACTCATGACACAGAGTTAAGCGTGATGGTTTTGCCTTGAAAATTTGGAGGCACTATTTGTATGGAGAGAAGTGTGAGATATATCACGGATCATAAGAGTCTAAAGTATATCTTCACCGAAGGAGCTAAATATGAGGCGTGCCGATGGCTAGAAATTGATCAAGGATTATGATTGTGAGATTACATACCATCCAGCAAAGCAAATGTAGTGGGTGATGCCACAAGAAAAAAAGAGAGAGAAGTTATTGAAGTTAACCATTCAAGAGGAATTGGTTAAGGATTTGAAACGACTTGACTTAGAGTTAAGTGCAAGCCGAGGTCAATGAGAAATTATTTATGTGGCGTGAGCCTACTTTATTAGATAAGGTTAAAGAGGCTCAAGAGAAGGGCGAAGATTGCGACATCATCAAGAAGCGGTTGGTGAAGGGATGAATTGAAATACAAGATTGATGGCACCTTGAATTTGCTAAGATTTGAAGGGCGAATTTGGATGCCAGATTAATACAGAACTAAGAGAAGAGATTACGCAAGAAGCACATATCTGAGTACTCGATACACCGGAAGCACAAAAATGTATCAAGACTTACGTCGACACTTTTGGTGGCCAAACATGAAGAGAGATGTTGCGAATGTGTGTAAATGTCTAACTTGTCGGAGAGTCAAGCGAACATCAACGGCCGAGTGGACTATTACTGACCTTTAGAGATTCTAGAGTGGAAATGGGAGCACATCACGATGGATTTTGTGGTGGGACTTCCAAGAAGCAAAAGGGACACGATGCCATATGGGTGATCGTAGATCGTCTTCTGAAATCGGCTCACTTTTTTGCCGTCGAGATCGGTATAGTCTGGACCGGTGGCCAAACTATACATCAAAGAAATTATATCGAGACATGGCGTACGATCTATATTGTGTCGGATAGGGATCCGCGTTTCACGTCAAACTTCCGGAAGAGTCTTCAAGAAAGAATGGGGACGCGACTATGGATGAGCACCGCGTATCATCCATGAGCCGATGGGCAAAGTGAGAGAACGATTCAAACACTTGAAGACATGCTCGAGCTTGTGTGATGGACTTGAGGTAGTTGGGAGGATCATCTTCCATTGGTAGAGTTCGCGTACAACAATAGCTACCACGCCAAGACATCGAATTCCGCCGTCTGAAAGCAACGTATGGGAGGAAATGTAGAACGCTTAGTATCTTTGGGATGATGTGGGTGAACGTCATTGTTGGGACGAAGCTGATGCAATGCGAGCCGTAGAGACCATTAAGGTGATTAGAGCCTGTGGTAGCGACTCAAGATCGCCAGGAAAAGTATCTGGACTTACATCGCTGTGAGCGAGATTTTGAGGTGGGAAGCCATGCATTTTTGAAAGTATCTCCTTGGAAAAGAAAGATAAGGTTTGGAAAGAAAGGTAAAATTGAGTCAAAGATTTATTGGACCTTTTGAGATCTTGAAGAAGATAAGGCGAAGTGGCGTCTGAGGTAGCTCTACCTCCTGAATCTGGAACATATTCATAATGTGTTTCGTAATAGCGATTATCACGACCATATAAGCACGATTACAAGCATGTGATATCGTCTGAGCCAATTCGAGGTCAAAAAGATTTATCGTGCGAGGAAATTCGATCGAAGTTTTAGATGAAAGGAGCGAAATTGCGAAATAAGGTTATACATTACGTAAAAAGTTCTTTGGAGGAACCACAATCTTTGAAGAAGCTACATGGGAACTTGAAGAAAGGATAAGAGAAAATTACCCACACCTTTTTTTGAGTAACCTTATATGTAATTAGGGGCGGAATTCTTATAAGGGGGAGGATGTAATAACCATGAATTTTAAGTCACCATGAATGTATGTACATTTTTTTACCTTGTGTTATATATGGATACATACATTTATGGATTTCATTAAAAATGAAAGCCTTGTGACCTAATTATACATTAGGTAAGGATATTAAATAACCTAAGGGTTATGGTAACACGAAAAAGTTAGTATTTTATATGTATACTAACTTAAGTGGGTAAACTTAGTATTTCAAGTGACTAATAATTTTAAACCTAATTCTTGTAAATCTGATTAGGTTATGAGATAAAATCATATGTATAAGTAATTAAACTTCATATGATTGGAGATGAAAACCCTAAATTATCAAATTGGGTAACATTATTAAAATTGTTGGACTATGTTTTTATCTAGCCCAAATCAATTAAAAAGAAAAGCCCAGGAAAATAAAATGTAATCCAATACTTAGCCCACTTGATTGGGGGTATTCTAGACATTTGATTAATCAAAATTGGGAATTTAAAATAAAAGCTAAATGGTGGATATTATGAGGATCCTAAGTGGATTAATTAATCTAGCTTGTCCATTAGTAGACATGATTAAACATAAGGACAATGTTGTAAGGCTCCCATTGGTTGCCACTCCATTATGCACATTTAATCATGTTTAACCTAAGGTAAGTAATAATACAAAGTGTTTTACCAAATGGGTAACAAAATGATTGTGGGAGAATTAATAATGAATTGCCCATTACATTTTGAATGCACATCTCATTCTTCCAACACTTCATTCGTATTCCAACATTTCATTTTCTCTCCATCTTCTTCATCTTCTTCTTCTATGTCTTGCTCCCAAGCTAGCCAACTTCAAAGAGAAAAGAAGAGAATTTCATCCATAGAAAGAAAAAAATATAGGAGTGCTAGTTGTTTATGCCCCCTAAGTTTATTAGTTACTTTGGAAAATCAAGAAAGTAGCCACTAAGTCAAGGTATAATGTACCTTCATCTTCTTCTCTTACCTTGTTTTGATAGCTTGAGTTTTGATGGGGTTATGTACAACTACTCAAGAGACACTAGTTATACATACCATCATGCATGGAACTAAGTATCTTGAGTGTTGGATCTAAGGCTTAGAGGAAGAAAATGAGCATATGTTCTCCAAGGGTGAAAACTCTTGTTTTCTTCCACTAAATCTTGTGTAACTCAAGTTCTACAACTTGGAATTATGATCCGTCGAAGGAGGGGTGCTAGATACATGAGTTATCTAGTAAACCCAAGTGGTAGATCACAAATCTAGTAAGTTTTGAAACCTTTAAGATTATTTTTCCCAAAATAGTCCACTTTATATGCTAAAGCTTTGAAACTCTAAATCAGCTCTTGACTTGTTTTTCATGAGGCTGTTTCGGTCAGTTCCTTGTCTTGTAAAAATCTGGAAAAATATTACAGAGGTACCTTATGAAGTTATCTACAGCGTAGGAAAAAAAACGGACACGTTTTGAGTTATATATTGTGCGTAATGACTATTTCCGTAAAGGACTCCATAAATATTATCCTACGAATATCTCCTTTGTATACACCTTTGAAAATTCCAAAATTTTTACAATAGCTTCATATATGTTAAGAGAGCATACCCGAAAATATCAGATTTTTCTGAGTAAAACTCAATTTATGAAAAATAGAGCAAGATCCGAAGTGTTTTGGACACTCTAAAATAGTAAATCATTTTCTAAAATTCTAGAAAAATTAGAGGATCATTGTTGGTTCATATTATGTTAAAATCCAGAAGCTGAGAATTTTGGAATCAGTTTGCTATTTTTCCTAAAATGATTAGGTTATGAATAAAAGGAAATAAATAGTTAAATGATTCCTTTAATGAGAAAAATATGATTTTTATGCTTGAATGCTCATAATATATTATATCATGACTATCTTAGGGCATTTTGGTAATTTATAATAATAAATATTACTTATGACCTTTTATGGATATTAAATAAGAGGTTATTAAAGGATGAACAATTAGAATAAATTGTTTATTAATTTAATAAATCATTGGAATATTATTATAATACTAATAATATTATAATATGATATTGTTATGTAAATAAAATATTAGATTAGAGTATTATTATTAAATAATAATATTTGAGATTAAATAAAATATTATTAAATGATTAATAATATTAGTAAGTGAATAAAATATTATTAAATGATTAATAATATTAGTAAGTGAATAAAATATTATTAAATAATTAATAATATTAGTAAAAGGATAAAATATTATTAAATGATTAATAATATTAGTAAGTTGAATAAAATGTTGGTAAATGATTTAAAGTATTATTAGTGAACCAATAATACTAGAAGGTGAATTAATATTATCTAAGTTAATAATATTATGTGAATTAAAGGTAGTCGTTAATTAATAATAACACTATCTAGGCATGATAATGTTTATAAGAACTTATTGTAATGTATGATATCTATGTGATTACATAATCGATGTTATGCATTGACTAATTGAAAGACTAATTATAGGTCTCTCGAAGGAAGATAATTTAACTACATAGTGGATAGAAATTTATTTAAGTAGTTGTAACTTCTACGATCGGGCAAGTTTCTAACTCAACTTGAGTTATTATTTTCAAAGCATATTAGTGAATAATTATTGATGATTATTCACGTCTTTATCAATTATTGAAATTAGCACTTTGTGCGATTGAATTCGATTCTCTTGTCGTTGAATTTGTGAATTAAATTAAAGTTCTTCATTTATGAATTTGTTTATGGGATAGATCTATGCTAATTGTATCGCTAGATCAAGCATGTCTAAATTTGTTAAATCAAATGGATTTTAAATAAGCATTCTTATTAATTGATATGGTAAGAACTCTTGGTTGAGAAATGAACAAATTTGATTAAGGCGTGATATCAATGTCGGATTATTAAATGTTTATGCATAAATCACGGGTATGAAAGGTTGATCCTTGAATACCAAAACTTATTAAAAGGTCCAGATTTAAATCACTTTGAGCACTTGGCAAATGTTCATGGTTATTCAAAACCACTCGATTCGTATTATTCAATTATCGAATATTCAATTGTTGATTATTAATTCATGTTCCTTCACAATCTTATATTATTGTTGAACATTGAAGGCAATATTTCTTTCTAAGTCATGATATATCTCCTTTGTCTTTATAAACTTGTGAAGCAAATTAGTTGCTTACTCTTGCTATATCATGACCTCTATTTTTCGATTAAGCAAAGAAGGATCTAATCACGAAGGACAAGGGCAAGAGGCAAGATCCGGGAGTAATTTTAGAATGAATGTTAAATTAGTTATTATCTAATGGAATTTCTTGAGTAAACTGTTTGTATTATAAATGGTGTATTTAAAGTTAAGGTTAGAGAGACCTTGGGACCATGTTTTGAGACTTTTGTATAATGAACAATGTATGTTTATTATTTCGAAATAGTTATAGAATGCTTATGATGATGATAGGATCGTGAGCACTGAATCTGAGGTTAGAGAACCTAGATTTGGGGGCGTCACAAGGGATGTTTGGAATTCCCTAATCTCGCTTAACACTTCAAATTGTTGGTACATTCTGGGTGATTTTAATACCATCAGAGACCTTGCTGAATCCGATGGAGTGGATGACTCTTGGACTTGTGGTATGGGGAACCTGAGAGATTGTCTTGAGTTTATAGGGGCTGAAGACATCAGAGGCTTTGGCACCTTCTTTACTTGGTGGAATAATCAGGTGGAACATCCCATTCATAGGAAGCTTGACAGAGCTGTTGGCAATGCGGACTGGTTCTCCTCCTTTCCTAATGCCCAAGTCACCTTTGGCCCGAGGGGCATTTCTGACCATTCTCCGGTGATTCTCAACACTGGCACTCCTCTCATCAAAACCAGAAAGCCCTTCCAGTTCTTCAATCACCTAACCAAATTGGATGGGTTCATGGACTGCGTTTCTTCTATTTGGAACTGCAGTATTCATGGCAATCCTTTTTATATATTCTCTGAGAAGCTCAAAATGACAAAGAAGGCGCTGGTATCTTTGAATAGAATTGCTGGTAACCTCACTTCTTCTGTCACTATTGCTACGGATGCCCTTCATCATACCCAACTTCTGCTCCAGGCCAACCCTCTTGATGACGCTCTCATTGAAAATGAAAGAGTTTGTCTTCGTACCCTATAGAAGGCCCTCGACTTAGAAGAAACTTTGATACAACAAAAATCTAGGGTCACTTGGTTGGCTTCAGGGGACAGGAACACCAAGTTCTTCTCTAATATGGTCAAGAACAGATGGAACTCCAACAAAATTCTATCTATTCTGGATGATGAGGGTGAGCTGGTTCATGGACAATCTGTTGTTGAAGAAGTAGCCACCAAGTACTTCTTTCAGTTGTTTAACCCGGATTCTAACGTGTCCTTTCAGCTAGATCTAGACAACCCCCCTTCTTCTCTTATTAGTCCGGCTCTGGCTGCTAATCTCTCAACTGTCATCACCGATGAGAAAATATTCAAGGCCTTGCACTCCATAAAGAAAAATAAGAGTCCGGGCCTAGATGGGTTCAACGTTAATTTTTTCACTCACTGCTAGGAAATTGTGGGCAAGGATTTTTCCAATTTGGTTAAATATTTCTTCTCTTCGAACTAAATGCCCAAGGGTATTAACTCCACGGCCGTTGCCCTGATTCCTAAGTGTAGTAACCCTACTTCCATGTCTGATTTCAGACCTATATCTTGTTGCAATACTATCTACAAATGCATTTCTAAGATCCTTGCTTGTAGGCTTAAGGCTGTCTTGCCTTCGATTATTGACAAGGCCCAATCGGCTTTCATCAAAGGGCGGAACATTAGTGATAATATTCTTCTTGCCCAAGAACTTTTCAAGAACTACCATAGGTCCTCTGGGCCTCCTCGATGTGCCCTTAAAATTAACCTTAGGAAGGCATTTGACACTGTAAGTTGGGATTTTCTTCTCTCTTCCCTTCACCAACTGTATTTTCCTCCTATCTTCATCCGATGGATCCATGCTTGCATCTCTACAGCAATGTTTTCAATCAAGGTAAATGGATCCCTTACTGGCTACTTCGGGAGTTCTAGGGGTTTAAGGCAAGGCGATCCTTTATCCCCCTACCTTTTTGTCATTGTCATGGAAATGCTTTCTTCTAAGATTTCAAAGGATTCTATGCTCCCTGATTTCAAATTTCACTGGCGTACTAAGGACTGTAAACTCACTCACCTTTCTTTCTGATGATATTCTTGTCTTCTGCCATGCTAGCATCAAGTCTGTAAGTATTCTTATATCTTCCATCCAATCCTTCTCTCTTTACTCGGGCCTCATTCCTAATGTCCATTAAAGTCAATGCTTCTTGGCGAACACTGATGAGAGAACCTCCACAGCCATTCTATCTCTCTTGGGGTTTCAAGCTGGGACTTTCCTGCTAAGTTTCTTGGGGTTCCTTTAATTTCTACCAAGCTTTCCTTCCATGACTGCCTTCCCCTTATCCATAGAATTACCTCTCGAGTCTCCTCTTGGACTTCGGTTGCCCTTGCTTACTCAGGACGCCTTCAGCTTATTCAGTCTGTTCTTTTCTCCATCCAATCCTTTTGGAGTAATCATTTTATCTTTCCTAAAGCTGTCTTCAGAGAAATCCAAGCTATACTCTGCAGGTTCCTCTGGAAAGGTCCTTCCTTGGGGAAATTTAGTGCTCGTGTAGCCTGGCATAAAATTTGTCTCCCTACTTCGGAAGGGGGGGTTAGGGTTAAAGAGTATCACATACTAGAATAAGTCTCTGATCCTGAAGCATCTGCTCAATATTTTACGCTCTGACTCCTCTTCTTTATGGGCTGCTTGGATCAATAAAACTGTTTCGAAAAGGGGGAATTTTCGGTACTATAATGTACCCTTGGATTGTTCATGGATATGGAAACAGATCCTCAAGCTCAGGCCCATTGCTCGTAATCATATTCACTACTCGGTGGGTAATGGATCCAACACTAGTCTATGGTATGACCCCTGGATCAATGGTAATCCCATTAATCCTAACCAGTCTCTGTTATCCAACTCTGGGCTACCACGCAATGCCTTAGTTGCTGACATCATCTTGGATTCCTCCTGGAACCTCCCCCAGAGAAACCACCATGATATGATTGTGTTTCGACGACTTGTTGAAACCCAACCTATTAGACCTCTTTCGGATGATCAAATTGTGTGGAATGGACTCCAGATAGCTTCTACCAAAGCAAGGCACATTTGGGATTGCATTAGACTTAAACAACCAACACTAGTTTGGCATAAGGTTGTTTGGCACAAACTTCATGTCCCCAGGTACTCCTTTATTTTGTGGCTAGGGTTCCTCAAAAAACTCCCCACAAATGATATCACTACACAATACTCTTTGGGAAGAATCTCTCCTTGCCCTCTTTGTAATCTCCACGGTGAAAGCTTTGCTCACTTATTTTTTGAATGCACCTACTCCACTGCCATCCTGCAACATACCTTGGAATTGGGGGATTGGGTTATTTCCAATATGGACTGGATTGGTGTTACTGATTTCATCCTTGCCTTCCAAGGTCGACGACTTACTAAACACATTCTCTATCTTACCCTTGCTGTTACATTTTACAAGATTTGGGAGTCGAGGAACCTGAAAATTCACAATGACAAACTTGTCCCACTGTCCTGTATTTCCAAGGATGTTATTATCATTATTAAGTCTAGATTGTCATCCTCAGCCTCCTTTTTGAATGCATCCCATTCGGATACTTTTTACTGTAATTGGATCTTGTAATGCTGTGCTCAAAACTGTCTGCTAGCCTTCGTTGCTGGGTCTCTACTGCTATGTTATAATTACACTCCATGTGCTTTGGTCTGAGCTGCTGTTTTGGTCTGAGATGTGTGTTGTTGCTGCCTCTGAGCAGTGTGTAGCTGCTATTATGATTCATTTGGGTTCAACACTGTTAGGGGTTGCAATACTGCTGTTGGGGTTTTGGTTGTTGCTTCTGGTTTAGCACTGCTGCCGGTTGCCTTCCCCCTTCTACACCTGGCCCACGTATATGGGTAGGCCTGGTTGCTACTTGTAGGTTAGGCTGGAAGATGATCTGTTCTGCTGCCTTTTCACTATGTTTTTGGACTCCTTGTTGCTTTCTGCTACTGCTGTGATTCCTACTGCTTTTGCTGATGGACTATACTATGTGTAGTTGGGTTATGTTGGGCTACTTAATGCTGCAGCTTTACGCATACTGCTATGCCGGGTAAACGCTACATCTCTCTACGTCTATCGGGCTGCTTGGGGTTGGGCATGACAAAGAGTTTATATTGGGCTAGGGGCTGTAAATGATGTGCAATTTGCTATGCTTGGCTAGGATTTTGCTGATGCAGGTGCTATGTTTAGATATGCTACTTGGCTGGTTAGTTTTTGGGTTGATATTCAACCGGTTTCTTTCTGTTGATGTCCTTCGCTGGTGGAAATGTCTTAGCTGATGTAACAATTTAGCTAGGTTCTTCTGTAATGGATATTTGGTTTAAGCACTTGTAATAGTCTGTATTGACAGGTCTAGTTTTGTTTGGCTATGGGCCTGCAATTTTATATAGTCATGATATCATAGGGCATGTCCTATGATGTCTATGCTATATTTTGATTGGGGTTTTTCAATCTTTTGTTCTCTCTTTTTTTTATATACAGTTTAAATTTAGCAAAAAAAAAAAAAAATAGTGATTTGTTTCATATAGTCTACTCATTGATCAAGAAAAACTCATATTAAATAATGAAGAGTATGACACATTCCATGACTCGAGTTTAGTCTAGGAAATTAAGGTTAAAAGGATTAAATTACATTGAAACATTGGTCACGAAAAGGTTACATCGAATCATCGATCTTATCATTACTTGGGTAGCAGTGATGCATTACTAGATGCCACTCACTGTTTATAATTTTGTAATATGATTTTAAAATTATTGCCAACGTAATAATAACCTATAGGGTCACACACATAGAACGTTATTAAAAAGGGAATTAATTTAAATTGTAAGGATTTAAATATATCAATATGATTGATAGTATTTAAATCACGAATTTAAATTAAAAAGGATGATTTGTGTGTATATATATATATGTATAAATTCAAATTTTATTATAATTAGATTAGGGTTTTGATTAATTCCGATTTACTGCTATATATATATATATATATATATATATGATATATCAGTGTTTTAGGGAAGTTAATCAAAACCTAAGAAAATCTAAATTTATCTTAGAGAGATCTTTGTAGAGAAGCAGAAAAATCCATTCCTTTGGTGGTTAATCTGTGACTCCTTTTATTACGAATCGTGCGGACGATTCATGAGGCGTTAATGTGGATCTGGTAGAGCGTAGTTCTTCCGGATTGCGTTAGAGATTCGAAGCGGTTTCAGAGTTTTCTATTATAGGTATAAATTCTAAACCACTGAATTAAATTTGCTTCGCATGGATCCTGTGTTGGGTTTCAAAAATTGCTTTATAAATTTTTATATCCCGCTGTGCGTTTCTATGTCGAAACCCTACATTGTTATGCTTTAATTCCATAGAAATTGTAAACTAAAACATGTAAAAGTGAACTTAAAATGGTCATACACTTATGTAAAATCCTCTAGCATGTATGCATGTTAAGTGTAATTGTTTTAGTATGCTAAAGAATGGGACAGAAACAGGAAATGCAAGGCTCAACTCTGGTCGATGCGGCGGGGAAGACGGTGTTATGACCACTCCCTAAAACTTGACAGTAGCGCCATCTTAACGAAACGATCTGTCTAATATGTTTGAGATTTGAAATATGATGTATGTGTATATTGACATCTAAATTTGTACTACATGTTTAATTATAGTATGTGAAGTAATGTTGGGTAAAATCTAATTACGCACAACACGCAAGTATACGTGGTCAATAAGTAATATAGTAATAGGAAAAGAATCGTTCCCTCAGAGAATAGCAAGAAATTAATCTTAACAATTATCAATTTCGTATCAACCCAATTTTATTAAACTAAACCAAATCAAAAATGTTAACTAATAAAAACTAGAAACTAAAAATAACAATCAATCAACACAACTTAAAAACCTTAATTTCAATCAAATAATGGAGAATTAGGCTTTACGACTTCACTTTAAGTATCATTCCAATTACCATAACTTATTCCAGTTTAATTCATTATCTCAGTTTATTATTCAAGAACACTCATTTAGATTTAGCCATTTCTCAATGCACTAAAACCATATCAACTTAAATCCACAAATTAGATAGAATGAAGCCAAACACCCTAAATAACTAATTCACTATATCTCTATGTGAATTACAATTAAAAAGGATTTAATTCCAAGTTCTTACCAGATTACATGCGATGCTAGGCATATCTCTACCATAACATAAATCAAGATTCTATTCAATCACAGAATTCAAGAACACGTGCTATTGTGACTAGGTCTAGAATCATACATCATCTCTCGAATCCATATAACTCCACATAAAATTGGTGTTCAAGCAATTCATAAATTAATCACAAATCACAATAGATAAACTGAATTAATAATTTATTAAACTTAAATCAAGGCATAATAATTGTCATTCAACATTAAAGATCCATTGCAAGCCTAAAAAGTAATTTAGTTCACAACTAATGAATTAAATACTGAATAAATAAAAGAGATCATCATCCTGATCACACAAATTGAAATTAAAGAAAAATAGCAATACACCACCCTTCTAGCCCTTCAAATCTGCAATCTTCTTAAAATAACCTCCTTTCTTTGTTCCTCCAAGTTCTTGCTTTCAATTGTGGCTCCCTAAGTGTATTCTCCTTTTTTTTGGATCTCCAACACTTAACATAAGTTAATTCACTTCAGCCCCATCAATATAAATTCAAATCCATCTCCAACTCATCATAAAGGAATTCTAAAAAAAATCAAACTCCTAATTAAACACAACAAGTTTTTAAACATAGAATCCTAATTAACATGAATAAACCTTGTTGGAAAACTGCATATTTTGATTTGATGTTTAAAGTAAATGCCCATGATTTTATATAGAGTCCTTCAAGGAATATATGTACAAGGACTTAGTGATAGATCAAATCTGTTAAGTTGATCTAAGCTTTTAATGTTTATCATTCTGTAAATGAATGTATTTATGAGGAGATCAAAGATGTTAGGTTGATCTGTGTCTTGAGAAATAATAGATAGGCTTCAACAAAATCCTAGTCTATTGAGCTGATCGAGAATTTGCAGAAGCCAAGGTAGAATCGTAGAGCATTGAGGATCGTAGTGTGACTGCCTTGAAGGGCCTCTCCGAAAATCGTAGAATGGTCCAAACGTTTATCGAGCCAACTTAGAGATCATAGTGTGCTCTCGAAGACGTAGAGTCTGCAAGACAAGCAAGTGAAGATCGTAGTGTGCCAAGTCCTTAAGAGAAATTGTAGTGCTCTTGTTTACTAAGTATCGAATCAAGCGTCAAGGTGGCAAGACACCACGATCAGAATCGTAGAGCATCATATGTCTATGTCAGAAGCATCGAGCCTTGCCCATTTGTTTAAAGATAAATCCCAACAAATGTGGAATGAGTTATAAACGTTGAAGTCCTCACCAGTCCCAATGATACAAAAGATATCCTTATTATACAACAAAGAAACGTATTGAAGAAGCTAAGGAAAGTAGCATGTGTGAGACCCCGAATTTTATGAAATGAAAGTATTCAATTTTCTTATAATTATTCTATTTAGTAAATGGTTAAATTGATAAAAGGTTAAAGGTAAGGGTGATATGTGAAATTTTTGTGCAAAATAAGCAAGTTGTTATAAAATATTCGTTTGGTCGGGAAATATTTTTTTTGTCGGGGAATATCCGTGCGACGGCACAATCATTGGTGGACCCCACAATTGAAGTATTGTCGTAGTTAAAAAATGACAGAATTATCTTTTTATAAAACCTGTCTAGAATTATTGATTCACATGATTTACTATTGATTCACATGATTAACTATTAGGGGAGATGGTGCAAGTTTGATAATACTTGCAGGACTAAATTAAAAATGAAGGAAAATAGGAAGGTATTATACTGTAATATTTCGAGCCCCAAAACGTGCAATTATTGAAACTATATTTTTCTATAAATAGAAGCTCATTCCTTCATTATTTCTCACTAATTCACTAAAGCTATAGAGCAATTATTATAGAGAGAAATTATAGAGAAAGAGAAGAAGAAAATCTACTACTCACTATTCCGATATCCGGTTTTCTTTTGAGGTAAGGAGTATTATTTATTTCATATTCTAAGAGATATTATTTTTATATCACATATGAATATTATTTTAGATTCAATATTACGTAAGGAATATCATCTCCGATTCAATATTAGTAGGAATATTATTTTAGATTCAACGATCGTAAGGGATATTTTATTTTTCATATTACGAAGAGATGTTGTTTTTTCGTATTTGTATTAATATTATTTTAGATTCAATATTAAGTAAGAATATCATCTTAGATTCAATATTAGTAGGAATATTATCTTAGCTTCAACAGTTGTAAAGGGGTATTATTCTTTCATATTCATGAAGAGTTATTTTCTTTCAATACTCGTAAGGGTTGTTATTCCATTCTTTATTATTATGTTGGAATAACTTTATCTGTCTGAAATCTACATATACGTGGTGAAATTCTTACATTATTCCATTCTTTATTATTACATTGGAATAACTTTTGTCATCATGGTCTATCGCATGCCTTGTGGTCTGTTGTTATTCTATTCTTTATTATTACATTGGAATATCCCCATGCAAGGGATTACACGTGACACGGTTCCATTCTTTATTATTACATTTGGAATATCACATGCCATGCTTGGATTCTGGCATGACACAGTTCCATTCTTTATTATTACATTTGGAATAACTTTTATGCATGTAGTCTATCGCATGCGGTGAATTCTTTTGTTATTCCATTCTTTATTATTACATTGGAATAACCTATCTATGTGGATTACTGCATGCGTGGTGAATGATCCTTCGTATTCATTCTTTATTAAATTGTGGAAATGATCATCTACTTGGATTCTGCATAGCGAGTGAAAATCCATTTGCGATTTAAGTATATTCTATTATACTTCGTATGAGATATCATTCCTTTTATACTCGTCATGGAATATCATTTCCTTTGATATTTTTCTTTTACGAGTTACTATTCACCCGATTACTATTCACTCTAGTATTATTCACTCGGGTATTCGGGGCACTTTTCATGTCGGAATACTATTCATGAGTTACTATTCACAGGTTACTAGTCACCCGATTACTATTCACTCTAGTATTATTCACTCGAGTATTCGGGACACTTTTCTTGTCGGGGTACTATTCACGGGGTACTATTCCTGAAGTACTATTCACGGGGTACTATTCACCCGAAAAATATATTTCTTTTCTGTCCAAATTATTTTTGGTACATGAATATTATTCTTGAATTTTACTCTACAAAGCAGTATCATGTTGACAATTTGGACGTTATTGATTTCTGGATAAATTAAATTATAAATCTTTAAAATTTATCTTTGAACTTGTTTTATTGAATTATTATGTCATTGTCATCATCCTCATGCTTATATTGTGATGAAAGTCATCTTTGGCTTACGTGCATAGATGGACTTGGTATGATTATGACCAGGGATTATTCGGTATAATCATGACCGTAATGTGACGAATGATGTGGTGAAAGTCCTCAGTGGCCTGTAGTGCATTGATGTATAATTTTTGGTATGATTATGACCAAGGATTATTCGGTATAGTCATGACCATTGATGATTTAATGAATATCCTTGGCCCGTAGTGCAGGTTAGAATCGATGATCTGGTTTATTTATTAAGTTAAGTCTCAGCGATAAAGTTGATGACAAACTTTTTAAATCATAGAAGATAGTAGATTTTATGCTCTACTTGACTCTTCTAATGGATTGCTTATTTCACTGCGGTTGTTGATCTAAAACTTGTTGTCTATTGTATTCTATCGGTTGTTATCTTTGTTGAAGGCTAAGGATAATTTATTACGCATTATCTTAGTCATAATATTTTTTCTTTGGGCTAGTTGAGCTCACCCTTTCTTTCATTGTTCTCTTCAGGAAATGAGAATATAGATGGGACGAGTCGGAGAATGGAGTGATGGTCCAGGATAAATGGCTTTAGTAGTCCTCACTATTTTACGGAATAATGTGATAATAATTGTAATGAGAACACCATTGAGTGTGGATATTGTCTAGATGACAATATTCTTGTTTAAACTCTCAGCTATGTTTTGTCGTATTTTTACACGACTGTTGTATAATTAAGTTGTATTTGAATTTATGTACCATGTATCTGGCGACTCAAGATGGGTGATGTCTACCTATTTTGGGGGCGTCACAGTTGGTATCAAAGCCATAGAAAAGAGCCCTGAGCCTTTATCAGGTGACTTCCAAGTCTTGGGATGCACCGAAGCCAGACTTTCCGTAGGGGACGCCGTGAGTAATGGTGGCAAGTTGATAGGTATCATTGTGAGGTGCTATCCAAGTCTTGGATGCGGGTCACAGTTGGTATCAAAGCTTAGGGATATGATCCCTGGCTGAGATGTGAGACTAGAACTAGGAGGGGAGAGACGGGTAATTCCTTCGCTTGTATGACCTACCTAAGTTATTTGGTATTTAATTGGTCGGTCAGAGTATAGGAAAAATATGTTGCAAGTCAATTAACCCTTATTTTGAAACTATATTCTAGAATGATATCTGAAATACAGGAGATGAGAAATGGGAAAATCAGGATAGAGAGGAAATAACCGGGAAGGTACAATCCGAAAAGAAAGCGAGGTATTTTCATCTCTTCGAACTACCAGGTACATAAATTTCGAGGGCAAAATTTCATAAGGATGGGAGATTTCTAGACCCCGAATTTTATGAAATGAAAGTATTCAATTTTCTTATAATTATTCTATTTAGTAAATGGTTAAATTGATAAAAAGTTAAAGTTAAGGGTGATATTGAAATTTTTTGGCAAAGTAAACAAGTTATTTTAAAATATTCGTTTGGTCGGGGAATATTCTTTTTGTCGGAAAATATCCGTGCGATGGCACAATCATTGGTGGACCCCACAATGGAAGTATTGTCGTAGTTAGAAAATGACAGAATTATCTTTTTATAAAAATAACGGCGAGTGTTACTGTGACGCCCCCAAAATAGGTATACATCACCCATCTTGAGTCGCCAAATATATGGTACAGAATACAAATACAAACTTAATTATACAACCGTAAATATAATATCGACAATACATAAATCGAGTTTTAATAGGAATATTGTCATCTAGACAATATCCACACTCAAAGGAGTCCTCATTACATTTATTGTCACACTATTTAACGAGAATATTGAGGACTACTAATGCTATCATCCGGATTGTCACTCCTTTCTCCGACTCGTCCCCAACTATATTCTCATTTCAAGAGAAAGGGTGAAAGAAAATGAGAGCTCAACTAGCCCAATGAAGAAATATTATGACTAAGATAATACAAAATAAATTATCATTAGTCTTCAACAATGTTAAACCGATAAAATACAATAGACATCAAGTTTAAGCTGCAGAGGTAATAAGCAATCCATTAAAAAAGTCAAGTAGAGAATAAAATCTACTATCTTTTATGATATAAAATGTTTTTTTCATCACTTTTATCGGCGAGACTCATTTAAAAAATAATCCACATCATCCCCGCACTACTGCCAGGATATTCATTAGAATCACGACCACAAATTATCCATGCACTACGGGCCAATGATATTCGTGTATTCATCAATGGTCATGATCATGCCAACAACTGTCCATCAATGCACTACGGGCCAATGAGGACTTTTACCACATCATTTGTAATATTACGGTCATGATTATACCAAAAAATCCTTGGTCATAATCATACCAAGTCCATCTATGCCCTACAGGCCACAGATGACTTTAAACAAAATATAAACATAAGGATGATGACAATGATATAAGAATTCAATAAAACAAGTTCAAGAATTAATTTATCCAGGAACTAATAACGTCCAAATTGTCAACATGATACTTTTTTGTAGAGTAAAATTCAAGAATGCTCGAAGAATATTTCCATGAAAAGATCTTTGGATGAAGCACAAATATCAAGGATATTCCACTAATTTCATGGAGTATAGAAGTCAAAACTTTAACTAACCGAGTATAATAACGAATGGAATAACAAAAGAAATCACCGGACATGTGATAGACCTTACAAGCGAGTTATTCCAATGAATAATAAATACGGAACTAGAATCCCGGCGTAAAAGCGCTATGACGGGATATTCAACGAGAATAATAAAGAATAGAATAACAATGAAATCACCATGCATGCGATATATCAGCCTGCATACGAGTTATTCCAAAGAATAATAAATAATGGGACCCGTCGGCGTAATCCATCACAGAAGACGGATATTACGGCGGAATAATAAAGAAACGAATAATAGAAGAATTTCACCATGTATGCGGTGACGGTACTTTGCATAAACAGGTTATTCCAACATAATAATAAGGAATGGAATAACAGAAGAATTTCACCAAGTATAGGGTATCTGGCGTGATATGAGTTATTCCAATGAATAATAAAGAATGGAATAATAGAAGTTCTCTTCATGAATAAGAAAGAATAACACCCCTTACCTTAGAAAGAAACTGGATACTGGAGTAGAGAGGTAGCAAACTTCTCTTCTTCTTTCTCTCTATAATTTCTTCTCTCTAGAGTTTCAGTGAATTCGTAAGAAATAATGAAGGAATGAGCATCTATTTATAGGAGAATGGATTGAATAGTAACTAATTCATGAACGGTCCAGATTGATTTACTTTTAAACGGACGGTCCATATTAAAACTTAAAGCAACGGTCCATACCGATTAACTATTAAAACTTTAAACCAGCAATCCATATTGATTCACTATTAAAACTTTAAACCAGCGATCCATATTGATTTACTATTATAATTTTAACCAATGGTCTGAAAAATTAGCACATTTCCTCATGGAATAATATTGTACCCAAAAATAATTTGGACCGAAAAGAAATATATTGTTCGGGTGAATAGTAACTCGTGAATAGTAACTCATGAATAGTAACTCGTGAATAGTAATTCATGAATAGTAACTCATGAATAGTAACTCGTGAATAGTAATTTATGAATAGTAACTCCCACATAAAAAGTGTCCCGAATACCCGATTGAACAATATAACCTCTAGACATCAATTATCATCGGAATAGATGTCAATTTCTACTAACACAAATAATCCCAACACAATGAAAATATCAAATTCATCTTTAATCAACACGAACTTATTCATCATTAATATTATAACTCACAATATTTAACAACGAATTCGTTCCGGGAAGAAGGGCTTTCCAATAAAGATTTCTCCTATTGGCGCCTTGATTAAGTGACCAAACCTCTCCTTGTGAACTTCTAGACATTGTAAATATTGCAATTTAATAATATGAATAACTTTGTCGTCTCAATTATTGATTTAATAATATATCATATAATGCGAGATAATCTTTGTGACAATAATCGAATCAATAATATGAGAGATATGATCGGCGAATTATTATGTAGCAATAATTGAGTATAAGCGGAGTGACTTTTTACGTAAGCATCAATAATCAATACTGGTATTGCTCTTATGCAACCACGCAGCATATTCTTTGTACTTTTACTACTGAGAGTAGTTCAACAGGTTTAACGATAACACTTAAGCGGTATTTTTTATAAAAGATAATTACATCCTTTTTAAATACGACAATACTTTCGTCGTGAGGTCCACTTAATGATTGTCTTGGTCGTGCATTGAATATTCCCAACAAAAAAGAATATTCCCCGACCAATCAAATATTTTATAACAACTTGCATACTTTGCAAAATTTATAAATATTACTCACAACTATAACATTATATCAAATCCACACCATAATATTTAAAAAAAAATAAAAAGAAAAATATTTTGAGAAATTTAAATCTTTATTCATAAAATCAGGGTCTCACGATTCTGAATTAAAACTATTGAACTACCCTAGTAAAAAGTACGATGTCTGGCATTGGTTGCGTAGTAGCACACGGTATTGATTATTGATGCTTACGTAAGAAGTCACTCGGTTATACTCAATTATTGCTACATGAATTTACCGTGCGCATATATCTCTCATATTATTGATTCAATTATTGTCACAAGATCATCATCAGTATAATATGTTATATTATTAAATCAATAATTGAGACAACAAAGTTATTTATATAATTATTTACAATATTGACAATGTCTAGAAGTTCATCAAGGAGAGGTTTGGTCACCTAATTGCTACTAATAAGGAGAAAATCCTTATCTGAAAGCCCTCTTTCTTGGGAACGACCTAGTTGTTAAATATTGTGAATTATAATATTAATGATGAATAAGTTCGTGTTGATTAAAGATGAAATTGATAGTTCCATTATTTTGGAATTATTAGTGTTAGTGGAAATCGACATTTATTTCGATAATAATTGATGTCTGGAGGTTATATTGACCAATCGGGTAATTAATCGGATAAATGAGTAATTAATTGCTATTGATTCACATGATTATAACTATTTGTTCACATGTGTGTACTATTGATTCACATTCATTTACTATTAGGGGAGTTGGTGCAAGATTGATAATACTTGCATGACTAAGTTAAAAATGGAGGTATAGATGGAGGTACTATACTTTAATTCGTATTTTTACATGTCTAGAACTATTGATTTACATGATTTACTATTGATTCAAATGATTTACTATTAGGGGAGATGGTGCAAGTTTGATAATACTTGCAGGACTAAATTAAAAATGAAGGAAAAGAGGAAGATATTATATTGTAATATTTTGAGCCCCAAAACGTGCAATTATCGAAACTATATTTTCCTATAAATAGAAGTTCATTCCTTCATTATTTCTCAATAATTCACTAAAGCTATAGAACAATTATTATAGAGAGAAATTATAGAGAGAAAGAAGAAGAAATGCTGCTACCTCCTTTATTCCAAAGATCCGATTTTCTTACGAGGTAAGGAGTATTATTTATTTCATTTTTTGAAGAGATATTATTTTTCATATACGTATGAATATTATTTTCGTTCAATATTCGTAAGGAATATCATCTCCGTTCAATATTCGTAGGAATATTATTTTCGTTCAACAGTCGTAAGGGATATTATATTTTTCATATTCTGAAGAGATGTTATTTTTCGTATTTGTATGAATATTATTTTCGTTCAATATTCATAAGGAATATCATCTTCGTTCAATATTCGTAGGAATATTATCTTCGTTCAACAGTCGTAAGGGGTATTATTCTTTCATATTCATGAAGAGAGTTATTTTCTTTCAATACTCGTAAGGGTTGTTATTCCATTCTTTATTATTATGTTAGAATAACTTTGTCTACATCACAATCTACCGCATACATGGTGAAATTCTTCATTATTCCATTCTTTATTATTACATTGGAATAACCTTTATGCATGCTTGATCTATCGCATGCCTTGTGAATTCTATTGTTATTCTATTCTTTATTATTCATTTGGAATATCCTATCATGTGCGGATTCGCATGACCCAGTTCCATTCTTTATTATTACATTGGAATATCCCATGCATGCGGATTCGGCGTGACACAGTTCCATTCTTTATTATTTTGTTGGAATAACTTTTATGCATGTAGTCTCATCGCATGCTCGGTGAATTCTTTTGTTATTCCATTCTTTATTATTACATTGGAATAACTTTGCATACGTGGATTCTGCGATGCATGGTGAATGATCCTTCGTATTCATTCTTTATTAAATTGTGAAAATGATCTGTCTAAGTGGATTACCGCATGGCGGGTGAAAATCCATTTGCAGTTTCGTATATTCTATTATACTCGTATGAGATATCATTCCTTTTGTACTCGTCATGGAATATCATTTCCTTTGGTATTTTTCTTTTTCGAGTTACTATTCATGGGTTACTATTCACCCGATTATTATTCACTCTAGTATTATTCACTCGGGTATTCGGGGCACTTTTCATGCCGGAATACTATTCACGAGTTATTATTCACAGGTTACTAGTCACCCGATTACTATTCACTCTAGTATTATTCACTCGGGTATTCGGGACACTTTTTGTGTCGGGTTACTATTCACGGGATACTATTCTTCAATCTTATTCACTTGGTACTATTCACACGAAAAATATATTTCTTTTTCTCATCCAAATTATTTTTGGTACATGAATATTATTCTTGAATTTTACTCTACAAAAGATATCATGTTGACAATTTGGGCGTTATTGATTTACGGATAAATTAAATTATAAATCTTTAAAATTTATCCTTGAACTTGTTTTATTGAATTATTATGTCATTGTCATCATCCTCGTGCTTATATTGTGATGAAAGTCATCTTTTGGCTTACGTGCGTAGATGGACTTGGTATGATTATGACCGAGGATTATTCGGTGTAAATCATGGCCGTAATGTGACGAATGATGTGGTGAAAGTCCTCGGTGGCCTGTAGTGCATTGATGTATAATTTTTGGTATGATTATGACCAAGGATTATTCGGTATAGTCATGACCATTGATGATTTAATGAATATCCTTGGCCCGTAGTGCAGGTTAGAATCGATGATATGGTTTATTTATAAAAATAACGGCGGAAGTGTTACCATTAAAACTGTTGAACTACCCGGTAGTAAAAGTACAGTAATACGTGTGGTTGCATAGTAGCACACGGTATTGGTTATTGATGCTTACGTGAGAAGTCACTCAGTTATACTCAATTATTGTTATAGTAATTGATGCATCATATCTCTCATATTATTGATTCCATTATTGTCACAGTATCATCTGCATAATATGATATACTATTAAATCAATAATTGAGACGACAAAGTTATTCATATTATTAAATTGCAATATTTACAATCACTACAAAAAAAATGGGGCTTCAGCAGCAAACGATTTTCGTTGCTAAAGGTGCCAAATTTCGTTGCTAAAGGGTTTTGACAACGACTTTACTGTCGTTGCGTCTTTTCGTTGTCAGTGAATGAAGGCGTTGCTAATTGTTCCATTGACGAGCGATATTTTTTCGTTGCCAAAAGTAATACATTTTGCAACGAAATTTGGCTTTCGTACAGAGACATCGATCCTTTAGCAACAAAATATATTGTTGCAGAATAATTAAAATGTTGTTGCTAAAAATCCCATTTCGTTGCAAAAACATGCTAATTGACAACGAAATGAACTCTTTTTTTTTGCAACGACCATGCATTTTCGTTGCAATTGACACCATTTTGCAACGACATTTTTCGTTGCAGTAAATTATGAAAATTATTGTCTAAGTTTGCTTTCGTTGCGGAATGTAAACTTTTTATCAACGATTTTCGTTGCTGATTATATTATTTGACAACGACATTATGCTAAATCAACAACGAAAATGTGTGTTGCTGGTTATTTTTCAATAGCAACAAAAGTCGTCGATTAGCAACGACATTATATGTTGTCGTTTCTTTATATGTGCAACGAAAGTTGATATGATTTGCAACGATAAAAAGTGGTGCCTTTTATTTTAGTATTAACAACAATATCCTCTCCGTTATTAGGTTAATTTTTTGTTGCCAAATATTATATTTTTAATGCTATTAACAACGAAAATTTGTTGCTAAATGTATAAAAAATTATTGCTATATACTAATGCCATAATATATAACTAAAAGGTCTAAATTCTCATTTAAATTTAAAGCCAAATTATATCAACCATTCAAAATACATCCCAATAATACATCCCTATTCACAATTTATTTTCCATAAGAACCACTTGTTTAAAAATGTAACTAACAAACAAATGCCCTCTCAATCACTTTCCTTCACTGTTCACAACCTATGCATATTAAAGAAACCAATTCTGTGAAACCTTGCTATAAACAAAAGAAAGGAGCAAAACTAAAGGTAAAATGACACCTGACTATCTAAGGCACAATGTGATTGTGCAAAAAAATAATAATTCAAATCTTCATCCAACCAACCCCTCAGAAATCTATAGCTAATGCTAACAAGCCAATCACATACAAGCTCACCCGTAATCCCGCCAGCCCTTTCATTGTATCTTTCCTTTCCCACCTTTTTGACTCAAGGAATAGATGGATGCCCAGTTGTATAACAAGTTTTTACAAGTGTATCTTGCATAAATCTTTAATAAATATCTCCATGAAGTCAAAGCAAACCAAACAAGTATAGCCCCAGGATCCGAGGGAGCAATCAATGAACTTGTTGGCGGAGCTTGTTGAGGCAACCTTTGGTGGAGGTGCCCGAGAAGTCGTAGGAATGCTAATTAATTGTTCCTTGATAAACTCCTTTAACTTTGTGGACATACATAGTCGAGATGATCTACCAAGTTATAACAAAAAGCTATTAAGTATAAATTTGGATGAAGTATACATACTCAGTATGTTAGTGCGAGGTCCCCCGAGGCAACTTTAAGTATCTTGTGCAATGCTTCTGTCTCATGGATCTGCTTCAATTCTTACCAGATTTGACCCACCAAAAGAAATTAAAAAATGTAGAAGAAAAAAGGGAATTATCAGACAGAAACCTTCTAAAGTATATCATAGATAATGGACTTGATAACTTCACAATCTAGACTACTGTTTTCATGAATGAGCTTCTACACCTGCGGGGCTTTAAATGAGCCCAAGTACTTGATCTGGACGTTTAAGTTACAGGCTTGTAGATGGACTCCTGATATAAACAGAGAAAGTATAATGCTTGAATAAAGAATAACAAGGGAACAACAATCTTGTTTATAATGCTTGGGATAATCACTCAGCACATAATCTCAAGGAGAAATTTCTAACTAAAGGTGTAGTTGAATTCATATGTCAATTCTTCAAGAAAAATTTGATCCTACAAGCCACAAATTACGAGACTTTCCAAGCTTTCTCAGAGAAAGTAAATATAAATTTCCCCACTCTGTAAAAGTGTTAAAAGGTTATAGTAGCCCATCAAAACAATGAAGATTGCAGTCATGAATGATATACAGGACCACTTAAAATCTTTATATCCTCCTAGAGCCAATTACAACAACCAGCAAAAATGTTTAATCAGAATCGAAGACAACCCTACTTACAAAATTCCAGTTGTTATCTAAATATACAACTCCTGACAAACAAAGCATAAGCACCAGAACGTGAATAAATTATATGAATCAAATAGATTTGATTAAGAAATCAAGACCTTTTTCGGAGGCCAAAAACATACCTCTATTTCATGGAAATCTGTCCGATAGCGGGAAGACCATCACCACCAATAGCTGAAGGAAAAAGACCTGCAGGTTGCATATCACATGATCAAGATCTTAACAAAAACAAAATTCAGACTCCACTGCTGTCTGGCCATCACTCAAACAGCAGACAACAGATGGTAGGTCTATGTCTTTTTAAGAAGGAAGCACCATTAGATTGATAAATACAGGGCCAATTTATAATGTGATAATAGTGTAGAACTATCACAATCTCTCTCTAATCCATTTTAATGTCACCTTGAAAACTGTGATTCTGGAATGAATTTTAATACATTCACACTATTACAAAAATATTAGATCTAAATATGTCGTTGGCACGTCTTACAAGCTGCACAACATATAGTTCAGAATCATGACACTTAAATCAGGACAAAGAGTGTACAAATACCAAACCGGTCTAGCCTAGTTAAGTTTGGGAATCTTACCTTCCCAAACTTTAAAACAAGCCAAGTTAAGTTCAAAATGTCAAAGGAAACTCCATTATACCTTCACATTTAGATCTGCTATTGCCAAATGGATCTACATCAACACCTGAAGTATCCCTCAGGTATGGGTTCTTCATGCAAGGAGGAGGCATCACATGACAGTGTAAAGCAACTGCAGATTGTGAGACGTAATTCCGGTACCTCACCAAAAACAGTAACTACAATTAACAGTAACTACAATCACAACAAGCTACATGTTTCCGCAGAAAATAGTAACTACAATTAAACATCATCCACATCATCACTCAGTGAACAGATAAATAATAACTATCACAACAAGCTACATGTTTCCGCAGAAAATAGCATGAGAAAATAGCAAAATACCAGCTGCATGTTAGTGAGTTTTGTGGCCTGGAAGGACAAGGTAGGCTTGTGTGATGGTGTGTACATGGATGCAGATACTTCAGCTAGCAATGAACTACAAAAGGCAGCTGGTTATGAAACTGAGCAAGATAATCCATGGGTAAACAGTTGAAGAAGTCTTTCAACTGTTTTTTACAAGATAACTGGTTTACCAACTTGAGATGATTGCGCTGGATAGTGAACACAACTTCTGTAAAATTAAATTAGAATTTGTAATGTTAGTTTGTCTTACCAAATACTACAAGGAAATAAAAGGAATAACCTATACAAAAGCTCAAACAATCTGGAAAGAGTGGAAAGAGTGGTATACAAAAGCTCAAACAATCTGGAAATTGACCCGTTGGGTAATTTGTTTTCAATTTGTGGGGATAGTTATAAATGCAATAACTAATAAAAAAGTTGTTATATATCGTTCAAGAAAAACATTGCATTAAAGGTTAAATCAAGGTTGAAATTGAAATCATGAAAAAATAACCCAAGGGTAAATGTACCTTATATTTCTTTTGAGTTCTGAGGACAAAGTTCAATACCAACACAATTTGATGCATATTATCTGAATTGAAAATAACAAGTAAAACAAATATATTCCAAATTCATGAGGGTAGAAATCACTCTTGGAGACTTGGACCTTTGTAGTAAATAACACTTGATAATTGTGGCCACTTGATCTTGTGGCATCAGTAAGATTTGAAATATCTGATCGTATGCCTTTGACAACCAGCTAAATCCTTTTAGTAACTTCAACTAAGGAAAAGAATTAATGATGTCGCAAGGCTCTGTAACGATTATGGTAGTGCGGATTGTCTGTAAAGTAGTATAACTTTAATCCTTTTTGGTGCAGTGGGCATCAGTACCACACTGCGTACAATGATGGTAACCCACACTATGGAGGAACTCTATAATTTATCTGGCACTACTATTGCTGGCTTGCAACAGTCTTTCATCTTCCTCATAGATCAAGTACGGGGCTTCCCCCTTCTTCCTTGACAACAACTTTGTAGCTCCCTTCAATACATGGTACTCCCAGCCCTGAACATCTATTTTAAGAATAACCACGGGCTCAGACTCGGGAATCACATTTTCAATTGGAATGGTCCTTACTTGAAGTGCAATCTCTTCATTGGATTTGAATGCCAACTTTGCGCCAGTGGCTGAAACTGCACTATTGTCAAGCCGACCCACCAACTAGTAACATGGAAGAAATTAAATAGAGCAGTGCAAGACAAAACAGTCAGAATAGTCCAAGAACAAAAAAAGTTTAAAGAAGCTGTTGAATGATACTTAGTGTAAGCCATAAAACATTAGCATCTCACAATCACAGCGTGCTAAATTATAAATATTTGCAATTTACCAAAAAAAATAAAAATTATAAACTTCAAACATAATGCAATGACATTCAGAAACAGCGAAATGCAAAATTTCACTAGGGAGTGACCTAAATTAAAGCAATTATCTTATGAAATGTGATGTTCCCGACTCGATTAGATGCGGCAGCCTCAAAAAGGGTTACCAAATCCCCAACCCGATTAAAATAAATTCCTTCACAAATTCTTTGCAAATTCTCAAACACAGGCTCAAATGCCAAAACCTAAAAACCCATCACTGCAGCTGCGAATGACGCCATTCCAACATTGGCACCAACATCCACAAAAATCCCCATTCTGCCCTCATCCTTCATCTTCTCCAAAAACTCCTGAACCGCAACCGAAATGTCGGGTCTCCTGAACGGCTTGCCCTTAGGATCCGAACAATGTTCTTGTGGGGCTTATCTGGTAGGGTTCCAAAATCGGAGAGAGAATAAAGAAAAGGGTATTCGAAGAAAGACATTATCTATTTAACCGAAATCTGAAGCAAATTAAGCAAAAGTTAGAACTTTTGAACGACATAGTATATTATCTACCAAATTCGTACCTGATGAGACTTGAGAGATCGAGAGTTCGAGATGAAGGGCCACCGAAGGCGATGAGGCGATGGCCGTCGGCGTCGGCCGATGAGAGATTGAGACTTGAGAGTTCCGAGTTCCAAGTTTGAGATCTGGGTTTGGGATGAGAGATTGAGACTTGAGATTGAGAGTTCGAGATCTGGATTTGGGAATTGAGAGTACTTAGTTAGGATGCGAATTCAGAGTGCTAGCCCGCTAGTAATTTATTAAAATAGATAAAAATTTTAAACGAATAATTTTTAAAAGATAAAAATTTTAAACACCGTAGTTGGAAATAAAGTCACTCACATTTAGTTTGAGAAAAATTATTAAAAACCATTTAAAATAGTGTTGAATTTTTTGATATTTTTTTTTAGCTAAAAATTAGAAAAGCAACCAACGTGATTTTAAAAAATATTTTTTTAAAAAATGAATTTAAAAAAAAATTATCTTAACTTTTTTAAAATGATTTTATTTTTTAAAAAAAATTTAAAAAAAATAAAAATATGATCCAATGCCAAACTAATCGGCATTATAACTTATTTAAAAAAATTTTATAAAGCAAATTTGTAAAAAAGAAGAGTAAGATGTAACATTACTTTAACTGACGTTGGAATCTTTTTCTTTTTTTTAATTTCTTTTGATCTCTTATCTTGTTTACAAACATCAATATTTTTTATGTTTATTCTCTAATTATCGACGTTGGAAATGAAGGAGTATATAAGACTTCAGCTATAAAAAAAATAAAATAAAAATTCTAACGCCAATTAAAGTGACGTTGCATCTTACTCTTCCTTTTTATAAATTTGTTTTTTTAATTTTTTTTTAAAATAAAATAGGGATAGAATTGATATTACATTAATATGGGTTAATATCATTAATATGGGTCCAACTAACTTATTAGGAATGATTTATAAGTCATTTTTAAATAACTTTATTCTGTTTTAGTTCATAAAACATAATAAATTATTTTTCATCTTTTATGTTTTCTCTTATAACTAATAGTATTATAATTTAATTTTATAATATATTTGGGAAAAAGGTAAAAGGAGAACTAGGAATAGCTATGGGTATACCATTACTATTTTTTTTTTTTATATTTTATTTTTGAACTTAAAAATATGTTCATGATTTAAGTTACCCCCTCCATCTAAGAATAAAAATTCTTATTATTTTATGTAATCTCAAGTTAAATATTTACTTATATTAAATAATTTATTTTTTTATAATAATTTTTACGTAATATCTTTAGTATTAAATGTCATATTTTTATTATTTATAAATATTTATATAATATCACTAGTCCTATATAGAAAAATATGCAATTAGATGAGAATTTAAATATGAATAATTTTATCATTTGACATTTTTTTAAAAATTCGCATAAAATCAATCATCATTTTCATTCTCGGAGTGAGGGAGTACTTGTAAGTATATCCTACTTTTATTTAGAAATAGAAAATATTGGGAAGCATAGATATAATAATCACGTTTGATGAGGTTGGGTTTATTTGGGTCTAAGGTTCGGAACTAACATGCTTGGCAATCGGTTGTCACGGGTACTATTTCAACAACCATAATCTATATCGTTGATCGCAACATTGGATGGCACGGGTATATCAATTGTCATTGGATTTCATCTAAAATTTAGATATGAATATTTTTTATAAATATTTATATGAATATTTAGAGATAAATTTATAAATATTTATATGATTATTTATTTACACACACACACACACACACATATATATATATATATATATGTATTTATATATATAAATATTCATAGTTACTTTATATATATTTAGTTTAATGTTGAGATTTGTTTAGTATTTTATTTAGTTTGACATGTGTAAGATCCTGACAAGATTTGGAAATTTCTGGAGTTAACCTTGAGGTAGCTAATTTCTGAAGGAATTAATTAGAAATTGATTTTTGAAAAATAGTAAATGAATTTTAAAAATTCTGAGAAAAATATATGTTCAATATGGGACTATATTCTGCTAATTCCCAGAAAAGAAATATTTTTGGGATTGATTTGGTATTTTTCATAAAAATAATCTAGTTATGAGTAAATGAGTTAAATATGTTATGTGAAGTAACAAAATTAGAAAATAGGATTTTATGGCTTGGGAATCCTATATAGGGTATATCTCTGATTTTGATAAAAGGATTTGATCAACGGGTGATGAGATCTTATGAGTATGGCATTTTGAATGATTAAATGCATTATGTGGTAAAGTGTAAACAATTGAAATAAATTGTTTATAAGTTTGAGAAGTGATTAAAATATTGTTATAATATTTATGAGTTTATTAAGTGGTTGATAATATTTGGATAAATTTAAAGTCTTTAATATTTATTCTTATTTTTTTTGATTAATGCTTATATCATTGTCATCATCCTCATGCTTATATGGTGATGAAAGTTATCTTTGGCTTACGTGTAAGGATGAACTTTTAATTATTGAATTGTATATCTTTGGCTTACGTGCAAAGATGGATTGTTGATTATTGGTTTTATTGTTGTATATCTTTGGCTTACGTGCAGAGATGGATTTGGTATGATTATGACCAGGGATTATTCGGTATAGTCATGACTATTAATGATTTAATGAATATCCTTGGCCCGTAGTGTAGGGATGATTCGATGATGTGGTTTATTTATTAAGCTGAGTATCAGCGATAAAAATTGATGAAAACATTTTAAATCATAGAAGATAGTGGATATCATGCTCTATTTGACTCTTCTAATGGATTGCTTATTCCGCTGCAGTTAAACTTGATATCTATTGTATTTTATCAGTTTAACATTGTTGAAGACTAATGATAATTTATTCTGCATTATCTTAGTCATAATATTTCTTACTGGGCTAGTTGAGCTCACCCTTTCTTTCACTGTTCTCTTTAGGAAATGAGAATATAGCTGGGACGAGTCGGGGAATAGAGTGATGGTCCAGATGATAACATTAGTAGTCCTCACTATTCTGTTAAATAGTGTGACAAAATATAATGAGGACTCCATTGAGTGTGGATATTGTCTAGATGACAATATTCTTATTAAAACTCTCAGTTTATGTTTTGTCGTATATTACACGACAGTTGTATTATTAAGTTGTATTTGTATTTTTGTATTATGTAAGTGGCGACCCAAGATGGGTGATGTATACTTGTTTTGGGGGCATCACAGTTGGTATCAAAGCTTAGGGATATGATCCCTGGCTAAGATGTGAGACAAGAACTAGGAGGGGAGAGACGGGGAATTCCTTCGCTAGTATGACCTACCTAAGTTTATTTGGTATTTAATTGGTCGATCAGAGTATAGGGATAATATGTGATATGTCAATTAACCCTTATTTTGTGACAATATTTGTATTCAGATGTTGTGAATAGGGCTCAGTTATTGGAGCGCGATAATGAGTCAGTACAACCAAAAGGCAACGAACAACAACACGATAATAATCGTACCGGTGGCAACGGCCAATGGAACAATGATAACCATCGTGGGAAAAATTATCATGCCAAGAATGGTAACCACTTCGGTGGTAATCATAGCCAAGATAATAGAAGTGGAAATTTCAAGAAGAGAAGGTCATTTAGCTCGATTTTGTCGTGCACCAAAGTCAAGTCCAACTAGGACAGTGGCACCAAAGGCGGATACAGACAAAACAAAGTTGGTGGTTTCAGGAAGAGCGTTTTTCGTGACTTCTCAAAAAGCTAGTAACCCGAACAAAGTTAGCATGGGTTAGTTAATTATAAATTCTTGCGAAGTCTATACCTTATTAGATATCGGTTCTACCCATTTTTTTTATCTCTCTTGCTTGCGCTCAACGTTTAAATTTAACTCTAGAGAAGTTAGACTTTGACTTATTGGTTGAAACTCCGTTAGGATAAATCTTCATTACATGTGCTACCCAAGTCTTGGATGAGAGTCACAGTTTTGAATGATATTTCTATTGTTAATAAATTTCCTGACGTATTCCCTGAAGACTTCTTGACCTACCCCAGAGCGTGAAATCGAATTTTGTATTGACCCCAGTACAAAACCCATTTCTTAAACCCTAAAATATTTTCTTCACCCAAAATGAACGTAACATGCGCCAAAGATGTTGGCTCGAGCTGTTAAAGATTACGATCATACCATTCAATATCATCGTGGAAGAGCGAACGTGGTAGCTGACATGTTGAGTAGAAGATCGTATGCGTTTACGAGTGAGATGTTGTTAACACAAAGACTCATTTCGTATAATTTACAAATGATGAAGATAGAATTAAAGACTCTAGGGACCCACATGAAGATAACGAATATATGAGTAGAATTGACTTTAATCGATAAAGTTAAAGCCACTCAAGCTACACACCCGAATTTGATGAATGTGAAGAAGAAGGTTCAAGAAGGCGTTATCTTAACCCTCGATTTTATTGGCCCATTTGAAATCCTTGATCGAGTAGGAACTGTGGCCTATAGACTCATTTTACCGCCAAGTATATCGCGTGTTCAAAATGTTTTTAACGTATCGATGTTACGTAAATATGTGGACGACCCGAACCACATTATTAAATTAGAACTAGACGAGATAGCAGAAGATTTAACGTATGAGGAGATACGTGTTAAAATCTTAGATAAGAAGAATCGTATTCAACACTCAAAGGTTATACCTCAAGAGTGAGAATCTGACGAGGTATCCTAACCTCTTCAGCATACCAGGTACGTACGTAAATTTCGAGGGCGAAATTCCATAAGGAGGGGAGATTGTGAGACCCTAGATTTTATGAATAAATATTTAATTTTCTCAAAATATTTTTTTTAATATTATGGTGTGGATTTGATATAATATTATAGTTGTGGGTAATATTTATAAATTTTTTCAAAGTACGCAAGTTGTTATATAATATTTATTGGTAGGGAATATTCTTTTTGTCGGAGAATATTAAATGCGACGCATTTTGCATAATCATTAGGTGGACCCCAACAACCAAGTCTTGCTATAGTTAAAAAGCGACAAAAATATATTTTATGAAAATAATCTACAGAGGTTTTTACAGTTAATCTTGTTGAACTACCCGGTAGTAAAAAAATACGATAATATACGTGGTTGAATAGTAGCACACCAAGTATTGATTATTGATGCTTACGTAATAAGTCACTCGGTTATACTCCATTATTACTCACGATGGTTGTTGCATCATATCTCTCATATTATTGATTCTATTATTGTCACGGTGTCATCAGATAATATGTTATATTATTAAATCAATAATTGAGACTACAAAGTTATTCATATTATTAAATTGCAATATTTATAATGTCTAGAAGTTACATCGAGGAGAGGTTTGGTCATCTAATTGCGAGCCAATAAGGAGAAATCCTTATCGAAAAACCCCCTACATCACCGGAGCGACACGGTTGTTAAATATTGTGAGTTATGATATTAATGATGAATAAGTTCGTGTTGATTGAAGATGAAATTGATAGTTCCATTGTGTTGGAATTATTAGTGTTAGTGGAACTCGACATTTATTTAGGTATTAATTGATGTCTGGAAGTTATACTGACCAGTCGGGTAATTAATCGGATAAATGAGAAATTAATTGCTATTAATTCACATGATTATAACTATTTGTTCACATGTGTGTACTATTGATTCACATTCTTGTTACTATTAGGGGAGTTGGTGCAAGATTGATAATACTTGCATGACTAAGTTAAAAATGGAAGTATAGATGGAGGTACTATACTGTAATTCGTATATTCACATGTTTAGAACTATTTGTTCACATGATTTACTATGATGTACTATACTGTAATTCCTTTGGATTAGGTACTATACTGTAATTTGTTGCCTTTTGGTTGTGCTGACTCATTATCGCGCTCCAATAACTGAGCCTTATTCACAACATCTGAATACAAACACTGTCACAAAATAAGGGTTAATTGACATATCACATATACTAAGCTTACTCATTCGGATTGCATGCCCCTAATCCAAAGGATCACGGCTAGAGTTTCTTCCTGGACTGCTCGCCCTCTCTCCTATTCTGGAAGACTCCAACTGATTAAATCCGTTCTCTTTGCCATTCAATCTTCTTCAAATTTGCCCATTTCATTCTCCCAAGTCGGTGCTTCCATCTATACAATCAATCCTATCTGATTCCTTTGGAAGGACCCTTCCTCCTATGTCGTAGAGCCGAGTTTCCTGGAAAGACTTATCTCTCCCCCACTCAGAAGGGGGTCTAGGCCTCAAGAACCTTCTGATCGAACTTGGCTCTCATTCTCCTTCACCTCCTCCTAAGGTCATCTCCCCATCCCTTCCTCTTCTTGGGCAGATGGGTTCAAAAGTCAGCCTCAAGCTTAGGAATTTCTGGCATATTGGAATTCCCTCTGATTGCTCTTGGATCTGGCGTAAGATTCTCAACCTTAGACCTCTCGCTCGCCACTTCCTTACCTATAAGGTTGGCAATGGTACCACCTTCAGTCTTTGGCATGACCCTTGGCTCTTTGGCCAGCCGGTAAACCCTTCTGAGGATCTCTTATCTAACTCTCGGATCCCTATTACGGCTCGTGTCTCTAGCATCATTGATATGGGCTCCTGGTCCCTTCCCCCTAGTAATCACCATGAGGTCCAAACCTTCCGTAATCTTTTCTTTGACATCCCTCTCTCTACTGATGGGGATGCCCTCATCTTTTGGGATAACCAAGCTATTACCTCCTTGAAGGACAGATCTATTTGGGACTCCATCCATTCCAGAGCTCCCTCTAACCCATGGGCTAGTCTTTTATGGCATTTCTTGCATGTTCCTCAGTTTTCCTTTACCTTATGGTTGGCCCTTTGCAGAAGACTCCTAACCAATAACCTGTTCTCGGCCTACTCTAGCTTCCTTCCTTTGGTATGCCCCTTGTGCGATCTTTTTTTTGGTATCCCCCTTTTTTTTTTGCTTGTCCCTTCTCCACCATTATCCTCTCTTCGGTCTTTTCCTTTGGGAATTGGACTGGCTTTTCCTCTGGACTGGGATAATTTGGTGGAATACATCTTGAATTTTAAGGGTGATTTCATGTTGACTGAAATATTAAAGCTATCCTTTGCTACGACAGTCTACAAAATTTGGACTAACAGGAATTCTAAAGTTCATAACAACTTGAAGATGCCACCCCTGGTGTTAGCCCGTGATATTATTGTTGTGATCAAGGCCCGACTCTCTTCCTTTTTGAAGTTCCACAAGGCTGCCCATACCTCCACCATCTATAATTCTTGGTTATAGTGGCTTATGGGTTCGGTTTGGCCCTGTTGTTGGTTTTTATCTCCTTTCGATGCTGCTGGTCTCTATCTGCTTTCAGTCTTCTTTGTTATAGTGGGCTCTTTGGGTTGATTTGGAGTTCTTTCGATCCGCTTTGGTCATGGGTTCTTTGGATCTTTGAATGCCTTTATTCTCCCCGGATGTTGTAGGCTTAGACTCTTGTGTATGGTTGTACTGATTTTATTCTTTGCTTTCTAGTATGGTGGCTAAAGGCTTGTTCCTTGTTCTTTCGCTTTGTTCTAGTTTTGTCTTTAGGCTTATCCTCATGGGTCATGTCCCATGATGATCATTCTAAAGATTTTGGGGTATGCCCCTATGCGATTGTAGTATCTTTTTTCTCTTCTATATAAACAAACTTAGCTAAAAAAGAAGATTACTTTGAAATGACCTCGTTCCGAGTTATAACGAAGAAGTTATGAGATTGTGAAGTAAGCGTCTCAAACATGTTCAACACTTAGAAAAAAAATTTGAGTTTTGGAACTAATGCCTGCGATTGCAGGTTATGCCTTGGGAAGCGGCGCGGCCTCCAACCCGAGCAATCGACTCTTTAAGCTAAGTCGCCTTGCAACACGAGAAGAAAGGAAGGAACCCAAGGCGTCATAGTACGGCAGGTGCGAAACGAACCTAGAGAAGAGCTTTTAATTGCTCAACTCCTGGGGAAGTACAAGGAAAGATAATGAACATATAGTTCACATAATGTAACACTTAAAAAAGTGAATTAAACCTTTAGTAAAGGTTGAATAGAAAGATTGAACGAGATTAAAAGACAAAGAATGTAATCGCAAAATACGTAACCAATATCCGGGGACCGTAGTCGCGATAAAACGAATGTGGGGGATTGCTATGATTGTGATTCCTTAGACGTTGAGTGACGAGGGTAATGAATAACATTTTGATGTTGTAATGAGAGATAAGTGTAAAGCGTATAGACGCTGTGAACGCGACGCTGTGAACGCAACGCTGTTGCGATGAACGATCGATCTTAGCATACAACGAACAGTATGGCTTCGACATTAAGAAAGGATGATGAATGTGGGGTTCATATAATGGATAACGAAGAAAATGATTAAAACCTTGGGTAAAGGTTGAATGAGAGATTAAGAGATGAACAATGTGAATGCAGAATATGTAAACGATCCTCATGAATCGTATTCACGTCAAACGAACGTTCTATGTGACGCCCCCAAACCAGGTATACATCACTCATCTTGGGTCACCAAATATATGGTACAAAAATACAAATACAACTTAATAATACAACTGTCGTGTAATATACGACAAAATATAAACTGAGAGTTTTAATAAGAATATTGTCATCTAGATAATATCCACACTCAATGAGTCCTCATTACATTTATTGTCACATTATTTAACAGAATAGTGAGGACTACTAATACTATCATCTGGACCATCACTCCGCTTCCCGACTCGTCCCAAAATTATATTCTCATTTCACGAAGAAACGGTGAAAAGGGTGAGCTCAACTAGCCGATGAAGAAATATTATGACTAAGATAATGCGAGAATAAATTATCATTAGTCTTTAACAATGTTAAACTGATAAAATACAATAGACATCAAGTTTAACTACAGCGGAACAAGCAATCCATTAAAAGAGTCAAGTTGAGAATAAAATCTACTATCTTCTATGGTTTAAAATGTTTTCATCAATTTTTATCATTTGAGACTCGACAATAATAAATAAACCACATCATCCAATCATCCCTGCACTACGGGCCAAGGATATTCATTAAATCATCAATAATCATGACTATACCGAATAATCCCTGGTTATAATCATACCAAATCCATCTCTGTATGTAAGCCAAAGATATACAACAATAAAACTAATAATCAACAATCCATCTTTGCACGTAAGCCAAAGATATACAATTCAATAATCAAAAGTTCATCTTTGCACGTAAGCCAAAGATAACTTTCATCACCATATAAGCATGAGGATGATGACAATGATATAAGCATTAATCAAACGAAAACAAGGATAAATATTAAAGACTTTAAATTTATCCAAATATTATCAACCACTTAATAAACTCATAATATAATATTATTAATATTATAACAATATTTTAATCACTTCTCAAACTTATAAACAATTTATTTCAATTGTTTACACTTTACCACATAATGCATTTAATCATTCAAAATGCCATACTCATAAGATCTCATCACCAGTGATCAAATCCTTTATCAAAAATCTGCATATACCCTATATAGGATTTTCAAGCCATAAAATCCTATTTTCCAATTTTGTTACTTCACATAACATATTTAACTCATTTACTCATAAGTAGATTATTTTCATGAAAAATACCAAATCAGTCCCAAAATTATTTTTTTTCTGGGAATTAGCAGAATATAGTTCCATATTGAACATATATTTTTCTCAGAATTTTTAAAATTCATTTACTATTTTTCAAAAATCAATTTCTAATTAATTCCTTAAGAAATTAGCTAACTCAAGGTTAACTCCAGAAATTCCCAAATCTTGCCAGGATCTTACACATGTTAACGTGAGCTTCGGTTTAAATTTCATGGTCATCGAGTTATAGAACTCCGGTAATAAGCGTTTTTCGTCGGAAAAACCTAAATATTGAAATGGTCATAACTTGCTCATTTTAAGTTGGAATGAGCTCATTTTTGGACAGGAGGTACTTTATAACATATATTTCCATGTCCCAAAAGATCGGATTTTTTCTCACAAATTAAGTGGCTGAAAATGCCCTTTTAAAAATCTGGGTATTAGCTTTTTTGAAATTGGCAGTTTTTGACTCCTTCACTAAAATCAGTCCACACGAAAATCTACAATACCTTTTCCAGTGATTCCACTTGGATAAGTTAGAAAACTCATAGATCTAACTCTTGAACTTAACCACACTCAAAAATTCGAAATATAACAAGAGCTATGGTCAATTGAATTTCATGTTCCATTTTCACCAAAATCTGATTTTCAACCCTTTGTGATTTCTAAGAAACTTTCATGTTTTCACATAATAACCAACATAACTCATCATGACAATGACATAATAATTCAATAAAAAAAGTTCAAGAATAAATTTTAAAGATTTATAAGTTAATTTATCCTGAACTCAATAACGTCCAAATTGTCAACATGATACTGCTTTGTAGAGTAAAATTCAAGAATGATTAGAAGAATATTTTCATGAAAAGATACTAGATGAAGCGCAAATATCCAGGATATTCTACTAATTTCATGGAGTATAGAAGTCAAAACTTTAACCAACTGAGTATAATAGAATATACAAAACTGTAAATGGATTTTCACTTTCGCCATGCAGTAATCCACGATCTGAGATCATTTCCACAATTTAATAAGGAATGAATACAAAGAATCATTCACCATGCATGTGGTAATCCACATGACAAAGTTATTCAACGAATAATAAAGAATGGAATAACGTAAGGATTCACCATGCGTGCGATATCGCACACACAAGTTATTCCCAATGAATAATAAATAATGGAACGAATCGTACGTAAGCCGCACCGATGAGGATATTCCGACGAATAATAAATAATGGAACCAGTCCCACGTAAATGCACGAGCGTGGATATTAAATGAGAATAATAAATGATGGAACCAGGTCCGACGTAAACGCATAGACATGATATTCTGATAGAATAATAAAGAGCGGAATAATAGAAGAATTTCACCATGTATGCGGTGATTGCATAAACGAGTTATTCCAATATAATAATTAAGAATGGAAGAACGTAAGAATTTCACCATGTATGTGGTACTTAGATACTCTGAGTTATTCCAATGAGAATATTAAGGAATGGAATAACAATAGCTCTCTTCATGAATACGAAAGAAATAATAACCCTTACCTTAGAAAGAAACTGGATACTGGAGTAGAGAGGTAGCAAACTTCTCTTCTTCTTTCTCTCTATAATTTCTCTCTATAATAATTTCTCTATAGCTTTAGTGAATTGGTGAGAAATGAAGGAAGAATGAGCTTCTATTTATAGAAAAATATAGTTTCGATAATTGCACGTTTTGGGGCTCAAAATATTACAGTATAATACCTTCCTCTTTTTCTTCCTTTTTAATTTAGTCTTGCAAGTATTATCAAACTTGCACCTAGGACTGAGCAAAAAACGGATAAAACCGAATTACCGAACACAACCGAATTTTTTTAACCGAATTATTTCGGTTTTTCGGTTTTTTTTCAATTTCGGTTATATCCGATTTATTACTTCTAAATTATTCGGTTTGAGTTCGGTTTTAAAAATACATTGTTCTATATCCGAATTCTTGAACAAATATAATGATCTGTTGCCACTAATATTAAACTATCTAGAATTCTAGATAGAAGAGTAGTGGTCGAGATCTTGAGATCTTCAAATAGCTAATCTTCCAAATAGCTAATCCATAGAAAAGCGAAGTGGTTTCACCGTGGCCGTGACCAGGCGGCAACCACGCAATGAGACGGAGAGACTGCTGCGGATAGATGGAGGCAGAGGCGGAAGGAGAGGAGGAGGGCGAGAGGTGGTGGCGGCGAAGACCAGATCTGTTTCGATTCGAGCCTTTGAGGTCATGGCCTATCACCGAACCGTAGGTTTCAAAATGAAGATCCAAAATGGCCTATCTCGTGAGTATAAACCCGGAGGTCATAGCCTTTATGCTGAAATAAATAGTTTCGACAATCATGCTCAGTGAGTCTTTCACCACTTGAAGCTTGAAACCATGGAAATGCACTATCGACTATAAAAGGATTTTCCAATGGGGCCGACTCCGACTCCAAAATTAGCTTCATCTCGAGATCGGTGTTTTGAAGTTCATCACCACTTCACAAAGCAGTAGGAGTTCTATAAGTTCTTTTCTTAGCGGGTCTTCACCCAAAGATTGAATAATTGAAGCTCTTGCACTTACCATTTCGGCGGATAAGTTTTCTTTGCATTTTGTAGTATTCCGGCGGATAAAGTTCATCGAGATGGATAGAGGTTTCTTTGCATTTTTATTCAAATTTTTGGTGATTTTTCTTTTAATTAGTTTTAATTTTGGCTGTTTCGGTTATTAACCGAATTATCGAATTTTCAATTCGGTAATTCGGTATTCGGTAATTCGGTTATTTTCAAAATTCGGTTAGTTTTCAGATATTGAAATTGTGCTTATTTCGGTATTCGGTTATAACCGAATAGCCTATTCGGTTCGGTTATAACCGAATGATCAGTCCTACTTGCACCACCTCCCCTAATAGTAAATAATGTGATTCAATAGTAAATCATGTGAACAAATAGTTCTAAACATGTGAATATACGAATTACAGTATAGTACCTCCATCTATACCTCCATTTTTAACTTACTCATGCAAGTATTATCAATCTTACACCAACTCCCCTAATAGTAACAAGAATGTGAATCAATAGTACACACATGTGAACAAATAGTTATAATCATATGAATTAATAGCAATTAATTGCTCATTTATTCGATTAATTACCCGACTGGTCAGTATAACTTCCAGACATCAATTAATACCGAAATAAATGTCGAGTTCCACTAACACTAATAATTCCAACACAATGGAACTATCAATTTCATCTTAAATCAACACGAACTTATTCATCATTAATATCATAACTCACAATATTTAACAACCAAGTCGTTCCCAGGACAGAGGGGGTTTTTTGATAAGGATTTCTCCTTATTGGCTCACAATTAGATGACCAAACCTCTCCTTGACAGAACTTCTAGACATTGTAAATATTGCAATTTAATAATATGAATAACTTTGTCTGCTCAATTATTGATTTAATAATATAACATATTATCTGAGATGACCTTTGTGACAATAATAGAATCAATAATATGAGAGTTATGATGCAACAATTCTTTGTAGCAATAATGGAGTATAACGGGTGACTTATCACGTAAGCATCAATAATCAATCTGGTGTGCTACTTATGCAACCACGCCAGACATTCTTTGTATTTTTACTACCGGTAGTTCAACAATATTAATGGTAAAACCTCATCGTTATTTTCATAAAATATTTTTGTCGTTTTCTAACTACTGACGATTACTTTTCGTTATTAGGGTCCACCAATGATTATCTTGCGTCGTATGAATATTTCTCGATAAAAAAATATTCCTACCAATCGAATATTATATAACAACTTGCGTACTTTGCAAAATTTATAAATATTACCCACAACTATAATATTATATCAAATCCACACCATAATATTAAAAAAAATATTTTGGAAAAATTAAATATTTATTCATAAAATCTGGGGTCTCACAGATGCCCTTCTGTAATACCTCAGCTGGAGGCTTAATAGTAATGGTCCCCGAAGATTCCAAGGGAGGATAAAAGTTCAAGCCCATATTAATACCACCAGAGCCAGACTGCGCTACCACCGAGCTCCAAGACTAGGGGGGCTAGCCTCGCCGGGCAGAAGCTCCGGAGCAGATGGGGGGTGAGGAGCTGGAGTAGCATCCACCACTACCACCGCGGGAGCAACAGGAGGACCCACCCCAAATCCTGCAGGAGACGAGGGAGGAGCAGGGACATTCTGAGGAGGACCAGGCGGTTGCTGGGCAGCAGACACTGTACCAGTGTGAATGAAATCATTCAAGTCCTTAACGGAATGGCCATGAGCTTTGATAAAATCCAAAAGAGCTTTGTTCTAAGCGATCTTGCTGAGCAAGATGAGAGGCTGCTCTAAAAATATCCTGCACTTGGTTTGGAGCTAGGGGATCCAAAATAGGATTGCATAGACTGTCATTGTTAGACACCAAGTCATCAGAGCCGATCTGTGTGGGAATGGCCACATCATCAGATTCTACCATATCCTCCACCGGAGTGGCAAAAGAGATGGAAGAAGGGCCAGAGACCCCAAACACAGAGAAGCCAGAACGGGAGCAGCTGCTCTCGAAGTTACTCGCGGAGAGATGAGAGTAGTCAACCATAATAGCCAATGAAAACCCAGAGAAGGGAGGAAGGAGGAGAAGGAGGAAAAAGGGGTGTGAGGGAAGCGACGGATGAGCCCGGAATCAATGGGACGATGAAAGAAACGGGGGAGAAAGACAGAAAAGGCAAACTGAGAAAGTAGGTGAGAACCAAAAGTTTTGGTGAGGTTGGGTGGGAGATAAAAGAGGAAAGAAGGAGTTAACAGTAAAAGGCAAAAATAGCTGGGAGTGGGTAGCTGGAGGAGAGAGTTTTAGAGAGAAGGAAGAGAAACATCCTAGAGAGATAAACTAACCCATCTTTTGTTTGCATCGTTCCAAAGCCATCTTCTTAATCTCGTTACATATTTTAACTTCCTTTAGACAAAACTTCATTCTGAATCCGTTAACATGCCATTCAATTGGCTTAAATTCCATCCTTCATTCGTTTTACGTTATAAACGTTCTTCCTTCGTTCGTCCGTAATTCGGTCATCCGAACTCAGAACTCGTTCGTTCTTGAGTCCACGACTCACGTTTTCTACGTTCTCTTACATTTTTATGAAACCCTACACATTTGGGTTCATTTACATACTTTTTACTTTTCGTTCGTCTTTTTATAAAATTTCGCCATAACTTCGTTATAGCTAAGTTCTATCCGTTCTTCATAAACATTTCAATCGTTCCTATCCAAGCAATAAGCAACTAACTTATACGCGATGGTTTTATCTTGTCCATCAACAACAAGTTATACTACGATGGTTTTAAATTTGTACATTAACAACGTTCTTCGTGTTCTTCGCGTTCTTTGTTAGTTCTTCATTTTTAATCGATATTGTGATTATGATTTCACTTTTTTCTTGGAATTTGGTGTTATAAAAAACCATTCCTTACTTATTTCACCGAATCGTTCATATAATTCATTCGGATCGTTCAAATTCATTAAGCAATTCATACTTCCTTAAGAAATTTATAAACTAAACTTCTAATTCTTATTTCTCATTTTCTCATGATTTCAACCATATGAAATCATTCTTAACATCTTCTTCACCTATTTTCATTAAGCTATGTATATCGACATAGAAAACTTAAAGAAAATCTAGATTAAACTAGGTTTTGGATTACCTTTCTTCTTTAATCTTATTCCGTTGGACAAAGTTTTCACTCAGGCTAGCTTTTCCTCTTCCTTTCCCTCCTCATTCGAACTCTCTCTCTCTCTCTCTCTTTCTTTCTCAAGTGTTGGTTATTTTCAAAATCACCAACAAATGAGCTAAGGCTCTCTTATATAGAAAACCAAGGCTAGGGGAAAAATAGTCATTTTGCCCCCAAAGTTACTATTCACACCTCCTTACTATTCACGAAGCTTCTCTTGAAAGCTTTGTGGTTCCGTCTTTCGGTATTCGTCCGACAGTTTGAAAAACTGCGATTCTCAGAATCCAAATATTTTTGGATATTTCGTCTTTCCTCTACAGTTTAATTTTTACGCATTCTTCGAAACTTTAAAAAACTAAAAAACACTTTTTGACGATAAGCGTTTTCCTTCACGTTTTTCCCTAACATAGTTAAATGAATGAAAAGTACATAACAATACTTTTCGTCATTTTTATTTCGTCCGATTTTTACACGTTTTTTGAGAAAAACTTTTATTGGCTAACTTAACTTTTCACAACATTGTATCGTCAAATCTTTTGACGGAATGTCATTTTGACATACCGAACTCTCAAAAAGGTTTAGGTTATTCAAACCCTAATCCTTAGGGTTTCGTCGGGAGAATAGTGCCTATTTCGTCTTTTTCCTTAGAAATATTTTTGTTCCCGAATTTTTTTTATTTTTGTCTTAAAAATTTTTACTCGTTCATTCTAGCTCGTAGCCATAATCCTCCCATTTTATAATCATCCTAGATTCTAGAACTATTAATAAACACATAGTACATAATATTATTAATAAAAATTCATTTTTTTTGTTAATGAGGAGTATCCAGACACATGTGGTCGATTAAATCTCCTCCGACCCGATGCGAGGCGGTTTCTTTGCCGACTTGCAAAAGTTGCGTAGCCACCACGACCATTGCTGGCTTAAGACTTGTTACTAACGGGAGTCAAACTGAAGATGTTCGGGTTTACGGCTCGCCCCCAGTCAACCTTGAACAGCTACGACAAATGCTGGTGGTTAATAAAAATTCATTTTATGAATAACTAATTCTTTAAACTTAAATTATGGACAATCCAATTTTCTGGGTTGTCACATTCTTCCCCCTTATAGAAATTCTGTCCTCGAAATTTCTTAAAACCACACCCATACCCGGGTGCTTTATTCCTACAACCTTTAGCAAAGGTTTAATCTCAATTCATCCTTCTCACAAGGATCATCTGTTGACATAATCATTAATGTTAAACCTCATGCTTAACTATACTTTCAATCTTTCGGGTCCTCACATTCACCCCTTCTTCATAGAATTTCATCATCGAAATTTTAGCTTACTCTTCTTCTCAACTGCTCTTCAAAGAAGTTCTTATCTTTCAATCATTCCCTAACCTTCATAACTTATCAAGAATTATGAAGTAGAATGAATAACAAGGAATATAAAAATTTCTTTAAAACATTTCATACTTTTGCTGAGGGGTCAAATCGGCCATGACCTCTTACTAGGTTGAACAACATTTCGCTGTAAACCTTTCTTTCACGGTCAGTTTACAATCACCAAGAAAGTAAACTACCTCTTCCATACGTAGGTGATCAACCCATCGTATAACCCCATTTCGGGGTGTGTTCACCTTAGAATTAATCATTAGATTCTGCACCAAAGCAATTTGGTTTGGCACAACTTCTCAAAGAAAGGTTGATTTCTTTTTAAACATGACATACCATTTGTCTTAGCCAAATCAAATAGCTTAGACCATACCAATAAATCGGATATCAACTTGAAACATTCGTCTAGTTAAATTAATTGACATCGACTACTTTAAATTCTTTCACAATACAATAAAACATTTTATGACGTCATGATACCGTACTTTTCACAGTACATTGAGGACTTCATCAGTTTATAACTTTTCAAAATGTACATATCAGCACAATTTCAATAAACTTCGAAATCTAGCATAACTTGATAACTTGGAATATCCTATTTCTTCATCTTCCTTCATTGTCTTACTTGCGACAATTCTTAATCTTCTTCAACACCTCTAATGCTAAGCATACTGAAACTACTTCGTTTTCAGTCAAAACATTCCTATACCTTAGTATTATAGTCCATCAACTTACCACACTTTATGTGCTTAGGAACTTTCCACAACCATATGTGTTCAAGAACTTATCTTCGAAATATGTAATCCAAGAACAAATCAAGGACTATCTATATGCTCAGGGCTCAGAAACATAGCATATAACTATGAGTCACAAACTTTTCATAAGTATGAGTTTTAAGAACTCACACCTATCTTATCCTCTACCTATCAAGTATATACATGAGAAAAGATTCACCTTCTCGTCATATACATATTGATAGCGCGACATTACTATTCCAATGAATATCACTATAATAACTAAATAATCACGAACCCTCTCCCATTCAAAGGTTCGTACCACTCCGCTATCACATGAGTCCTCAATTGAAATCTTATAACTTCTAACTTTCTCTTCACTTAATACGAATTTTCTTTAATTCGTATGCTATCCTTTATAACTCAATCTAAGTTCTTCTTCCCGTACTACTTTATAGTATCATTCATTTATAGTCTTAGCTATAAATCATTTATCGTTTAACAGAACATCTGTTATTACGATTCAATATGATCACGTGGTGATCTTCTTCCTTTATCGTTTATCTCAACGATCTTCTTATCATTCTCTCTACGATTATAGTCTTAGGTATTCATACCTAAGGTTTATAACCTATCAGCTCTGATACCACTCTATAACACCCCGAAATCTAGTCTATCTTCACACCCGAATTCCATACGTCACAGTTCCATCTTCCTCCAAACATACATTATTATATAGTTAAATATAACAACATACATTCTCAAATCCCAGGTTCTAATACCTTATAACCTCGTTCATTACAAATAATGATAATTACATTATTGTTTACATCTTACAAGAGTGACTTTTATCCGCCACCAAGGATACATAACAGTTCATTAAACTAGTCTATAGTTTAATTAAACTATTCTATATTACAAGTCTTGGCTTGATCTTCATGCTCATTCATATACTGAATGACACTTCTTCTGGATACCGATCAACTTGATCTTTATGGGATCCTTAAGTTCTTTCTAACATCGTTCGTTGAAAATATTTTTATTTAAAGCAAGTGTGAGCATTCAATTGCTCAGCAAGTCATATCAGTTGAATAAACAACCTCAAGAATTTAAACATTTTTTTAAGACTTCAATAACCGAACAAAGGTTATGAAGCAACTTGAATAATAGGAATAATTTCTGATCCCTATCATCTTAAAACATTAGTCGCATTCACTTTGAAATACTTTCATTATTCTACCTTTTTCATATACATTATGTCTGACTAAAATCATTAGCACAGACTTAACAATAACGGTTCATGTATAAATAAAACATTCTCATATTGAACAGTTCAATCACATAACAATTCATGTCATAGAAATACCGAAGTGTTAAAATTGCGGCACAAGGCCTCATACATTCTACCACCTTGTACAAATATCACACATTTGCACATAGGCAAAACTTCTCAAGTTCAACATCTGAGAAAGTTTAAGAAACTAGTATTCATTTAAAATATGAATGAAGTTAGGAAACTTGCCTTACGCACAGCTATAACTTACAGTTCACGCTTAACTGCTCATTGCAATCCCTATATATCACATAAGGAATAACATGCACCAATTAGTCGCATTTTTAACTTACGCATTGGTTTACTTAACTTTACTTCTTAGGGTTCGCATTCTTGCAATCTAATTTTACTCGACCAACTTTCTTTACTGGTTAATGGCTTCATAACATACAGAGATGTCTTAACTCATATGATCATCATCTTTGATGATTTACATTCTTATCTTCTTCTTATAACTCTTATAGGACTCAGCACACATCGCGTCTCTACTAGTAGTCCATATGGTACTCTGAGTGGTTTCCCATAAACAACCAACAAACTAGTTTCCCATCTCATCTACACTGTCTTTCACAGTGAGTTAGATCGGTTGCCAGTTCTGTATATACCTCCGCTCTCTGAAGGAATTGTTTAGCCCAACTCCTATATGTCAACCATTAAAGATTACGATTGTACCACAACCTAAACTTATCTTAACTTATCCGAAACATTAAAACTATAATGTTCGTTAAGTCAATTTCTCATTCCTTATGGCTTTCTGGCAACTATATGCCATACCTCAATATTTATTCTTTATCATCTAAGTCATACAGTCTTTTGTATACTCAGCACGATTATTCAATGTCAATATTATACGTTCATAGCGTTAAACAATGCCTTATTCATATCTTGTAACGTCTGGTTCATTCGACTCGGAACGTTATCCAAGTTATAATTACTAACTCAATTTCTTAATGTTATACATCATTGTCTTTAATTCAGTTTTTTCACCATTCATAGGTTTAATCATTGGTTACGGTCAACCCATACACGGGGTGTAGGTTCTGTCTGTTTAATGTTTGCATACACTCAACCCTCACGTCGACTAAAGTGTTTAACACTTACATTTCATTCCATCCTTCTCTATCCGACTCACATTCAGACTTTCATTATTCTTATTAGCATTCGTTATGGCTTTCTTGACAATTTCATATCTTACTTACTACCTTCATCAACGTCTAGTTCATACAACCATTGTACACTTAGAACGTTCGTCCGACATGAATATGATTCACGAGGATCGTTTACATATTCTGCATTCACGCTGTCCATCTCTTAATCTCTCATTCAACCTTTACCCAAGGTTTTATCACTTTCATTAGTTATCCATTATATGAACCCCACATTCATCATTCTTTCTTAATCTCGAAGCCATACTGTTCATTGTATGCAAAGACCGATTGTTCATCGCAACAGCGTTGTGTTCACATCATCTATACGCTTTACACTTATCTCTCATTACAACATCATAACATCGAAATATTATACATTACCCTCGTCACTCAACGTCTAAAGAATCACAATCATAGCAATCCCCCACGTTCGTTTAATCGCGACTACGGTCCCCGAATATTGGTTTCTTTGTCTTTTAATCCCGTTCAATCTTTCTATTCAACCTTTACTAAAGGTTTAATTCACTTTCTTAAGTGTTACATTATGTGAACTATATGTTCATTATCTTTCCTTGTACTTCCCCCAGGAGTTGAGCAATTAAAAGCTCTTCTCTGGGTCTTGCCCTGCACTGGCGCTGCGGCTCCAGTTCCTTCCTTTCTTCTCGCGTTGTAGTGCGACTTAGCAGTAGTTAAACGCCCGGGTTGGCGCTGCAGCGTCGCTTCCCAAGGCATAACTGGTGCTGGAGCGCCAGTTCCAAAACTCAATTTTTTTTTCTAAGTGTTGAACATGTTTGAGACGTTTATTTCACAATCTTATAACTTCTTCGTTATAACTCAGAACGAGGTCGTTCCAAAGCCATCTTCTTAATCTCGTTACATGTTTTAACTTCCTTTGGACAGAACTTCATTCTGAATCTGTTAACTTGCCATTCAATTGGCTTAAATTCCATCCTTCGTTCATTTTACGTTATTAACTTTCTTCGTTTGTCCGTAATTCGGTCATCCAAACTCAGAACTCGTTCGTTCTTGAGTCCACGACTCACGTTTTCTACGTTCTCTTACATTTTTATGAAACCCTATACATTCGGGTTCATTTACATACTTTTTACTTTTCGTTCGTCTTTTACAAAATTTTGCCATAACTTCGTTATAGCTAAGTTCAATCCGTTCTTCATGAACGTTTCTATCGTTCCTAACCAAGTAATAAGCAAAAAAAAACTTATACGCAATGGTTTTAAACGTGTCTATCAACAACAAGTTATACTATGATTGTTTTAAATTTGTCCATCAATAACATTCTTCGTGTTCTTCGCGTTCTTCGTTAGTTCTTTACTTTTAATCGATATTTTGATTACGATTTCACTTTTTCTTTGAATTTGGTGTTATGAATCACCGTTACTTACTTATTTCACCGAATTGTTCATATGCTTCATTCGGATCGTTCAAATTCATTAAGCAATTTATACTTCCTTAAAAAATTTATAAACTAAACTTCTAATTCTTATTTCTTTATTTTCTCATGATTTCAACCATATGAAATCATTCTTAACATCTTCTTCACCTATTTTCATTAAGCTATGTATATCGACATAGAAAACTTAAAGAAAATTTAGATTAAACTAGGTTTTGGATTACCTTTCTTCTTTAATCTTTTTCCGTTGGACAAAGTTTGCACTCAGGCTAGCTTTTTCTCTTCCTTTTCCTCCTCATCCGAACTCTCTCTCTCTCTCTCTCTCAAGTGTTGGTGATTTTCAAAATTACCAACAAATGAGCTAAGGCCCTCTTATATAGAAAACCTAGGCTAGGGGCAAAATAGTCATTTCACCCCCAAAATTACTATTCACACCTCCTTACTATTCACGAAGCTTCTCTTGGAAGCTTCGTGGTTCCGTCTTTCGGTATTCGTCCAATAGTTTGAAAAACTGCGATTCTTGGAATCCAAATATTTTTGGATATTTCGTCTTTCCTCTACAGTTTAACTTTTACGCATTCTTCGGAACTTTGAAAAATTGAAAAACATTTTTGATGATAAGCGTTTCCTTCACGTTTTCCCCTAACATAGTTAAACGAATGAAAAGTACATAACAATACTTTTCGTCGTTTTTATTTCGTCTGATTTCTGCACGTTTTTCAAAAAAAACTTTTATCGGCTAACTTAACTTTTTACAACATTTTATCGTCAAATCTTTCGATGGAATGTCATTTTAACATACCGAACTCTCGAAAAGGTTAGGTTATTCAAACCCTAACCCTTAGGGTTTCGTTGGATAAATAGTGCCTATTTCGTCTTTTTCCTTGAAAATATTTTTGTTAAAGGAAAAATTTTATTTTTGTCTTGAAAATTCTTACTGCTTCAGCTAGCTCAGTGAGTTGAATCCTCCGCTTTATAATCATCCTAGATTCTAGAACGATTAATAAACACATAGCACAGAATATTATTAATAAAAATTCATTTTTATTAATAACGAATTCTTTAAACTTAAATTCTGGACAATCCAATTTTCCGGGTTATCACAGTGAACAACTCTAGATTGCCATGTGACAAAAATCAATACAAATCAGCCACTTATTAACACATATGCCAGCTATGTTCATTGAATCAAAATATATATAGATTAAGAGAGAGAAAAGTCCAAAGAAAAGCCTCATTTGTGATCTTACACTCAACCAAACTCCTCTCTATCCAAACCTACGAAATTCATTAGCATTTCAGTCCTTTATCAAGTCCCTACCACACCAAGAACATATTAGGAAACCAAGATCCAAGCATTGTTCAAGAGAGGTATAAACCTAAAACCCAAAATCTGATCTTGCATGCTATGTTAGATTAGGTGTTTTGATGTTTAAATATGTTGTATGTTGTGTTAATAAGTGATCTGGGTTGTTATATTATGGATCTATAACATCTAGATGCATGAAATTAAAGATTTAAAAATTTGGCAAAACATGAAAATGTTGTCTGATAGTCGAAAGTCAGGCCTCATAGATCGATGCTTGTTAATCGTTTTAGTGTTTTAAAGGTTTATAGTTGTAGTATGTTATGAGGACTATGATCTGGAATTGGACTATATATATATAGTCCGGTTCCTATCCGGACTCCTGAATTTTCTTAAAATACAAACTTTTTTTTTAAAAACAACTAATTTTTTTTTTAATATTTTATGGAACTGGAATTTTTATATAATACAGTGTTTTGGATGTGATTTAGATACGTATAACAAAACATGTGCATGCGATGCAATGCAATCGTATATACATTTTTTGGTATAGGTATCCAAATAACGCCAAAAACATTGTATTATAAAAAAATTTCAATTCCATAAAATATTAATTTTTTTTAGTTGTTTTAAAAAAAAAAGCAAAAAAAAAGCAAAAAAATATAGGGTCCGGATTTGATCAGGTCCGGAGTTCTAACTGATCGGTTGTGTATATATATATATATATATATATATATATATATATATATATATTACAAGTTATGGATGGTCAAAGTGCGTGACCTGACAATGACTTTATGTTTCTGGCTAACCCATATTTTTACCCAGAAAGCTCTGACAACGAGTTCATGTGCATAGATCTGTCAGTTGTTTGATGATTTGAGTATGTTGTTGTATCTAAGTTATAGTATGTTATATGGATTATATATTCAAGCCTTTAGATCATCTAAATGACAAACATGATTAAGTTAGTGGATGGTCAAAGTGGCATGAATGATCACGAAATCTGTTTTTTGGGTAACCCAGAAAACTTAAGAACATGAGTTCTGACAAGGTTTGACCAACTTGGATCTAGTGATTGTGATGTAGTTAGACTGATTTAGTGTAATAGATCTGTTCTTTGACATGTTGACTACAATCTGAAACCCTTAAAACACCAAAACCTTATCTAGAAAGCAAGTTGTAGAGCCCAAAAGTGGTCACTCGAACTGTTCTTATTTTCTGGGTAACCCAGAAAATGAAGAACAGCTCTGACAGCTTGTTCAATGGCTTATATCTTCTACATGCGTTGCAATTTGACCCAGAAATTGTTATACATGCGACGCCCCCAAATCTGGGTAGTGCTACACGGTGCTACAATTCACACATACATTCAATTGAAACACCTCAAAAGAATGAATATATCTTATATATATTCCAAACAATATTCCCTTCCCAGGTTCTTTATAACCAATACATAAGTTCTTTGTCATAATATCAAATACATTACAACATTAAACCTATACTATTACATAGACAGTTCAACGGTCTGCCTTAGCCTTCCTTTTATCTTTACCTGATCCTTCGGTCCGTTCAATCTTAGCTGCATTCATATGGTTCAAGCAAGAGTGAGCATAACTAGCTCAACAAGTACAACAATTCCATTTAAACGACATGCTTGAAACATAAAAATCATATATCTTCAATAACTGAACAATAGTTATGAAGTACTATTGATAATTCAAAATAGCACTTCTTTTTTCTTTAAAACGTTTTACAATGACAACATTCAGTAAAACATCAATTCCGGTCCAAGACCTTGAGCATTTCATACTTTCTTTGAAAAGGACAACTCAACACTAAGTCCGTAAGTCCGACATTACTTATGAGCACGTCTAGGTGATCAGCCTATAGTACTCTATGTTGATCAACACTACATTCTTTAAACGTATGTACGTTTAAGTTGTAGCAACCTCACGTGCCTGTCGTTTGACGACAAAACATTTGTTTAGCATACTCAGTCTTCATTTGAAAACCATACCAACATAGTTTGGCAAAACATTGATAATACTTTGATAGATTGTAAGAAATCCAACATATCATAAGTCTAGCCGAAAGAATTGGCTTTGACTTCATCATACATCAATTCATGCGTAAGAATACATGAATCACAAAACTTGTCTAGATTGAACATAGACAAGGGTTAGAACACTTACCTTCAGTGTCTGCTAAGTCTTTAAGGTCTCTACAATATATGATCACATAACATAACACATTAGGTCATGAATAAACATACATGGTTCCTAATGAATCTTACCCTTCTTCTCAATCTAATCATGTATTAGATTTGTTACTATTGGTTCCGGCTTGCCATTATAGTTTATATCGTTCTTACGTTCATGTTCGATTGATTATCTTCAACCTTTAGTGATCATACTTAAGGTTTAACAATGTCTTAAACAATGTTACATTAAGTTTTAGTTCATTACGCATCAATTAACTTTCTTTTTATCTTCATAATCTTCCTTCATCACAAGAACCCTAATCTTTGTGACGAGGCTAGGCGCCAGCTATTGTTCTACAACTCGTGCTGCGGCGTGAGATTCCAGTATGGCTTCCTCACTCTTGGCATCAGAGCACCACTCTTCCTCTCTGTCTTGTGACTGTAGCGCCACTCTCCAGTGTCCATGGTCCGTGACTTGGCAAAGCATTTGCAGTCAAGAAGTCCTAGTTCATTTGGTAGCACAAAAGACCACTTTACTTTTATGGTGGTTGCTAGTCGAGCTTTGTATTTTTGGCTGCCAAGGACAATGCCTTGGGTGGTATTTGTGTACCTGGCCGAGACATAGAAATTTTTTACAGAAAATTTCTTAGGTGAGATTCCCGGGCTCATAACTTCTTCGTTAGAAGTCCGAATTGGCTCATTCAATAGCCATTAGCTCAAAAATTACATACTCTACGTGTTCATGCAAGAATTTTATATTTTTGACTTTGTTAACTCAAAATTCACCTTTGAGTTCATTTTTAACGAAAACGATAAACGTTCGTGAACGTTCAACGCTCGTTTCTTCGTTCTAAGTCAGAATTCGGTCATTTTCGAGTCCGCAACTCTATAATGCCAAATATGACTTATTCCCATCGAAAAACAATGTTTCCGAACGCAATGTCAAAATTTGACTTCCATTCCGAGAATTTCACGAATTCGACGATATTCGTCTAATCGTGTGAATTCCGGCATAACTTCGTTACTTATGATTTTTTCATCGTTTCAAATGGATCCAATCCATCATACTAACATCTTAACCTACACATTTCATTAACTTATTTACATGATAAGTTATTACTTGTTCTTCATGAGTTTATAACTTATAAAAGTATAAACCACTTATGATTTCATTTCATATGATTTATCATGGTTTCAATCTTTTAACCACCATCCTTGCTTTTTCTTATCATACAAACTTCATTATTGTGAACATATGACAAGTTCTTACAAGTTCTTCCTTAGTTCATAACTTATCTATGAACAAATTGCTTATTCAAAGCTTATTAAGACTTAAGTCCTTCGGTTATCCATTTTCTTTACTTCTTAGCATACAAACTTCACTAATCCACACTTCTCTATCAAACTAGTATTGAAGAGGTTGAAGATTAATGGTATAGGAGTCTTACCTTTGATGATCAAGCTTGTTCTTCTTCTTTTCTACTAATGGAAGTCTAGCTTTTTCTTACTTATTCTCTCTAACAAATAAATTGTAAGTTGTTGGATGAAATGAACAAGTGTAAAAATGATCCAACTCTCCTTCTATTTATAGGATTGCTAAGGTTAGGGTATAATGGTCAATAAACATCCCACCTCCTTAATTAAACCTCCTTACTATTCATTACTTAATCCTTAAGTTAACTTGCTCATCAAATCTTTTTCTTGCTCATCACATTATTTGTTTGGCCACCAAGATCACCCATGTGATCATGGTCCCACATGGGTTGCCCCATGGATCTTTTTTACCCAATGGATCTTAATTTGGGCTTTAATTCAATTAGCTTAATTTATGCTTTTGGGCTTGCATTAATTCACTTTGGACTTTACATTAACCAACACTTGGGCTTTAACAATAGTTTACATTGGGCTTAATCACAATCCCTCTTAGACTTTACATTTCCTACACAATCTCACAAGTCCAATTACAAATGGCTTAAAGCCTTAGTACATATTGTCTACGTATTATTCTCGTATTCTAACTCGTATATTTATTCAACATATACGACATACCATCATTCATACATACTCGTATAATACTTCGTATTATACTCGTATTCATTACCTCGTACAATACCTACGTGTTACCTCTTTTATAGTTCTAATAAAAGAGCTCTAACTCATGCAAGCATACATGTGTCAACAAGTAATACAGAGTAAGTAGAGTATCGATCCCACAGAGAAAGTTGTTAAATTTAAACTATCATACATCAATTAACTCACCGAATTTATATGCTTAGACTAATAACTAAAAGTGTTGAATTAAAGTAATTGTGAATAACAACTAAAAAATAAAAATATAAATAGAATAAATATAATATGGAAATAATGGGACCCTAACTTCATTTAATATTTCATCTAATCGCCACTATCATGCAAGAAGTGTTCACATATCACAGGAAAATAGCCAAGAGCACAAATAGAGTTATAACCATTTTTTAATGCACTATAACCTACTTACACAGCATCTACAGATGTTAGACTCCATGTAATCTTCAATATAACCAAAATCACTATATGTCTATGTGAAATTGCAATCATACTGAATTTAAGCACAAGCCCTTATTTTAACTCATACGGTGAATAAGTATATGTCTATCTCATTCACAAAATACACAAGCCATATAAAACAACCCCATATACGTATGTTATCATGACTACAATCCATACTCGCATGTTCATTGTCAATTCCATGCAAGTATTGAAACGAATGGTGATCAAGCATTCATACATGTACAACAATCATGATAAATATCCCATATGATATGCAAAACAACCCTAGCATTTAAGCGTGCAACCAAACTACATATTGAAATCCGTTAGAATCCCATAATGGAGTTTAGTTCATGATTGAACCAAAAGCCATTATGGGATCAACGCTAAACATGATCAATAAACAAGCAATTAAAAGAAGAAAGATAGAACGATCAAACCCAATCGCTGAATAAAAACCAATGATCAACGTTTAAATCCTCATAGAAATCCAGTAAATAATAATAGAAATCCACAATGGCAGAGAATCCCAAGAAGAATTGGAGAAGTAGACGTTTTGGCTTCGTCCTACATTGGAATCTCTCCCAAGGTGTAAACCCTAGTTTCTACGATGAAAATACGCTCAAAATTATCAAGTCTCAGTCTGACACCAGTTAGAATCGTTTAAAAACCAATTACAAATCATTTAATTAAAATTTAAAATTAAAACAAAATTACGACATCGATATATATGCTTGTGCCGCTACGCTTCCTCTCGAAGATCGTCTCATGCAGGAGCGAGACTTATATCTACCTGTCCGGTAATGGCCTCTCACGGTAGCTGCGTCTCTGCCTTGTCCTCGCTCACGCTCACGTAACTTGCGATGAGGTATCATTGTCTGTCCGGCATTTCGACGGCCAGCTCTCCCCTTTGTCGTTTCGCATGGCTTACTGCACTCTCAGGAGTTCCGGTTACGGTTTTGGCTTACGTAAATGCTCAGCTGCTTTGTTCTTTCATGCGTGATCTCTTGCTCCACGCTTGGTCTCCATGCTTTATTGTACCTCCATGCCATGCACATCTTCGTTTTTGCCTCGCCTTCACGCATCTATTAGCCACGTGCCTTCTAATACCACCAAAATTAAGCCGATTCCTGCACTTATTCACCAAAATGAGTTTTAAGTAAATGCAATGCAAAATAACGTGATATGCAACTAAAACACAATAAAATGTACTTGAGAAGGGCACAATTCGCATGAATTGGTATTCAATAAGTAGGTAAAAATACCACTTATCACTACGTATTATACAATCATCGTTTTAATTAGTTAACGCTTTACTTTTTCTAACATTCTCGAATTAAGTCCGCATGCAAAAAACTACGTTTTTCATACTTGAATTATTATTACATAATCCATCTCACCTCGATATTCTATCGTTACGTATTTCTCGGAAGTTCAAAAATAATTCATGAGCATAAATTAATGAATAGTGTTTTTCAGAAAATTTTTCGAAAAACTTTTATTTTCGTCTTGAAAATTTAAACACTTTAATTCCTTCACGTAGTCAAAATACTACGACTATTCGATATTTCTAGGTTATAGAACGACATTCATCTTACTAACACATAATAATAACAAATAATATAATTTTATTCAATATTTAATTAAATAAAATTATTTTACAATAGATCTGAATTTCTCGACCATTACAATACACTTGTAGTATTACATCAATACTACAAGATCAGACCATTAGCTATCCCATAAACACTTTGAACAGAGAATTATTGTTGGTCAATGTAGGTACCTTGAACACTGATTATGAATGTTGTTGAGACTCAAGAACACATTAGGCGACAAATTCTGTCGCTAAAGGCTTTAGCGACAGTTTTATAAATATTAATTAAATTAAATTCCAAAAAATTATTTAAAAATAGAAATTAATTTCTAAAAATTCCAAAATTAGTTTTAAAATTATTTGAAGTTATAAAATTTACTTTTAATAATTTGACATATTATTCATTAAAATTATTATTTATTTAAATATTAATGATATTTAATTTATTTAATAAATGTATTAAATAAATTAGTTAAAAATGATTATAATATTATAAAATCATTTTAAATGATAATAATGTGTTTAAAAAATATTTTAAGTTATAAAACATAACGTTTAATATTTTAAGATAAATTTTATTAATAATTTAATATTAATGATATTAGATTTATTTAATAATTATATTAAATAAATAATTTAAAATTGTTTTATTGATTTAAAAATTATTTAAAAAGGATATAAATGATTTAAAAATATTTTAACTTATAATAAATGTCTTTTAATATTTTGATGAATAATAAATTAATATTTAAATATTAATGGTACATATTTAAAATGATTTTAAATGTTTTAAAAAATTATTTAAGGGAATAATAATGTTTTAAAAATATTTGAGTTATTATAAAGAACTTTAATATTTTGGCAATAGTTTCATTAATATTTTAATATTAATGATAATAGAATTATTTAGTATTTAAATCATTTAAAATGATTCCAGTGTTTGAAAAATCATAATAAATGATAATAATTATTTAAAAATTATTATAAGTCCCTAAAAATTAACATGACTAATATTTAAATTATTTAAAATAATATTGAAGCTACATAATAGAGTTTAATTAAAAATAAACTCGATAATTATCTGATAAAGCCGTCAGTACGCTGAAATGTTTCCGAAATTCTTGGGATGCTCTGATCGCTATCCTCACCTCTTACCAAGGATCCAATCTCACCAAGAACATACTCAGTCTGACTGTTGCTACTTGTTTTTACAAAGTTTGGGAGGCCCGAAATACCAAGATTCATAAAGGTACCATTATCCCTCCAAGGAATCTGGCAAAGGATGTTATTCAGCTCATCAAAACTAGGCTCTCAACTTGTAAATCTTTCCTAAAGGCCACTAACTGTAAACATTTCTGTAATGTAAGACCCCAACTATTATGAATAAAGATGAATTTTCTATAATTATCATTTTTGAATATTATGGAATGAATTTGATATAATGTTATAGTTGTGGGTAATAGTTATAAATTTTGCAAAGTACGCAAGTTGTTATATAATATTCGATTGGTTCCGGAATATTCGTTTTAACGAGGGAATATTCATACGACGGCACAATCATTAGTGGACCCCTAAACGAAATTATTGTTTGATTGAGTAAACGATGAAATATTTTATGTAAATAACGGCGGAAGTTTTATCGTTAATCGTTGAAACACCCTTGTTAAAGTAAGTACTGCGAATACACGTGGTTGCATAAGTAGCACACGGTATTGATTATTGATGCTTACGTGAGAAGTCACTCAGTTTTGTTCAATTATTGCTTCAGTAATTGTTGAATAGTATCTCACGTTAATTGATTCAATTATTGTTGATATTTTATATATTATTAAATCAATAATTGAGACGACAAAGTTATTAGTATTATTATTTGCAATATTAACGATGTCTAGAAGTTCTGCCAAGGAGAGGTTTGGTCACCTAATTGCGCTCCAATAGAGAGAAATCCTTATTGAAAAGCCCCCTCTTTCCTGGGAACGACATAGTCGATTAATAGTGTGAATTATAATAATGATGATGAAGTTTTGTTTTATTAGTATTATTAATGTAATAAAACAGAAAAACTTTTTATATAAAACAGAATACTTTTATAAAGTTATTCGTTTTATTAGACTATAAATAGAATATATTATATTCTATTATGCATATTGTTTTGCATAGTAAAATCTTTTTTATATAAAAATGTAATACTTTTATAAAGTTATCCGCTTTATTAGATTATAAATAGAATATATAATATTTTATTATGTATAGTGCTTGCATAGTGTTTGTATAGTAAAATCTTTTTATATAAAACATAATACTTTTATAAAGTTATTCGTTTTATTAGATTATAAATAGAATATATTTTATTTTATTTAAAAGATTTTGTTTTATTAGAATATTTTATAATAAACCAATACGGACCGTCCGTTTAAAAGTAAATCAATCAGACCGCTCTTCGTGAATTAGTTACTATTCACCCATTTTCCTATAAATAGAAGCTCATTCCTTCATTTATTTCTTACTTAATTCACTAAAACTCTAGAGAGAAAACTATAGAGAGAAAGAAGAAAAGTATTCTTCTCGCTACTTCACTACTCCTATATTTAGTTTGTTCTAAGGTAAGGGGTATTATTTATTTCTTTCATCTTCATGAAGAAACACATTATTCCATTCTTTATTATTATGTTGGAATAACTTTGCCTATCAAGCAATCTTAGCATGCTTGGTGATTTCTTCTCATTATTCCATTCTTTATTATTCTATTGGAACATCCCGCTCATGCGTTATGCATGTGTTGATCGATTTACTTCAATGAATACGCAAGTATACACTACCAACAAGTAATAAAGTGAAAGTAGAGTATCGTTCCCACGAGGAATTATTTAATAAAAATCACCAAGTACTAATTCTTAACCAAACTAATTTTATTTAAACAATCTCAAATCGTGTTTTTCTAATTAAGAAAACTAAATTAACTAATTAAAACTAAGATTTTAACGAATGAATTCAAATAAATAAAGATTAAGACTTCAATATCCCCAATTATGAATTATAAATCAATTATCCAATTATCCCAATTATTATGCCTCTTGAATTGTTAACGAAATTCTCAAATGCCAAAAGTCCTTTTCCAAGTGATCAATTGCCTTCTATTTAATCCAGATTAATCTTGCTATATTCCTATGCAAAACAATTGAATTAAACTCTTTCCAATCCCAATTCTTTACGTGTTACATGCGGCGAACAGATATTTCCATTCTATTCACAAACTTAATTATTCACTGTGCAAATAACTAAGTCACATGATATCATGCCCAGTTCTAACCCTAGAATTCCTCTTCCAATTCCTTCTAGAGTAACAAAGTAATTACTGATCAAATAATTAAGCAATAAGCACAAGACAAGATAAACAACTCACTTTAACATAAATAATTAGAATATAATGAATAACTAATTCATAGCCATAAAAAGTTCAATTGAAATCTCAAAAATAGTTAGTTCATAATTAATGAATTAAAACCAAGAATCCACAACCCAATAGACATCAAAAGATAAAAGTAAGATGAGAGAAGAGAATAGAACTGCTGTCGCAAAATCGATGCTCCCCTCTTTGCTTCTTGCTTCTCGATCTTCAATGGTCTCCAAGTCGCTTCAATCTTCAAAACTAATAAGAACTAGGGTTATTTTCTAATCTAAAGGAGTGTTTAATCTAGGCTAAGCTATGTAATCTCCCTTTATTTTATGTCTTACATCATGTATTTATAGGTTACAAGTCCAATTTTTAGTTTAGAACAAACCCAATCCAATTTGAGTCAAAAGGTGTCAAAATTCGCCCAAAACGCTAGCGTCCGGTTGCGCACTAAACCCTTCCTTCAGTAGCATTAAATACTGGCAAGTAACTGTTGAGTCTGTTCGCTTCTAGCGCCTTCTGGCTGGGTATAAACTAAAAATGGGCGCCCTTGCTGGCGGCCCAAAATCCGACATTTTCTGCTTCGACGTCCTTTGGGAAAATGGCCATAACTTCTTTGTCCGAACTCCGATTTCAATGATTCAAGATGTTCCGGAAAGAGGAGAAGTAGATCTACAACTTTTGTTCTTTGAGTTTTTCGAAATAATGTCAGGAGCTATAGTCAAATTGGCTCCGAAGTGACTGCTGTGTAAATGGCAAGCCGAAAACGCGAATCTAGCCACCCCAAACATCGATCCATGTAACTTTTGTCTCAAATCCTACAAAACAATATAAAACATGCTTGAATAGACACAAACACATAAAAACATCCTAAAAGACCTAAGAACAACAATAAATTAAGCCCGAATGTATCCAATTCATGGGTATAAAACTCACTCATCAGCATGACCTGGTTTCGTTATTTATTATTCTGTTGGAACATCCTGTCTGTGCGTTTATGCATGGCCTGGTTCCGTTGTTTATTATTTTGTTGGAATAACCTGTCTGTGCGGTCTATCGTATGCATGGTGATTTTCTGTTGTTATTCCATTCTTTATTATTCTGTTGGAATATCTTGTCGGTGCGAATTTCGCCTGACCTGGTTTCGTTATTTATTATTTTGTTGGAATAACCTGTCTGTGCGGTCTATCGCATTCCTGGTGATTTCTTTTGTTATTTCATTCTTTATTATATTCAGTTGGTTAAAGTTTTGACTTCTATACTCCATGAAATTAGTGGAATATCCTTGATATTTGCGCTTCATCCAGTATCTTTTCATGGAAATATTCTTCTGAGCATTCTTGAATTTTACCCCACAAAGCAGTATCATGTTGACAATTTTGACGTTATTGGTTCCTGGATAAATTAATTTTTGAACTTGTTTTATTGAATTCTTATATCATTGTCATCATTCTTATGTTTATATTATGTTAAAAGTCATCTGTGGCATGTAGTGCATAGATGGACTTGGTATGATTATGACCAAGGATGATTCGGTATAATCAAGACCGTAATGTTACAAATGATGTGGTAAAAATCCTAATTGGCCCGTAGTGCATTGATGGACAGTTGTTGGCATGATCGCGACCATTGATGAATATACTTAAATATCCTCGGCCCAGTAGTGCATAGATAATTTGTGGTTGTGATACTAATGAATATCCTCGGGTCAGTAGTGTTGATGATGATGTGGATTATTTATTGTCGAGTCCTAACGATAAAAGTGATGAAAAACCTTTTAAATCATAAAAGATAGTAGATTTTATTCTCCACTTGACTCTTTTAATGGATTGCTTGTTCATTTAGCAGCTTAAACTTGATGTTTGTTATATTGTATCGCTTTAACACTATCAAGGCTAACGATAATTTATTCTCAGATTATCTTAGTCATAATATTTCTTCTTTGGACTAGTTGAGCTCACCCTTTTACTTTCATTGTTCTCTTGAGAAATGAGAACGTAGCGAGGGACTAGTCGGGGAACGGAGTGACTCATCCGTGATAATAGCATTAGTATTCCTCACTATTACATTAAATAGTGTGATAATAAATGTAATGAGGACTCAATTGAGTGTGGATATTATCTATATGACAATATTTGTATTAAAACTCACAGCATATGTTTTGTCATATTTTACACGACTGTTGTATAATTAAGTTGTATTTGAATTTTGTACCATGTATTTGGTGACTCAAGATGGGTGATGACCTATTTTGGGGGCGTCACAGTTGGTATCAAAGCTTAGGGATATGATCCCTGGCTAAGATGCGAGACAAGAACTAGGAGGGGAGAGACGGGGAATTCCTTCGCTAGTATGACCTACCTAAGTTTATTTGGTATTTAATTGGTCGGTCAGAGTATAGGGATAATATGTGATATGTTAATTAACCCTTGTTTTGTGGCAGTATTTAAAAATGACATCCGAGAATGTTGAGAACATCAATGGAGCACAAGAGACCGTTAAGTCTCCATAGATCAATAATCAGGATAATGTGTATCAGGAAGGCTACAATACTCAGGCAAACAACAACACGGACCAGATGATGAATGATGGAATGTTCAGAGGCTTTATGCAATTCATGCAACATCAGGCAAGAGCGGCTCCTGTCCAAAATGCAAGTGGAAACACTGGCAACTCTCGGACAGTCACCGCTAAGTAGTTCAAGGAACTAGGACCACTGGAGTTTTTTGGAGAGCCAAAACCACTTAAGGCGGATATGGGGATAAAGCAGATCTGCAAGATATTTGATATCTTGGGATACTCCGAGGAGCAAAAGGTTCCCTTTGCCACCTTCATGTTGCGTGTAGAGGCAGATTACTGGTGGGAATTTGTAAAACGTACTCAACCTGCCGCACTGAAGATGACTTGGGAGAAGTTCCAAGAATTGTTCAACGACAAGTACTTTCCCCTAAAGTATTCGTCACATGAAAGAGGTAGAGTTCATCAAGCTAGAGCAAAACAACATGGCCAGTGTTCAAATCAAAGCCAAGTTTGCTTGAATCAGTTGTCTCGGTTTGCATCCCATTTGGTTGATAATGAAGAGAGAATGACGGGAATGTTTCTAAGAGATTTGAAACCCGAGATACGTCAATATCTTATCTCTCATAAACTGTGTTTGTATTCAGATGTTGTTAATAGGGCTCAGTTATTGGAGCGCAATAATGAGTCAACCCAACCAAAAGAAAGCAGCCGACAAAATGATAATACTAGTGATAGCAGTCATCGAAGCGGTGACAATAATCGTGGAGGGAATCAACATGCTAGAAATGGTAACCACTTCGGTGGTAATCATGGCCAAAACAATAAGAATGGACATTTCAAGAAGAGGAGATTCAACAATGATGGAAAGACGTCAGCACCAGCACCCGTTGTTAAGGAAAGAGAACGACCACCTATCATATGCTTTAAATAAGGAGGGGAGAGATACATCAGTCCAAACTGCGCAATGCCGTCCAAAGCATGTTATAATTGTGGAAGAGAAGGTCACCTAGCCCGATTTTGTCGTTCACCGAAGACAAGTTCAGCTAGGATAGAGGCACCAAAGGACGTCCCAGAAAAATCAAAGCCAAGATGGTGCAAGGAGGCGTTTGTCGTGACCTCCCAGAAAGCAAGGAACCCGAACGAGGTCATCACGGGTAAGCTTATCATAAACTCTAGCGAAGTTTATACCTTATTTGATACCGGTTCTACCCATTCTTTTATTTCTCCTATTTACGCTCAACGTTTAAATTTGACTCCGGAGAAATTAGACTTTGACTTATCTGTTGAAACTCCATTGGGAGAAACCTTCATTACATCCACTGTTTATAAGTCTTGTTTGGTTCAAATCGGTACCCTCACATTACCTGTCGATCTTATTTCATTGAAAATACTTGCATTTGACGTAATTCTAGGGATTGATTGGTTAACTACTCATCATGCAAAAATTAATTATTTTCGTAAGGTTGTTAGCTTTCATATTCCTAACCAACCTATTATGCGAATTCAAGCAACCAAACCATTAAAATCAATCACTGTCATCTCAAGTCATAAAGCTATTCGTTTATTAAAAAACAGATGTCAAGCTTTCTTAGCTCATGTCACGGATCTAAACAAAAATACGCCAGTTTTAAATGATATTTCTATTATTAATGAATTTCCTGACGTATTCCTTGAAGAACATCCTGGCCTACCCCCAGAGCGTGAAATTGAATTTTGTATCGACCTTGAACCCGGTATAAAACCCATTTCGAAAGCCTCATATCGAATGGCTCCTATTGAACTTTAGAAGTTAAAGAGCCAACTGCAGGAATTGTTAGACATTGGTTTCATTCGTCCTAGTACGTCTCCTTGGGGTGCTCCTATTCTATTCGTGAAGAAGAAAGATGGGAGTATGTGACTTTGTATTGATTATTGGGAGTTGAACCATATCACTATCAAAAATAGATACCCATTGCCTCACATTGATGACCTGTTTGACCAGTTGCAAGGCGCCAAATTTTATTCAAAGATTGATCTTCGTTCCGGATATCACCAATTGAAGATTAGAACCGATGACATTCCAAAGACGGCTTTCAGAACTCGGTATGGGCATTATGAATTCCTAGTCATGTCTTTTGGATTGACTAATGCTCTTGTTGCCTTCATGGATATGATGAACCGAGTATTCAAGGAATATTTGGATCACTTTGTGGTCGTCTTTATTGATGACATCTTTATTTATTCCAAAAGCCGTGAAGATCATGAGCAACATTTGAGGCTGATACTTCAAAAGCTTCGTGAATATAAGCTTTATGCCAAGTTGAAGAAATGCGAGTTCTGGCTTAAGGAAGTAACATTCCTTGGGCACGTGGTATCAAGTTATGGAATATCTGTTGACCCAGCAAAGATTGAAGCTATTCAAAGCTGGGAGCAACTTAAATCAGTGACCGAAGTACGTAGCTTTTTAGGCTTAGCTGGTTATTATCGGAGATTCCTAGAAGGGTTTTCTTGAATCGCTACTCCCTTAACTCAGCTGACTCGGAAAGATACAAAATTCGGTTAGAACGAGGAATGTGAGAAGAGTTTTCAAGAACTCAAGAGAAGACTCATTTCAGCACCTGTTCTGACAATGCCATCTGGCTCGAAGGGATTTGTCATCTACAGTGATGCTTCAGGTAAAGGGTTAGGATGTGTTCTCATGCAACATGGGAAAGTCATAGCCTATGCCTCTCGACAACTAAAAGAATTTGAGAGAAATTATCCTACTCACGATCTAGAGTTGGCAGCTATTATCTTCGCACTTAAAATTTGGAGGTATTACTTGTATGGGGAGAAAGTGGAGATCTTTACGGATCATAAAAGCCTCAAATATTTCTTCACTCAAAAGGAACTCAACATATGACAGCGACGTTGGCTCGAACTATTGAAAGATTATGATCATACCATCCAATACCATCCTGGAAAAGCAAACGTGGTAGCTGACGCATTGAGTAGAAGATCTTATGTGGGTATGAGTGCGATATTGTCAACGTAGAGGCCCATTTTGTGTGACTTGCAAAGGATGGAGATAGAGATAAAGACTTCAGGGACCCGCGTGATGATGGCAAATATATGAGTAGAACCGACTTTAATCGATAAAGTTAAAGCTGCTCATGCTACAAACCTGGAGCTGATTCATACGAGGAAGAAAGTACAAGAAGGTGCTATGCCAGAAGCAAGAATCGATGAAGAAGGAATACTTCGATTCAACTCCAGACTTTGTGTTCCTAACGATCCTGAGTTATAGTATAAAATCATGATGGAGGCGCACAACACACCGTTTGCAATCGATCCTGGGAGTACCAAAATGTATCATGATCTTCGACATACATTTTGGTGGGGCAATATGAAGAGAGGGATAACACTGTTTATCTCAAGGTGTTTAACTTGTCAACGAGTTAAGACAGAGCATCAAGTACCAAAAGGTCCATTGCAATCACTTGAAATTCCAAAATGAAAGTGGGGGCACATTACCATAGATTTCGTTACTGGTCTTCCCAAGGTTTCTCAAGGCACAGATGCAATTTGGGTCATTGTTGATAGATTGACCAAGTCTGATCATTTCTTACCAATACGAGAAACTTATACACTTGAACGTCTTGCTCGTATGTACATAAATGAGATTGTAAGACTGCATGGTATGCCATTATCCATTGTTTCTGATTGAGACCCAAGATTCACTTCACGATTTTGAGTTAGTTTACAAAAAGCTATGGGCACGGATTTACGATTTAGTTCAGCATATCATCCTCAGACGGACGGACAATCAGAGAGAACTATTTAAACTCTTGAAGATTTATTAAGACTTTGTGTCCTTGACTTCAAGGGAAGTTGGGACAAGTTCTTACCATTGGTGGAGTTTTCTTACAACAACAGTTATCAAACAAGTATTGGTATGACTCCATTCGAGGCGTTGTATGGAAGAAAGTGTCTTTCTCCAGTATACTGGGATGAGGTGGGTGAAGCAACATTGTTGGGACCGGAGTTGGTACGTATGACTACGGAAAAGATTCAAACGATCTGACAACGTATAAAAACCTCACAAAATTGATAAAAGAGTTATGCTGATCTTCATCGAAAGGACGTGGAATTCGATATTGGAGATCATATGTTGTTATGTGTTGCTTCATGGAAAGGAGTTACGAGATTTGAAAAGAGAGAAAAGCTCAATCCTCGATTCATTGGCCCATTTTTAATCTTCGATTGAGTAGGGACTGTAGCCTATAGACTCGCTTTATCGCTAAGTATGTCTCATGTTCATAACGTTTTTCATATATCCATGTTACGTAAATATGTGTAAGACCCGAACCACATTATTGAGTTAGAACCGGACGAAATAGCAGAAGATTTAACGTATGAAGAGGTTCATGTTCAAATCTTGGATAAGAAGGAACATATTCTACACTCCAAGGTTATACCTCAAGTCAAAGTTTTATGGAGGAACCACGATGTTGAGGAAATGACACAGGGAGTTAGAATCAAATGAAATCAAGGTATCCTTACCTCTTCGACATACCGTGCAGTGCGTACCCTAATTTTGAGGGCGAAAATTTCATAAAAGGGGAGATTATAAGACCCCAACTTTTATGAATAAAGATGAATTTTCTATAATTATCATTTTTTGAATATTATGGAATGAATTTGATATAATGTTATAGTTGTGGGTAATAGTTATAAATTTTGCAAAAAATCGCAAGTTGTTATATAATATTTGATTGGTGGGGAATATTACGTTTTAACGAGGAATATTAAATGCGATCGACACAATCATTGGTGGACCCCACAGCGAAATTATTGTCGGATTGAGTAAACGTCAAAAATATTTTATGTAAATAACGGCGGAAGTTTTATCGTTAACTATTGAAACAACCGGTGTTAAAAGTACATGAATACGCGTGGTTGCATAGTAGCACACAGTATTGATTATTGACGCTTACATGAGAAGTCACTCAATTTTGTTCAATTATTGCTTCAGTAATTGTTGCATAGTATCTCACGTTAATTGATTTAATTATTGTCGATATTATATATATATATTATTAAATTAATAATTGAGACGACGAAGTTATTAATATTATTATTTGCAATATTAACGATGTCTAGAAGTTCTACCAAGGAGAGGTTTGGTCACTTAATTGGGCGCCAATCGGGAGAAATCCTTATTGGAAAGCCCCCTCTTTCCTGGGAACGACCTGGTCGATTAATAACGTGAATTATAATAATGATGATGAAGTTTTGTTTTATTAGTATTATTAATGTAATAAAACAGAAAAGCTTTTTATATAAAACAGAATACTTTTATAAAGTTATTCATTTTATTAGACTATAAATAGAATATATTATATTCTATTATGCATAGTGTTTTGCATAGTAAAATCTTTTTATATAACACGAATACTTTTATATAGTTATTCGTTTTATTAGACTATAAATAGAATATATTATATTTTATTATGCATAGTGTTTAGATAAGTACTGCATAGTGTTTGCATAGTAAAATCTTTTATAAAAACATAATACTTTTATAAAGTTATTTGTTTTATTAGATTATAAATAGAATATATTATATTTTATTTAAAAGATTTTGTTTTATTAGAATATTTTATAGTAAACCAATCCGGACCGTCTGCTTAAAAGTAAATCAATACTGACTGTTAGGAAATTAGTTACTATTCACCCATTCTCCTATAAATAGAAGCTCATTCCTTCATTATTTCTTTGAATTCAATTTGAAACTCTGAGAGAGAAACTATAGAGAGAAAGAAGAAAAGTATTCTGCTACTTCACTACTCCTATATTTAGTTTGTTCTAAGGTAAGGGGTATTATTTATTTCTTTCATCTTCATGAAGAGAACTTCTGTTATTCCATTCTTTATTATTATGTTGGAATAACCTATCTATGCGAAGTACCGCATGCTTGGTGATTTCTTCTGTTATTCCATTCTTTATTATTCTGTTGGAACATCCTGTCTGTACGTTACGCATGACTTGGTTCCGTTATTTATTATTCTGTTGGAACATCCTGTCTGTACATTTACGCATGACCTGGTTCTTTTGTTTATTATTTTATTGGAATAACCTGTCTGTGCGGTCTATTGCATGCATGGTAATTTCTGTTGTTATTCCATTCTTTATTATTCCGTTGGAATATCCTGTCGGTGCGAATTTCTCCTGACCTGGTTTCGTTATTTATTATTCTGTTGGAATAACCTGTCTGTGCGGTCTATCGCATGCATGGTGAATTCTTTTGTTATTCCATTCTTTATTATACTCAGTTGGTTAAAGTTTTGACTTCTATACTCCATGAAATTAGTGGAATATCCTTGATATTTGCCCTTCATCCAGTATCTTTTCATGAAAATATTCTTCTGAGCATTCTTGAATTTTACCCCACAAAGCAGTATCATGTTGACAATTTGGACATTATTGGTTCCTAGATAAATTAATTCTTAAACTTATTTTATTGAATTCTTATATCATTGTCATCATTCTCATGTTTATATTATGTTGAAAGTCATATGTGGCCTGTAGTGCATAGATGGACTTGGTATGATTATGACCAGGGATTATTAGGTATAATCATGACCGTAATGTTACAAATGATGTGGTAAAAGTCCTCATTGGCCCATAGTGCATTGATGGATAGTTGTTGGCATGATCATGACCATTGATGAATACACGAATATCCTTGGCCCGTAATGCATGGATAATTTGTGGTTGTGATACTAATGAATATCCTCGTCAGAAGTCTTGGGGGATGATGTGGATTATTTATTAAGCTGAGTCCCAACGATAAAAGTGATGAAAAACCTTTCTAAATCATAAAAGATAGTAGATTTTATTCTCTACTTGACTCTTTTAATGGATTGCTTGTTCCGCTGCAGTTAAACTAGATGTTTGTTATATTGTATCAGTTTAACACTGTTGAAGGCTAATGATAATTTATTACATATTATCTTAGTCATAATATTTCTTCTTGGGCTAGTTGAGCTCACCCTTTTACTTTCATTGTTCTCTTCATGAAATGAGAACGTAGCGAGGACTAGTCGGGAACGGAGTGATTATCCGTGATAATAGCATTAGTAGTCCTCACTATTCTGTTAAATAGTGTGATAATAAATGTAATGCGGACTCAATTGAGTATGGATATTGTCTAAATGACAATATTTGTATTAAAACTCACAGCATATGTTTTGTTGTATTTTACACGACTGTTGTATAATTAAGTTGTATTTGAATTTTATTCCATGTATTTGGCGACTCAAGATGGGTGATGTATACCTATTTTGGAGGCGTCACATGTAATTGGTTGTTAGTTTAACTTGTTATGTTGGGTTCTCTTCCATGTCGATCATCATCTCTGATATTTAGATGATGTTACTATATTTTGGGGTATGCCCCTTTGCCATTATTTTTGGTCCTATTTTATTATATAGAAACAAACTTAGCAAAAAAAATTTTCTCGAAATTGATCCGGACCTGTATAGTTTGACTTTATAAATGGTTGATTATGTTCTCATGACTGATATACATATGTGACAATGTGCTTAAGCTATGTGATGACTGCAAATAGCAGAACTATGTGTTACAATGTATTATTCTAATTAAAAGAATAATTCTATTGATGATAGGACTTCATATTAGAGATAAAAGTGTAAGCTATACTACGTAGCAGTAATCAACTATCAAGGCAAGTATCTAAACCTTACTCACTACTTTTATTTTGTGCAAACAGGTATATGTTATGCAAGTTTCTATTATCTTTTATTGCTCAATTATCTTAACCTTTGCATTTACTTATGCATTGATCTTGTGTAAGTAAGTTATTGAATTATATTCTTGTTGTACAAGCTTCATAACTTTATTATTATAGATTAAAAAATATATTCTGTTCGTTAATTTCTAAGTTTGGTTATACAAGTGTCCACAAATTTGGATAATTGTTGTACTTGTTGATAAATACTTATACTTATTGATTTCCGATATGTATACATTAAATGAAAGCCGTCTAAGCTATTTGACTCGGCTAGACACAAATTTAAAAATATCGTTAAACATGATCGAACATTATTGTTATCCAACCAAAATATTTTGGTTCGAATTCCAGACTAAGAATGAACATCCCAAATATGGGAAAACTTTTATGCGCCAAAGGCGGATATGATGAACGAAAATATCATTCTAACACGTAGTATTGATCACCCTCTGTGCCCGTAAGTTATGACGGTTTGCAGATGAAGTTCTACATAACCTTTTCAAAAATTGAAAACAAAGTTCATAGTATGTCGACTGCTCTCCATTTATAGTCAGTACGTATTTTCAAAAATGTAATAGAATTGATATATTGTTCAGTATTGTTTCAGTTTACTTCACAACTGTTGTCTCGTTGTAGAAGTGCAGTTCAAAGAAAACATTTTTTTTCCTTCAGCTAATACTTATCAATTGATATTACTTGCTGGGAAATTAAATGCTCATTCTTGCTTTAAATTAAATGTTTTCAGCTAAGCGTGAACGAACCTGAAGGTTCTGACAAGGATAAAGGAAAAGGAAAGCTGACAGAATAAGTTTGATGGTATCATATGTAATAGTTAGACTTTATTAAGACGATATTTTTTTTTGCTAAATTTAAACTGAATTAAAACAAAAGAAAAAACAAACGACATGGGAGTCCCCAATCAGAATATAACATAGACATCATAGGACATGCCCTATGATGTCATGACTATAAAAGATTACAGGCCTGACGCCTAACATACTATTACAGAACAAACAAATATCATTGATATAAAGGAAACAAGCAACATCAAGTAGCAGTTACGTGCCCACAAACGCAGCAAAATCCCAAAAGGCTTCAGAACCAGTTTAAACCAGCAGCTGTCGATGACAAACTTCACTAGAGGCCAGCCAAAGTGCAACAACAAGCCTAACGAAGTCATCATAAAACAAAGAGTAACATCTAACCAACAGAGCAGCAGCAGCACGCTAGTCCAAAATCAGATTATAGCAGCAGTAGCAGCAGAGCAGCATCACTAACAATAATCAGCAGCAACATCATAGCAGTCCCCTAACAAAATTCCATACCGCTTGAGGATTTAACAGAGCCAAGGCCACCAGCAACCCACAACCAACCCCATGAGGCCAACCTGCTTTACCTGCTATAGCAGTAGAACAGGTAAGCTAGCAGCAAGCCACATACCAGAAACTAGACCAGTAGTAGCATTGCAACAGAAACCACAAGAAGAGAGGCATCTGCTGTAACACCTACTAAGAACCTACCAAGACCAGCAACACCTACTAAGAACCAGGAAGCCAAAGAAAAACCAGCGGACCCATCATAGCAGATCACAGACCCAAGACCATTCCAGAACAGACCACAAGAATAGGAGTCCCCAGTCCACACCATCCGTCTGCAGTCCATAGACCAAAGCATAGCAGCGGCCGTGACAAAATAGCATCAGTACAAAGAGGCAAGACCAACAGCAGACAAAAGCAGCAGATAAAACTCAACTACAGTAGAGACCATGAAGCTAACAGCCAACTGCAGCAGTCCCAGCCCCAGCAACAATCAAACCAGTAGCATAAGGCACAAACCCAGCATATTAAAAGAACGCCCAGGACCAAACTACCCCAAAACACACTAAGACAAGCAAACAGCCACCATCAACAAATCTGTAACAGAATCCATAGCAGCATAACTGAATAACGCCCATTAGCAGCAAGGGGAATGCATGAGAGCAAACAAACCAGACCCCATTCTCCAGCCCAGAAAGGTTACTGCACAGAAATCACAGCAGCAACAGCCCATAACAGAATCAACCCAATGATCCCAGCAGCCCAAACCCAGCCCAAGGTGAGACCGACCAGAAGACCCAGCAGAGAAACCATACCACAAACCTGAACCCAAATGACAGTTACAACACAAGAGATCTATAGCATAGTCTAGACTTGATTTTTTGAAATTTAGCATTAGAATGAAGCCCACACTTAATCAAGTGAATAATATCACGAATAAGAATCTGAGCAGGAATGGAAGTATGAGAGAAGATTCTATCATTTCTTTCGGTCCAGATTCTATAGACCACAGAAGCAAACCCAAAATGGAGAAGGCTAGAGTGAAAATTAGTGTAGGAACGACTAGAGATAAAGCCAGTAATAGAAGTCCAACTTCTACTAAATCCTCTCCAACCGCACTGCCTAAGGACATCAACTAGAATTTGAAATGAAAAGGAGCAATCAAAGAATAAATGGTTGAAGGTTTCCCTATCATTCAAGCAAAGCACACACATAAGGTTGATATCAAGGCCAAATTGAGTCAATCTGTCAAGGGTCCGAAGCCCCTTATGAAAAGCAAGCTAGAGAATAAATGATTGCTGAGGTGGCACAGTCTTATGCCAAACCAAGCTATGCCAGGGCGTGGTAGGGTCAGTCAGACGAATAGAATTCCAGATAGTAGAAGCCTTTACATTTGTAGCCATGGTACCATCCCAGAGAAGACCATCACTTTTTGCTGAGTTATAAGGTCTAGAGTAGTCAAAAGAATTTTGAAAAGTAATGACATCCTGGTGATTCGAAGCAGGTAACACCCACCTAGAATTATGAATAATGCTGTTCACACTGCCATGAGGACCAAGCCTAGAGTTGACAATTAGAGACGAATGAACAGAGTTTGTCAAAGGAGAATGATCAATCCAGGGGTCAAACCATAAGCTAGTTTTAAAGGTTGTGTACCTAGGATTAGACAACTCTTATATGTATATTAAGTTTGCTATTTATATTATTCCGCTCAAAGAAATGATATAGTTGATGAGTGAGTTTTATACCTACGAATCGGCCTCTAATTTGAGCTTAAACTGTGTTAATTCTTTGTTTTTATTGTTCATTTTTACTTGTTTAGTGTTATTTTGTGTTTAGGTGTGGTGGCGTGGAAATTTGACTTAAAAGGGTGAAATCATGGCAAAATTAGCAAGTTTAGGAGCTAAATTAGACAAAAAGACAGAATATACCCCCGCCGGGGTGGACTTTCTGTATACAAAACCCCCACCGGGGTGGGGGGTGCTGAACTGAAAATAGTAACATAGCCCACCGGGGCAAACTTTTACAAGGCTAAACCCCCGACGGGGCGGGGGTACAGGAAAGAGAAATGTCCTGTTTCCTTTTGAATTGTTATAACAATGTGAAGGCTAGTGACTTTGTTTAATTCTCTATAATTAATGCAAAGACGCATTGACCAATCTTTCTTCTTCACGAATAACACCGGCGCTCCCCACGGTGATACACTAGGCTGAATATATTTCTTGTCTAACAGTTCTTGCAATTGGACCAACAGTTTCTTCATCTCTACCGGAGCCATTTTGTATGGGGCCTTCTATATTGGAGCAGTTCCGGCGCTAAATCGATCATGAACTCGATCTCTCTGTCAGGCGGAAGTCCTGGAAAATCTTCCGAAAACATGTCTACAAAATCCCTAACCACTGGTATCTCCTCCATTTTCACCCCTTCTTCTTCTAAGTATCGACTATGTAAGCTAAGTATCCTACACAGCCTTGACTCAATAACTTTTTGGCCTGCATAATCGTCATGAATCTCATTTGTCTAGGCGATTTGCTACCATAGAAAACTACCTTTGACGGAGTCATAAGGTTTATACATTTCTTTTGGCAATCAATTATCGCTCCATAATTGAATAGCCAATCCATTCCCAATATAATATCAAACTCCCCAAGTTTTATCGGGATAAAATCTACTATCATAACATTCCCCTTAATATTCATCCTACAATTCTTGTATACAAACTTAACAGGAATTACCTCCCTATTCGCAATTTCTATGTGTAAAAGGAAATTTAACTCTACACTAGGTAATTCTAACCTCTTAGCAAATTCATCAGATATAAATGAGCAAGTAGCACCCAAATCAAATAATACATATGCATTTATATCATTGATTGGGATAATACCTGACACGACATCTTTTGATTGCACCGCATCTTGCACCATCATGTTGAAAGTTTTGGCTATGGGCTTATTTGAAGACGTTGGTCCCGCAATAGTCAATGTACCTCCATTGCTACCTCATTTGCTTCCAGTTGTCTCATCAGATTTCTTCTTAGGACACTCGCGAGCAAAATGATCCTTTGACCCGCAGGCGTAACAAGCATTCTTCTTGGGTTGATTGCAATTTGGGGCAATATGACCCTCTTGGCCGCAGTTAAAACATACTCATTTCCCCCTTAAGCACATACCCGTGTGAAACCTCCCGCATATAGCACATGCTTTGAACTTCTTCTTCTGCTGGTTCCCAGCTCCCACATTTGCATTCCACTTCCTTTTCAAGTTATTTTTACCATTTCCACCACTACCACTACCATTCTTAGCTTCGCCCTCACTCTTCTTCTTCTATGATTTTGATTGTACTTTGTTACAGCCCCGCTTCCACCCTTAGCGATAATTTCCTTCTCTAGTACTGCTATAAATGTCTTCAATTGAAACATAGAAACTTTGTTGTACAACCAGGGCTTCAATCCCTGTTCAAACCTCCTAGCCTTGCGCTCATCTGTGTTGACTTGATGTGGCGCGAACCTTGCCAACTCATTAAATTTAGCGGCATACTCCGCCATCGTCATTGATCTCTGCTTTAGTTCTAAAAACTGCACCTCCATCTAATTTTTTGAACTCTCTGGGAAATAAGTCTCAAAAAATATCTCCTTAAACCTATCCCAAGTCATTACCCCTTGACCTCCTCGAGTTTTATTGGCTTGCCACCAATAACTGTGACGCCCCTAATTTTGGACCTCCACTTGGTCACTCGAATTTGGTTCATCACGTTCTCATGGTAATACCATAATAACTAAAATAACACATTCACAACAGAAGATCAAATTTAGAATAATATACAATGATTTATTATAATTATTCCCCCAAGTCTCGCAACCTATAATACTTAATAGATTACATAATAATATCAAATAAAGACTTATTACATAATCCTACTTAAGCTTAAACATAGTCTGAAAATACTTAACGGAAAAAAAAAACATAGTCTGAAAACAGTCTTAACACAACATATTAGTCTTAAACATAAAAGGAACAAGCTAGTCGGTAGCCTTGCCCTTGCCCTTGTCTTGCCCAGAGACACTTCCCTGTTCCGCCTTAACTGAAAGGTTTTAAATAAGTAAGGATGAGCACAAATTGCCCAGCAAGTAATATACAACAAAGGTGAAGGATATAATATCACAAGTTTGAATTATCGAAGTATCATCTCTAAGATAGTTCAGAGTTTCAGAATAATATCATGAATAATGAATATCAACAATTCTTGGAATAAGAACGATAATTCAATATAAATAAACAGATATATATGAATTCAAAGACTATCAATGTATCCAACTGGATAAAATAACTTATACTGAGTAGTCGTTAAAGACTGTTGAACATCTACTAGAATTACCAATATTAAACTGATAACCCAAAAGAATCAAGTACTATAGATGATCAGTCTACAATACTCTAAGTTATGCATAACACCACAATAATAAACCACTCATGTGTTGGGGTTTCCAACGACATACACTCCCCTTACCATAAGGGTTGTTTAACTCAGTTTTTAAGATTTCCGCACCAATCAATTGGTTTGGACAGTTTTATAAACATGCATATAGTCTAGCCGAATCAAATGGCATCGACTCTTTCACAATATTCAAGAACAATACCAAGTCCAACATGAATAATAGTTTTCACAAGAGTCTAAACATACTTGTTCAATGGAACGAATAAGTAGAATAACTTGCATTCAAAGAGATAAGGTTCGGATACTTGCTCAAGTAAAAGAGTAAGAATTTAGGAACTTGTACAATCAAAGAGTGAAGTTCAAGGAAACTTGCACAATGTAAAGGATAGTTCAGACACTTGCCTTAAGCGTAGTTTATCCACGTTAATAAATAAACACTTTCGAATCCTAGTATAGCGTATTATAAGTACAAGATGCTCATTAGCTAACACATTCATTAATCAAGTTTGACACGATTCAAGTATGCACATATGGTACAAATCAGATTATAAATTCATTATGAATTAAATACCTAGTCATTTCATAAGTAGAGTAAGAATACCCAAGGATAAGTCTTTTATACCCATGGACCTTCCTATTACGAGGCAAACACCCTTATATCATCTAAGCATTCCTTATAAACATACATCAGTAGGTTTAAAACCACTTTTAGCAATATAGGCATCATATAAGTTAGTTATTCAAAATTAGAAATTACCAACTCAGATTCGAATCACAAGAATCGCGCCATGGCTAAACTTTAGGATCATATTGATTCTTGCCCGTCTTACAATTAAGCCAAGACTCACCGGTCTTTCCTTGTGGTTTTGTCCCCATTTGAACACACAATCGTACATAATATATTTTGTCATGTTAAAGGCTTTCTCATGCTTCTCAAGTCAATATAGGTTCCTTATTTCATAATAAAATTCTAAATTGATCATTTCAACAATTTAAGGCCATTCAAGGTCATGAAACCACCAAGTCTATCATGCTTGCTCTCTAAACATACAAGATAGTTATAAAACTCATATTAGGTATGCTTGTGAGTATTCATAACACATATGTGAAATTAACACCTCTTTAGTTAAAAATATGCTTCGTTCATGCTTTTCTTGAAATATGACACACAAGCATGGTATATATATGGTTATGTTACATGAGTGAGCCTAAGAGTATCACCAACATGTTTATAAAGGTCAGATTCTACCTTTCATAGTAGTGCATTAACATTCGCTTCAAAAGTTGTATTTTCCTTTATAAAGTTTACTAATTAGTTCAACATGTTCATGCTTGCTTACTAATCACATAAACACAAGCTAATGATTTATTTATGCATTTCTAAACCATACCAACATGCTTGCGAAGTCAGTATACAAATATGTCATTCATACTTGTCAAGTTCGCTTCTAAAGTCATAAATCCATCTTAAACTATACACCTTCGTTAATCATGGATGCTAGTCTAAACATGTTTACATTAGGTTAATATATCTATATATACCCCTTACACATGCTTACATGTTAGCTTGAGCCATAATGATGGACTAACACTGATCAGATTTGAAAATAGAAACTCCAATCGAAAAGAAACCAAAGCATGTCTTCGCCTCAAGATAATTATATGGCGCGAAAATAAGCCCTGTAGTTCAAAAGTGTATAGACTTTGTTTTATAGAGTCTCAGCCAACTTGATTTCCCTTGACTCTAACATGTTCCAAGCCACTACTAAAGTGTTCATACATGCTAGTAAACTTCTTAAACACATTATAACATGCTTGACATAGAATTTCAAGAAATTACAAGAATCAAACAAGACCCATCTCAAGAACATAATTAGAAATTATACCTTCTTGAGCTTAACTTAGACTCCTCACACACTGAATAGGCTTTTATAATGCTCAGCAGCTTAGAACTCTCCACTTAGACAACTCTTAACAACACAAAAAATTTGAACTCAAACTTGTATTTATAAAGGAAATATGAACTGGACATTGCTATTGCACTAAAGTTGATTTCATGGTGTAATGGGAAGAAACAAGGGTTATTAAAGAGTTGTTTAACAACTCCAAATCAGCCACATTGCTAGCAATGAACACCTATTCCATAGCCTTTTTGGAGAATACGTGTTCCAACTTCCAGCTATTATTCATTGTACTTGGTGACACTAAATTTGGGACAAGAGAGAAAATCTCAGCAATCTTGTTATCTAGGCTTGGTTTGGTCTATTTAATTCCCACAATGAAAACTTAATGTACAATTGTTACCGTATTAGAAATTTAGGAATTAATTATACACTCACATCATATAGTCCATGTACATTAAGTACATGTAATAAAATATCGCAGTTAAGCATTATTATCCGGGTAGTTCCATAATTATCTCTACTACTCACATAACCACATTATGACTCATGTCACAGTATGATTTAACATTTCAAGGTAGTAGATGTTATGCAACATACATATAATCCATGTACATTCTATTTTAATGTTTACTCACATGCATATTGCTACATACACATTTCATGATATATTTGTACCATATAGTTGCAATATGCTTAATCACATTGCTTCATACAATATAGTTTCATACAACTTAATATATAGTCACACAAATGTCACACTACACTATATAGTATAGTTGTATTATTTCTCACATGCACATAACCGTTAATCTAATATTATCATATTAATAACTTATATAATTAATTCGTTTCCTTGATTAATTAACACCAATATTAATTAATCTAATCATCATTGATTAATGTATTTATGGATTTCCATAATTATTATTTATCTATATAATTCTTATTATACTTATAAATATATTGCAAATAATAGTAATCACATATTATTAGTTAATTACCAAGTAATCAATATTCTACCATAATTAATTAATATTAATCAATGGTTTACTTAATAATTCCTTCATCAAACATAACGTACTTTATTTCATGGTTTATCAATGTCACATATATCACATAATTGTTCCATTTAATTTCTAAAGTAGAAAAATTAATTTTTCTCCAATCATCATTTAAGCGTATTGCTTGCCATTTATATTTTAATATTCTTGCATTGCTTGATACTCGACGATGCCAAGACTAGTTTAGCTTCAAGCCAGTGTCAACTTTCATCGTCAAACTTGTTTTACACGACATGAATTAATGTCCGCATGAGTGATATTATAAGTCTAAGAGCGTATTGATTACTTATATGAAATCACATAATATTACATGATTGATCTTCCTAATTCCCATTTTAATTCGCTTAGTGAATTTCCTCATTTCACATTATGCCACACAAGACATTTCACAATCCTCATTGTCAATTCACATTTCTTAACATGCATTGATCTAATACGAATCAATTGAATTAATCAGCTCACAAAATAATAACACTTATATTCACATAACTATTATTTCCATTAATATATTCATTTAATAATACGTGAAAATTCTCGGGTATTATAATAACTCGCCTCTTCTTTTAACATAAATGTTGCAAAAGCAGTTTTCTGGTTCTCACCTACTCTAGCCACATCGAAAACTTTCTCTATCTCCATGATCTAGGTCTGTGCCTCAACCGGATTCATGGACTCACTAAATTTTGGTGGCCCAACTGCCTTGAAATCCTTAAAGGTCGTAGCTTGATTATGTGGTTGATTCTGCAAAGCTCCCGTCAGTAATGTTACTAATTGCTGAACTGCATTAGCCTCAGCATTGTTGTTATTGGTAGATCCCTCAGGGGTCCTTTGTCGTGGTTGACGTCTTGGAGGCATTTTCTGTTAAAATACGCTCATTAGATTATTATTCAATCTTTTAAATATTATATATACAACTTGCACATCACAAAAAATTTACCACATAACACACAATATCTTGAATAAATAGTAACTTTTATTTATTCATCTTCTTTTAAAAACATAGCCATGATAGCATCCCTGCTATCTACATTACTTTCTTGAACTAAAAAAGTTTCAGGATAACATCATCATCATCATATCTCATTGGTTATATAATACCCAAGATTTACATCTTATTTACTTATTAATCACTCAATAATTACATTTCTTATGACGACCTACTAAAATATTGCATAGCCTTACGACGCTCCTCTTACATAATACGAAACATTATTCGGCGATCTAGCATGTACCATGGCAGCGTCTCAAACTGAATCGGATAATACATATCGGTCTTGAGCTCAGTTTATAACGGTGTTAAAAATGTTATTCATCTCCTCCATCTTGATCTTCTTTACTTGTACCTCTCTCTGCTACCCCGGCTCGTTGAGAAGCTTCTTCGTACGCGTCTTCGGCTCTTGCCCTCTTAGTAGACTCTTCCTTCAACTTATTCTTCAGCTCTGCAATCTCCTATGTCATTTGCTCGTTCTCTCCTTCAGTGTGAATCAGCTTCCATTCAACATTACTTAAGCGTCCATCTAAATCTCGGATCTCGTCGTCCTTCTGCGCCATCGAGGTCTGCTGTTCCGCTACTATCTCTTCCAACTCTTTGATTCTATCTTGCAGTTCCACATTGCGGTCGTGTACTTCATTGTACATACGGGCAGCGATTGAGTTTGGTGGAAACTCTTCCTCCTTGTTATCTTCATCCCCATCCGACTGTGGTATCTCAACGGGATCCTCTTCATCCATCTCTACCTCATCATCCTCATCAGGTAGCCTTCCTGCTCAACCACTGTGACCAATGGAGATGACTCCCGTGGCAGTAGTTGTTCCCAAACCACTTGAATATCTCGAGGCTCCTCCTCTCTAAGAATCTGGGACCCTTCCTCCCTATCCTGACTGGATTCTCCTATATTAGCCATCTTGACAACAAAATTTTAAGTTTTAATTACTAATCATTACTACTCGACACTCACAAGCATATAGATTACAATCACATAAGCACATAAAGTGTTTTATTACTTCCTTCTTAAAACTCGATAAGAGTTTATCACCACTACCTTTTCAATCTTTTATAAGGTTACTTCCTAAGGCTTTTCCCCACCTAAGGTTCATAACCTAAAGCTTTGATAGCAACCTGTGACACCCCCAAATCTGGGTACTTCTTTCCCACAAGATTTGGTGTTCACTTTCCATTCATTTATATCTAACTACCCAATTATAATAAAATTAAATCATAAATCCTCCCATTAAAAGGGTTACATCATTAATTCAAAAGTCTCCCAGGTTATTTAACCTTTAACATAAATCAAATGCGGAAATAAAATAATTATATCACATCATTAAATATAAAGTCTATCGTCATGACAATAAATAAATTACAAGTATTCATCACTTGTTCATTTTCCCTTTTCCCTTGCTAGTGGTAAGTTCATCAACCTTCTCAACTTTAGCTGAAATGAGTATATATATGTAAGAGTGAGCAAAACAAATGCTCACTGGAAATAGCAATGAATAATAATAGCATAATAAATGCCAATGAATAATCTCATCAGAGTTAAATAATACTCTGTCAATGATAATCAAAAATTGATATCAACCTACAAAATGTAATTGAGGGTCACAAGACCACGAACTATGCTCTAAGTTGTCAAGTATTTCTACTTTAACCTTTAACAGTCTAAAAGACCATAATCATCATCTATGTCCTAGGTTAACATGTGTTTCTATTGTAACCTTTAACAATCTAAACGACTATGTGGACCATCAGCTCGTACTCCAGGTGATCAACCCTTTGTACTATGTAATGCGCAAACATTTTAACGCCATTGCGTAGCTCTAAAATAATCCCCTGTTATAGAGTTGTTCATCTCAGTTTTAAAGTACAAGTCCGCACCAAAGAAGGTTTGGTTTGGATAAGCTTTAAGAGTAATTTGGAGTTTCACGATCATCAACTAAGGGATTAGTTGAATCAACAAGTCTTAACAACACTACGAGTGATAAATAATAATTTAATGTAAAATGATTAAGAAGCATAGGTGAACCAACTATACATTAAACTCATGTTTATAAATAACTAAAAAGCATAAGCATTTAATAGAACAATAAACCTTGCTTGGACAATAGTAAGCTAAGGCTATGATCTTGTCAAATAAAGAATTGAATTACTGAACATACATTAACTGATAACAAGCTGGAAACAAAGCTTGCTCAACATGATAATAACGTGTGCAGAGTAAATGAAATATGGTAGCTCAATATTAGAAATTAGAGTTCAAGAAGTTGCATTCACTATAAAAGAATGAAACTAAAGAAACTTGCTTAACTATAAACAAGTTAGAATAATTCAACAACGATTAGAATTCAAAACTTACTCGAATAAAGTTAGGATTAAAGCTTGCTCAAATAAAGTGTAACGATAACAGAACTTGCTCAATAAAAGTTTAGAGTAAGGAACTTGCCTCATGCGTAAGCTATAAATTATAACTCACGTTCACTTACACATAGTATTAGAATCACAATAGCTATTAGATAAACTAATATCCACTTTCCCAAAATAAAACTCACTTTTAAATAAACTTGTTACTTTAGTACAAGTTTTACTTTACATCATATGTATTTCAGAAATCTCAAGTGTTAACTTTACAACACTTATTCACTATTCATTGAGTACCTTAAATCCTAACATATCGCTTTCATAACTTACTAAACTTTTTATAACTTTGAAATTATTAATGACATGATACAATTCTGTTTTAACCTCTTCATTACATGTTTGTCACACTAACATATCATTAGACCAGGTTACATTAGGCTTGCAAGGTCTGTATAAGTAACATGCATCACTGCCTTTGATCGTAGTATGGCCCAATGCAATTATACATAAGCACTGGGACATGCCAAGAATAAGACTTTGAAGCAAGCATCATTAATTTATTTCTAGCCTTGACACCGGTAGCATTGCTACTTGTCTGTGAAGACAGAAACTACGCAGTCTATTTTCCAGCACTCTCTTAGCCCAACTAACACGAATTTCACCCACAAAATAGTAAATTTAACATATCCAATTAATATAGAACTCATATACACATGGTTCCTCACATATTCACCAACTTAGAACAATTAAACATCGCTACAACCAATTTAAATTCTTTAAATTCCATGTTTTATACCAAAAACTCCTTTTTTGACATCCTTCACAAAAATTATCACTGTGATCACAATTCTACACCAATTTAACTCATTCAAACTACATTCTCTTTGTTTCTTACTGAATTAACATATTCAATGCTCAATTTACAGATTAGTTTACAAATTAACCACCAAATTTGGTACTTTCATAAGCCATATATAAAAACATGTATTTTAAACAATTTTCTTTCTTTTTTAACGTGATTAGCACACTAATTCTTGTATAAATGCAAATTCTAACATCACAATTACTCATAAATATAATAATTCAGTTTATAACAACAACTCAAGAAAAATTGGATTCACAAAGAATAGAAATACATGACGTAGAACATACACACATACATACATATATATATATAAATATTAAGGTTATGAAAATATACCTTCTTTTGCTTGATAATCCTTGCTAAAACATAAAAATTGCTTGAAAACTCTAAAAAATCCTCCCTCAACTATCTCTCAAATTTCTCTGTAATTCTCTTCTTCCTTTCTCAGTATACGCCAACTCTCTTCTCACGTAAAACCAACTAACCCCTTATGCGTAAAGAAAAAAAAACTGATGGCCATTATAATTAGTCACTAATTAAGAGTTACAAAATAATTTAAACGTATATCAGTTATAAAATATATTTTATTTATTATTTTGATTTATTTTATTTATATTATTTATTATAATTCAAATTCAAAATTCAAAAGCCATAAGGCTTTGTTTGGAAAACACACTTTTAAAATAAAGACTTAATGTATTTAAGCCTTGTTTGGTTAAAACAATTTTAAACTACTTTAATTTTTTTTTAATAGATCCTTTACACTATAGTTTATAATCACATATTATTTATTTGGATCTCCATATCAAACATTAGTTAAATAAACTAATTACAACATACTAAATAAATTTTCCACTTAATCCAAATATCAAAAAACTATAATCTCATTATAATTTTATTTAATAACTTAACATACCATTTTAAATTATTAAATTAAAACAACAATGTAGCATTTCATATTATCTTTAACAAATCTCTAACTATTAAATTAAATTAAATTAGAGTATTATCCAATAAATTTAATTCACAATTATCTACTGAACAACGATACATCAATAAAATATTTATTTAATTTAATAAATATTTTAAATTATAAATAAAATCTTGGATTGTTACAAATGATCTTAATATATATGCCTGATTCGGATAAGACCTATTTTCCTTACCACAAGTTTGTTAATATAAGTACGTTTAAGTTAGGAACCCTTGAATATAGGCATATGAAAGACAATTTCTGAAAAAGATACATATATAATAATCCATTCATAAAAGGATTTTTGAAGGAGGAATTTGAGTTTCGGATTCGTAACACGGAAGCTTATAAGGAGGGGAGAATATAGTATTCAACTTTTCATAAATAAAAATCTAAGGATAAAACATTAATATTAAGTGTAAGGTAATGGTGATTCCGGGGACGAAATCTTTATAAGGAGGGGAGAATGTAAAGATCGGGAATTTTCAGACAATTATATCTGTATTTTTATGAATAATTTTTTTATTATTATTTTATTTTATGAATATTGGTATCATGAATAATATTTTTAAATTTATGCATTATGAATTTAGCAGGATAGTCAATTTAAAATTTTAAGTTGACTAAGAATGAAAGTAAAGTCGGATATGGTTCAAAACCCTAATTTTGGATTTTTAATAAGGAATTTAAAAATTAATAATATATTAAATGTATTTGAATATTCTATGTAAGTATAGTATGTGTGTAATGATAATTGTTGATCAATGATAGTGTAGCATGACAAAACCCTAGGGTTAAATTAATAAACCCTAAATTGAAATTCTAATAGGAATTTAAGTTTTACAAGTAACTGTGTTTATATGATTAATGATATATATTATTAATTATAATCTTAATTAGGGAAACCTTAATGATCAATTAGAAACTCTAATTGCTAAGTTAGAAACCTTAATCGCTAATTTTGAAAGCTTAATGTTAATTAGGAAACCTTAATCCTAATTTGCAAGTTCTAAGTAATTAGGAAACTTAACATGATTAGGAAACCCTAATTTCCAATATTAGAAAGTTTAATTTTTATTTTAAACCCTAATTAGAAATCCTAGAAATATAATTTTTGTAAAACTTAAGGGTCAAACCCTAAGGGTTAAACCCTAAGGGTTGGGATAAGATGACTAGAAAGCAATTAAAATGGTAAGCAAATGGACCAAAATGCCCTTTCTCACATTCCTTTTTTTTTGCTAAATTTTGTTTGTATTAAAGAACCAAAAGACAATGAACAAGGGAGAACCCCAGAATATAGCGTCGTCATCTATGGACATGCCCAAAGATGAGGGGACTATACAAGGAAAAGCCCAAACATCTTTAACTAGTTAAAAGCCAATTACAAAAATATTGGTTATTAGTGGCTTTGATAAATGATTTGCAAGTGGAAAGCCTAGACTTAATAATGTAGATAACATCCTTTGTGATCCTGGTGAGGGGAGGAAGATGATCATCATGGAGCTTTTTGTTCATTGCCTCCCAAATTTTGTAAAAACAGACTGCCACCGTCAAACTTAGGATATTTCGTGACATATTAGAACCTTGAAAAGTAGTGAGGAAGTCCATAATGTCATCCCACGATATGGGAAAAGCAGTCCAATTTCCAAGGCTTATAGCCTTCAGAAGAACCGATTTGGAGAAGACACAGTTGAAGAACAAATGATCAAAGGTCTCGAGTTGAAGGTTGAAACGGGGACAATTCCAGGATCTGTTAGAGAATCTGACTGTTCTGTCATTGGTGGGGAGCTTTTTGAGAATGCCAAGCCATAAAATGAAACAGTACCTTGGGACATGGCATTTATTCCAGACAATGGAGCTCCAAGAAATCGACTGCTGCCTCGTGCGAATTGATTCCCATAACTGCTTAGGTTTTATATTCTTCGTATCCCAAGAGTCCCAAAGTATCCTATCCATTTGCTGAGAAGGAGGGGAAGGAGAGTCAGGTTTCTCCTCAAGATGATCATATCATGGTAATTGCCTTGAGGCAGGACGCATATGTTGTTGCTGATAAGGTGGCTAACAGTAGCAGACCGTTAAAACCTAGATGAAGACATAAAAGATTGGGAAGGATTGATAGTTGAGTCGTTTAACCATGGGTCAAACCATAGGCTTGTATCCTTCCCATTACCAACACGATAGTGTAGGTGTTAAAGAGCAAGTGGTCGAAGCTTCAGAACTTGTTTCCAGACCCATGAACATGTTGCTGTATTGCGAATTAGCCAAAAGGATGTATGTTTTAATGTGGTTGCTTTGATCCAATTAGCCCAGAGAGAATTGCAATGAGGTTGAATAATGCGAACCAAATGCTGGAGAATAAGTGCAGAATTCCATTCCACCAGATTTTTGATGTCGAGACCACCCTCAGAGAGGGGAAGTGAAATAGTGGTCCAAGCAACCTTTGCACCATACTTGTCAAGAGTTGCTCCTTTCCAAAGAAATCTTATTAAGATTGATTGGATATCTTTGAGGACCCCTTTTGGCAGCAAGAAGTGGGAGCTCCAGAAAACTTGGATAGAACAAAGAATGGATCTGATAAGTTAAAGTCTGCCCGAGTAAGATAGTACCTTAGAGGTCCAAGAAAAAGCACGATTTGTGATCCTTTGGATTACGGGGATGCAATCAGCCGGCGAAAGCTTCCTGGACAGGAGAGGAACACCCAAAAATTTTAAAGGAAAGGTTCCAGTTTGGAACCCAAGGATGAGAGAAATATCACTAGCAGCTATGTTTGCCGAGTTTGAGAGGAAAAAATGACTTTTGTGGGAGTTGGGGATCAGACCAGAGTATAAGGAGAAAGAAAGAATGCATGAGTTTATAATAGAAATAGATTGCAAGCATGCATTACAGAAAATCATGATGTCATCCGCAAAGAATAAATGAGTAAGCTTGCAGACTTTAGTTTTCCAATGGTAAAGGATGTCTGGATCAGAGGTAGCATTATTAAGCTTTAGAGAGAGCATTTCCATAACAAGCACAAAGAGAAAAAGAGATAAGGGGTCCCCTTGTCTGAGACCTCTTGAACTACCAAAAAAATCGACTAGAGTACCATTTACCTTAATGGAAAACATGGTAGAGGTGACACAGGCCTTGATCTAACCAACATAGCAATCTGGAATTTTGAAAGCTCTTAAAGTGTTAAAAAGGAATTCCCATCTTACCATGTCAAAAGCTTTGGTGAGATCAATCTTGAGAGCACACCTAGTAGGACCAGAAGAGCTATGATAGCCTTTGAGCATTTCTTGGGCAATAAGGATGTTATCACTAATGATTCTACCTTTCACAAAAGTGGATTGAGCTTTATCAACAAGAAAGGGAAGAACCTCCTTCAAGCGGTTAGAGAGAATTATTGCAATGCATTTGTAAATTGTATTGCAGCAAGAGATGGGTTTGAAGTCAGTCATTGAAGTAGGGTTGGAACTCTTAGGAATAAGAGAAAGAGCAGTGGAATTAAGCCCTTTAGAAAGTCTGCTATTGGCAAAGAAGAAGTGCACAACCTTTAAAAAGTCTGCACCCACAATGTCCCAACATCTGAGGAAGAAGTTGACATTAAACCCATCTGGTCCCGGACTTTTGTTCCGTTTCATGGATTTGAGGATCCCCAGAATTTCCAGATCAGTGATAGGAGCAATCAGCTTAGAGGCTTGGGCCGAACTGAGCAAGTTAGTAGGATTTATGGCATAATTATCAAACCTAGGATAGGGATCCTCAGAGGTGTTAAAGAGATTGAAACGATCCCATCTTCTTCCAAACATACATCATTATATAGCTAATATAACAACATACATCCTCAAATCCCGGTTCTAAAACCTTAAAACCTCTTTCATTACAAATAATGATAATTACATTATTCTTTACATCTTGTACAAGTGACTTTTATCATACCAGGATACATAATCGTTCATTAAACTATTCTATAGTTTAATTCTATCATTCTATATTACAAGTCTTGGCTTGATCTTCACGCTCATTCATATAATGAATGGCACTTCTTCTGATCTGGATCGAACTTGATCTTTACGGGATCCTTAAGTTCTTTCTAACATCGTTATTTGAAAATGTTTTTATTTAAAGCAAGTGTGAGCATTCAATTGCTCGACAAGTCATAGCATTGAACAAACAACTTCAAGAATTTAAACATTCTTTTAAGACTTCAATAACTTACAAAAAAGGTTATGAAGCGGCTTGAATAATAGGAATAATCTCGATTCTATCATTTTAAAACATTAGTCACATTCACTTTGAAATACTTTCATTCTCTCTCTTTCTTTTCATACACATTACATGCGGCTAGAATCAATAGCACAGACTTAACAATAACGGTTCATGTATAAATAGAACATGCTCATATTGAACAGTTCAATCACAGAACAGTTCATATCATAGAAACACCAAAGTGTTCACATTGTGGCACAAGGCCTCATATATTCTAACACCTTGTACAAATATCACACATTTGCACATAGACAAAACTTCTCAAGTTCAACATCTGAGAAGTTTAGAAACTAGCATTCATTTAAAATATATGAATGAAGTTAGGAAACTTGCCTTACTGCATGACTCTGACTTATAGTTTATGTTTGAGCTGCTCATTCAATTCCTATGTAGCACACAAGGAAATAACACATACACCAATTAGTCATATACTTGACTTACGCATTGGTTTACTTTACTTTACTTCTTAGGGTTCACGTTCTTACAAACTAAGTTTCTGCGACCAACTTCCTTTCTGGGTTAACGGCTTCATGACATACGGAGATGTCTTACTTAATCGTTCATCATCTTTGATGATTTACATTCTTATCTTCTTCTTATAACTCTCCTAGGACTCGGCACACATCGTGTCTCTCTAGTAGTAGTCCATATGGTACTCTGGTGGTTTCCCACAAACAACAACAAACAAGTTCCGTCTCATCTACTTTGCCCATAACGATGAGTTAGATCGGTTGCCCGATTTTGTATATACCTTAAGCTCTCTGAAGGAATTGTTTAGCCCGACTCCCATATATCGACCATCAAAGGTTACGATTGTACTAGAACCTAAATTCATCTTAACTTACCGAACTATTAAACTATAATGTTAGTTAAGTCAATTTCTTATTCCTTATGGCTTTACGGCAACTAAATGCCATACCTCGAGATTCATTCTTTATCGTCTAAGTCATACAATCTTTTGTATACTCAGAGCGATCATTCAATATTCATTCTACGCATTTATAGCGTTAAGCATTTTACGTTACCTTATTCTTATCTTACAACGTCCGATTCATTCGACTCGGAACGTCATCCAAGTTATAAACATTAACTTCGGCTTCTTTTACGTTATCGTACTTGTCTTTAATTGACTTCTTCACCATTCACGGGTTTTAATCATTGATCTTTATTACCTTACGGTCAAACCATACGGGGTGTAGGTTTTACCCGTTTAATATTCGTACACACTTAACCTTTAACGTCGGTTAAAGTGTTCAGCGCTTACATTTCATTCTAACATTCTCATCAGAGCTCACATTCGGCTTTCATTAATCTTATTACCGTTATTCTACGGCTTTCTTGATAATTCATATCTTACTTACTACTCCTTCGTCGAGCGTCTAAGTCATACAACCAATGTATACTTAGAATGTTAAGCTCAACGTGAATACGATTCACGAGGATCGTTTACGTATTCAACATTTACGTTACTTGCCTCTTAATTCTCTCATTCAACCTTCATCCAAGGTTTTAATTACTTTCATTCATTACTCGTCACACGAACCCCATGTTCATTATTCTTTCTTAATGTCAAAGCCATACGGTTCGTTGTATGCTAAAGGCCATCGTCGTTCATCGCAACAACGTTGCGTTCCACGACGTCTAAACGCTTTACATTCATCTCTCATTACCATGACATAACATCAAAATGTTATTCATTACCTAGTCGATCAACGTCTAAGGAATCACAATTATAGCAATCCCTCACGTTCGTTTCATTGCGACTACGGTTCCCGGACATTGGTTAAATAACCCGCGTCTACATTCTTTATCTTTTTAATCTCATTTAATCTTTTCATTCAACCTTCATCAAAGGTTTAATACACTTGATTAAGTGTTACATTAGTTGAACTATATTTCATATTTCTTTCTTGCACATCCCCAGAAAATTGAAGCGGTAAAAATCTCATTTACGGCATTGCCTGCCTGCTGGCGTTGCGGCCTTGTCTTTCCTTTTCTTTTTTTTTCACTTGCGGCGCCATTAGCGATAGCTAATGGCTGAGCTCTCATTCTGTTGTGCACCGGACCCCAAAACGCGACTTCGTGACTGCGCTGCATGAAGCATGAAACCTAGAAAAATTTTTCTAAGTCTTTTACAAGCTTGAGGCGACTGACTTTGAAATCTCATATCTTATTCGTTATAACTTCGGGCGCGAGGTCGTTCCAAAAGCATTTTCTTCCTTATCTTACGTACTTGATTACCCTCGGATAGAACTTCATTACGAATCCATTAACATGCCATTCAATTGGCTTAATCTTCTTTCTTCGTTCGTTTTACGTTATTAACGTTCTTCGTTCGTTAAATCCAAGTAATTCGGTCATCCGAACTCGAAACTTCATTCATTCTTGAGTCCACGACTCATGTTTTTATATCGTTCTCTTACATTCTTATGAAACCCTACATGTTTGGGTTCATTTACTAACTTTCTAATTCTCGTTCTTCTTTTACAAAATTTTTTTGCCATAACCGTTATAGCTCGGTTTTAATCCGTTCTTCATGAGCGTTTCTAACGTTCTAACCAAGCAATAAGCAACTAACTTATACTGCGCGATGGTTTTAAACTTGTCCATCAACAACAATTATCCTCGATGGTTTTAAATTTGTCCATCAACAACGTTCTTAGCGTTCTTCGTTTCTTCGCGTTTCTTCTTAATCTTCTTCATTTTTAATCGATATTTTGGATTACGATTTTACTTTTTCTTGGAATTTGATGTTATAGAACATCATTCCTTACTTATTTGACCTACTCATTCATAAGATTCATTGGATCGCTCAAAATCCTTCTGAAATCTTACACTTCCTTAAGAAATTTATAAACTAAATTTCTAATTCTTATTTCTTATTTCTTCATTTTCTCATGATTTCAACCATATGAAATCATTCTTAACTTCATCTACTTCTTATCTTCATTAAGTTATGTTTTGAACATATAAACTTAAAAAAAAATTAGAAGAAACTAGGGTTTGGATTACTGTTCTTCTTTTTTATCTCCTTTAGTCGGACAAAGCGTGCACTTTCGGCTAGCTTTTCCTCTTCCTTTCCTCTCTCTTCTCCCATCCAAACTCTCTCTCTCTCTCTCTCTCTCTCAAGTTGTAGGATTTTTCAAAATCCCAAAAAAATGAAATTAAGCTTTTATTTATAGAAAACCAAAGGCTAGGGGCATTTTGGTCATTTCACCCCACCTCCTTACTTATTCATTCAACTTAGCCACCAAGTTTACTTGGTGGCCAATCTTCCCCCTCCTCTCATTAGGTAGCTTCCCTTGGAAGCTTAGCTTCCTTGGAAGCTTCGTGTCTTTTTCGGGTTTTAAATCAAAGCGGTTTTTAAAAGCTGCGATTCTCGGAATCCAAATATTTTTGGATATTTAAATCTTTCCTTTCTGGAATTAACTTTTACGTATTCTTGGATTTCAAAAAAACTGAAAAACACTTTTTTGTGTCAAGCGTTTTTTCTTCACGTTTTCCCTAACGTAGCTAAGCAGTGAAAAAATACATAACAATACTTTTAATCATTTTTATTTTATCCGATTTACGCACGTTTTTGAGAAAAACTTTTATCGACTTACTTAACTTTTCACGATATATTATCGTCAAATCTTTTGACGGAATGTCATTTTGACATCTAGAACTCTCGGAAAAGGCTTAGGTTATTCAAACCCTAACCCTTAGGGTTTAATCGGGTGAATAGTGCCTATTTAGTCTTTTTCCCGAAAAATATTTTGTTCTGAAAAAATTTTTATTTTTTCGTCTTGAAAATTCTTACTCGTTCGATCTAGCTCGTGGCGAGAATCCTCCCGATTAATAATCATTCTAGGTTATAGAGCGATTAATAAACACATAACACAAATAGTATTAATAAAAATTCATTTTATTAATAACTAATTCTTTAAACTTAAATTACGGACAATCAGATTTTTTTTAGGTTTGTCACATTCTTCCTCCTTAAAAAAAAATTCCGTCCTCGAAATTTCTTAAAACCAAACCCTTACACGGTCCTCATTCTCTCCCCTTCTTCAAAAATTTAGTCCTCGAAATTTAGCTTACCCTTCTTCTCAACTTCTCTTCAAAAGTTCTTATCTTTCATACATTCCTACCCTTCATAACTTATCAAGAATCATGAAGTGAAAGGAATAACTAGGAATATAAAGATTCCTTTAAAACATTTCATACTTTTTTTCTTTGAGGGTCAAATCGACCATGAACTCTTACTAGGTTTAACGACCTTTCATAGTAAACCTTTCTTACTTGCGGTAAGTTTACAATCACAAAGAAGGTAAACTACCTCTTCCATACGTGGTGATCAACCTATCGTATAACCCCATTTATTTCGAGGTATGTTCACCTCGGACTTAATCATTGGATTCCGCACCAAAACAATTTGGTTTGGCATAGCTCTTCAAAAAAAGCTCGATTTTCTTTTAATCATGACATACCATTAATCTTAGCCAAATCAAGTAGCTTAGACCATACCAATAAATTGGACATCAACTTGAAACATTAATCTAGTCAACTCACTTGACATCGACCATTCTTTAAATTCTTTTGCAATACATCAAAACATTTTCATGGCGTCGTGATACTACACTTTTTTCACGATGCGTTGAGGACTTCGTCGGTTTATGACTTCATCATTATACATCATACCATAGTGGGTTGTTGATCCTAAGATCACTTCCAACACTAGGTTTCGATTGCATTAATAACTCCATCCTTTTACCATCTTTGCATCAAATGCCTTGATGATAAAAAATTCATTTTGATATTTTAAATCAATTTACATCTGGCCAAATCAACTAGCATAGACATATCAAGAATAGTTCTTTTAAAATCCATTGGTTCCAAAAATTGAACCAATTCTTTCATTTTCAAAATCGCGCACATTAACGCGATTTCAAAAACTTGAAATCTAGCATAGCTAGATGACTTGGAATATCTTATTCTCCATCTTCCTTCATTGTCTTACTTGTGACAATACTTAATCTTCTCTAGCACCTTGATGCTAAGTCTCTTTGAAAATAACTCATTTTCGGTCTAAACATTCCTATACTTTAATACAGGTCCATCAACTTACCACACATTATGAGTTCGGGAACTTTCCACAATAATATGAGTTTAAGAACTATCCCGAGACGGACCATAGGCGTCCATTATTTGAGAAGTTCAAAAACATACCATATAATTATGAGTCACGAACTTACCATAAGTATGAGTTTCAAGAACTTCGCACCTACCTTATCATTCTCTACTATCAAGTATATACATGAGAAAAGATTCACCTTCTCGTCATATACATCTTGATAAGCGCGACCAATTCAATGATTATCAATTTGTAATAAAGCGAGTGGTTGTTACACCAAAGCACAAACCTCTTGCCCATACAAAGATTCATACAACTCGGCTATCACATGAGTCCTCAATTGAAATCTTACAACTTCTAACTTTCTCTTTTTACTTAATCTGAATTTTCTTTAATTAAGTATACTATCCTTTTCTGACTTCAATCTGAGTTCTTCTTCTTCGTCTTACTTACTTAGTACCATTCATTCATAGCATTAGCTATAAATCATTCATCGTTTAACGGCTCATACATTTCTACGATTTACTATGATCACGTGGTGATCTTCTTATCCTTCTCTCTACGATTATAGTCTTAGGTACTCATACCTAAGATTTATAACCTATCGACTTTGATACCAACACATAACATACCCAAAATCGGTCTATTTTCACATCCGGATTCCGTGCGTCACGATCCCATCTTCTTCCAAACATACATCATTATATAGCTAAATATAACAACATACATCCTCAAATCCCGGGTTCTAAAACCTTAAAACCTCTTTCATTCCAAATAATGATAATTACATTATTCTTTACATCTTGTACAAGTGACTTTTATCATACACCAGGGATACATAATCGTTCATTAAACTATTCTATAGTTTAATTCTATCATTCTATATTACAAGTCTTGGCTTGATCTTCACGCTCATTCATATAATGAATGAATGACTTCTTCTGAATCTGCGTCGACTTGATCTTTCACGGGATCCTTAAGTTCTTTCTAACATCGTTATTTGAAAATGTTTTTATTTAAAAGCAAGTGTGAGCATTCAATTGCTCGACAAAGTCATAGCAGTTGAACAAACAACTTTAAAAATTTAAACATTCTTTTAAGACTTCAATAACAAGACAAAGGTTATGAAGCGACTTGAATAATAGGAATAATCTCGATTCTATCATTTTAAAACATTAGTCACATTCACTTTGAAATACTTTCATTCTCTCTCTTTTTCATACACATTACATACAGCTAGAATCAATAGCACAGACTTAACAATAACGGTTCATGTATAAACAGAACATGCTCATATTGAATAGTTCAATCACAGAACAGTTCATATCATAGAAACACCGAAGTGTTCACATTGTGGCACAAGGCCTCATATATTCTAACACCTTGTACAAATATCACACATTTGCACATAGACAGAACTTCTCAAGTTCAACATCTGAGAAGTTTTAGAAACTAGCATTCATTTAAAATATGAATGAAGTTAGGAAACTTGCCTTACATACATGACTTCTGACTTATAGTTTATGTTGAGCTGCTCATTCAATTCTATATATATAGCACATAAGGAAATAACACATACACCAATTAGTCATATACTTGACTTACGCATTGGTTTACTTAACTTTACTTCTTAGGGTTCACGTTCTTACAAAACTAAGTTTACTGCGACCAACTTCCTTTTCTAGTTAACGGCTTCATGACATATGGAGATGTCTTACTCAATAATCGTTCATCATCTTTGATGATTTACATTCTTATCTTCTTCTTATAACTCTCTCTAGGACTCGGCACACATCGTGTCTCTCTTAGTAGTCCATATGGTACTCTGAGTGGTTTCCCACAAACAACCAACAAACAAGTTCCGTCTCATCTACCTTGCCCAAACGATGAGTTAGATCGGTTGCCGATTTTGTATATACCTTACGCTCTCTGAAGGAATTGTTTAGCCCGGCTCCCATATATCGACCATCAAAGGTTACGATTGTACTAGAACCTAAATTCATCTTAACTTACCGAACTATTAAACTATAATGTTACGTTAAGTCAATTTCTTATTCCTTATGGCTTTACGGCAACTAAATGCCATACCTCGAGGATTCATTCTTTATCGTCTAAGTCATACAGTCCTTTGTATACTCAGAACGATCATTCAATATTCATTCTACGCATTTATAGCGTTAAGCATTTTACGTTACCTTATTCTTATCTTACAACGTCCGGTTCATTCGACTCGGAACGTCATCCAAGTTATAAACATTAACTTTCGGCTTCTTTTCGTTATCGTACTTGTCTTTAATTGACTTCTTCACCATTCACGGGTTTAATCATTGATCTTCATTATCCTTACGGTCAAACCATACACGGGTGTAGGTTTTACCCATTTAATATTCGCGTACACTTAACCTTCACGTCGGTTAAAGTGTTCAACGCTTACATTTCATTCTAACATTCTCATCAGACTCACATTAGAAACTTTCATTAATCTTATTACCGTTATTCGGGCTTTCTTGATAATTCATATCTTACTTTACTACTTCGTCGGCGTCTAAGTCATACAACCAATGTATACTTAGAGCGTTAAGCTCAACGTGAATACGATTCACGAGGATCGTTTACGTATTCAACATTTACGTTACTTGCCTCTTAATTCTCATTCAACCTTCATCCAAGGTTTTAATTACTTTCATTCATTACTCGTCACGAACCCCATGTTCATTATTCTTTCTTAATGTCAAAGCCATACGGTTCGTTGTATGCTAAAGGCCGATCGTTCATCATAACAACGTTGCGTTCACGGCGTCTAAATGCTTTACATTCATCTCTCATTACCATGACATAACATCGAAATGTTATTCATTACCTAGTCGATCAACGTTTAAGGAATCACAATTATAGCAATCCCTCACGTTCGTTTTCATTGTGACTACGGTTCCGGATATTGGTTTTACGTAACCGCGTCTACATTCTTTATCTTTTTAATCTCATTTAATCTTTTCGTTCAACCTTCATCAAAGGTTTAATACACTTGATTAAGTGTTACATTAGTTGAATTATATGTTCATATTTCTTTCTTGCATCCCCGATAATTGAGCGGTAAAAATCTCATTTACGGGCATTGCCTGCCGTGCACTTTGCTTGGTGCCCTTCTTCCTTTCTTTTTCTTTCTTTTGCGCCACCATAGCGATAGCTAATGGCTGGCTGACAGAGCTTCATGACTGCTGCTGCGATGGCCCCCCCCAAGCACGACTTCATGACTGCGGCGCTGAAACATAAACCTAGAAAAAATTTTCTAAGTCTTTTACAAGCTTGAGGCGGACTTTGAAATCTCATATCTTATTCGTTATAACTTCGGAGCGAGGTCGTTCCAAAAGCCATTTTCTTCCTTATCTTACGTGCTTGATTACCCTCGGATAGAACTTTGTTACGAATCCATTAACATGCCATTCAATTGGCTTAATCTTATTCTCTTCGTTCATTTTTTTCGTTATTAACGTTCTTCGTTCGTTAAATCCAAGTAATTCGGTCATCCGAACTTCGAAACTCGTTCATTCTTGAGTCCATGACTCACGTTTTATATTCTCTCTTACATTCTTATGAAACCCTACACGTTCGGGTTCATTTACTAACTTTCTAATTCTCGTTCTTCTTTTACGAAATTTTTTGCCATAACCGTTATAGCTTCGATTTTAATCCAGTTCTTCATGAATGTTTCTAACGTTCTAACCAAGCAATAAGCAACTAACTTATACTGCGATGGTTTTAAACTTGTCCATCAACAACAATTATCCTACGATGGTTTTAAATTTGTCCATCAACAACGTTCTTCGCGTTCTTGGCGTGTTCTTCGTTCTTCGTTCGTTCTTCATTTTTTAATCGATATTTTGGATTACGATTTTACTTTTCTTGGAATTTGATGTTATAGAACATCATTCCTTACTTATTTGACCTACTCATTCATAAGATTCATTCGGATCGCTCTCAAAATCTTACGAATCTTACACTTCCTTAAAAATTTATAAACTAAATTTCTAATTCTTATTTCTTCATTTTCTCATGATTTCAACCATATGAAATCATTCTTAACTTCATCTACTTCTTATCTTCATTAAGTTATGTTTTTTGAACATATTAAACTTAAAGAAAATTAGAAGAAACTAGGGTTGGGATTACCTTTCTTCTTTAATCTCCTTAGTCGGACAAAGCGTGCACTTAGAGGGCAAGCTTTTCCTCTTCCTTTTCTCTCTTCTCCCATCCAAACTCTCTCTCTCTCTCTCTCTCCCAAAGTTGTAGGATTTTTTCAAAATCCAAAATAATGAAATTAAGCTTTGTTTATTTATAGAAAACCAAGGCTAGGGGTATTTTGGTCATTTCCCCCCCTCCTCCTTACTTATTCATTAAACTTAGCCACCAAGTTTTGGCTTGGTTTACTTGGTGGCCAAGTGGCCCCACCTCCTTTTTAGTAGCTTCCTTGGAAGCTTAGTGCTTCAATCTTTTGGGTTTTAATCAAACGGTTTTTAAAAATTGCGATTCTCGGAATCAAATATTTTTGGATATTTAAATCTTTCCTTTCTGGAATTAACTTTTTACGTATTCTTGGATTTCCGAAAAACTAAAAAACACTTTTTTGGTGTCAAGCGTTTTCCTTCACGTTTTCCCCTAACGTAGCTAAGCAGTGAAAAGTACATAACGATACTTTTAAATCATTTTTATTTTATCCGATTTTTGCGTTTTTTTGAGAAAAACTTTTATCGACTTACTTAACTTTTCACGATATATTATCGTCAAATCTTTCGACGGAATGTCATTTTTGACATACCGAACTCTCGAAAACTTAGGTTATTCAAACCCTAACCCTTAGGGTTTAAATCGGGTGAATAGTGCTGTTTAAGTCTTTTTCCCGAAAATTTTTTGTTCTGGAAAAATTTTATTTTCATCTTGAAAATTCTTACTCGTTCGATCTAGCTCGTGGCGAAATCCTCCCGATTAATAATCATTCTAGGTTATAGAGCGATTAATAAACACATAACACACACGTAATATAATAAAAAAAATTTTTTTTATTAATAACTAATTCTTTAAACTTAAATTACGGACAATCCGATTTTTAACATTGTTAAGCTTTAGTGAAAGCATTTCCATAATCAACACAAAAAGGAATGGAGAGAGGGGGTCTCCTTGTCTGAGGCCTCTGGAGCTACCAAAGAATCCTGCTAGAGTTTCGGTCGCCCAAGGACAACCAGTTAGCTCTAGATTTCTGTTGAAGAAGAGTTTCCTCTCTATCCAAGGCATTCCATAGTTGCTGTTGACTGAATTTTTCATGAGCAAGAAGGTTTAGATCCAATGGTTGATCATTCAGTAGAGACTGCACAACGTGTAGGTCCTCTTTTGCTGTCTTTACAAGGGTGTTGAGGTTTCCATTGAGAATATTGAGAGATACCAAAACTTGTCTAGTACGTTTCAATTTCTCAGTGAACACATGAAACGGATTACTCGATATTGATGAGGCCCAAACGTTGCTAACCGAGTCCTTGAAACCTTCAATCAGAAGCATATGGTTGAAGAATTGAAACTGACGTCTAAATTGATTAAGATGAATACCAGTTTGAAGCAGAGTCAAAGAATGGTCAAAAAGACCACGAGGAGCGTAGGTAACATGTGACAAGCAGAAGATAGAAAACCAATCCGAATTCCCCATTGCACAATCCAATTTTTTGTGAACTGGCCGAGCAGTTTGCATGTTCCACCAAGTGAATAAGGGGCCAACACCCCTAATATCATCAACCCTAACAGAGGTAATACAGGATTTGAATTCTTCCATCCCAATATCCCAAGTATCATTATCTTGATTAGTTTTTGTTAGATCCTTAATGACATTAAAATCACCCATCATACACCAGCTAGCATTGGGAGCAAAGGAGAGTAAATCATTCCATAAATCTCTCCTTTCTAAATAAGAATTCAACCCATAGACGAAGGAGATCAGGAAGGAGGTGCTAATAAGGTCAACAGATTGAACTTTACAATGTATAACTTGAGAGGACACAAAAAGGATATCAATAAGCCATAAACTTGGATTCCATCCAACCCAGATTCTACCATTGGGATGAGTATCATAGTTGAAGGCCCAATTCCAAGAATTACAAAGATTCCTAGATATTCTTTGAGCTTTACTTTGTTTGACCGATGTTTCAAGGAGACCCACCATAGAAATTTCTCACATTCTTTATTATGTAGCTTGCAAATCTTTCCATATTTGTAGTTGGTGAACAACTCTAGATTGCCATGTGACAAAAATTAATACAAATTAGCCACTTATTGACATATATGACAACCATGTTCATTGAATCAAAATATATATAGATTAAGAGAGAGAAAAGTCCAAAGAAAAGCCTCATTTGTGATCTTACACTTAACCAAACTCCTCTCTCTCCAAACCTACAAAATTAATTAGCATTTCAGTCCCTTATCAAGTCCCTACCACACCAAGAACATATTAGGAAGCCAAGATCCAAGCATTGTTCAAGAGAGGTATAACCCTAAAAACCCAAAATCTAATCTTGTATGCTATGTTAGATTAGGTGTTTTGATGTTGAAATATGTTGTATGTTGTGTTAATAAGTGATCTGGGTTGTTATATTATGAATCTATAACATCTAGATGCATGAAATTGAAGATTTTAAAAATTTGGCAAAACTTGAAAATGTTGTCTAACAGTCGAAAGTCAGGCCTCATAGATTGGTGCTTGTTAATTGTTTTAGTGTTTTAAAGGTTTGTAGTTATAGTATGTTATGAGGACTATGATCTGGAATTGGAATCATGCTTATATATATATATATATATATATATATATATATTACAAGTTATGGATGGTCCAAGTGCGTTGACCGGCCATGACTTTATGTTTCTGGGTACACTAGATTTTACCCAGAAAGCTCTGACAACTAGTTCATGTGCATAGATCTGTCAGTTGTTTGATGATTTGAGTATGTTATTGTATCTAAGTTATAGTATGTTATATGGACTACATATTCAAGCCTTTAGATCATATAAATGACAAAGATGATTAAGATAGTGGATGGTCAAAGTAGCATGAATGATCACAAAATCTATTTTTTGGGTAATCCAGAAAACCCAAGAACATGAGTTCTAACAGGGTTTGACCAACTTGGATCCTGGTGATTGTGACGTAGTTAGACTGATTTAGTGTAATAGATCCGTTCTTTGACATGTTGACTACAATCTGAAACCCTTGAAACACCAAAACCTTATCTGGAAAGCAAGTTGTGGAAGCCCAAAAGTGGTCACTCGAACTGTTCTTATTTTCTAGGTAACCCAGAAAATGAAGAACATCTCTGACAGCTTGTTCAATGGCTTATATCTTCTAGATGTGTTGTATTTGACCCAAAAATTGTTATACACTTGTAGTACATCAACACTATAAGATTTGACCATTAGCTAGCCCAGAAACACTTTGAATAGAGAATTACTGTTGGTCAAAGTAGGCACCTTGAACACTGATTATGAATATTCTTGAGACTCAAGAACACATTAGGCGACAATTTTTTTTTTTTGCTAATTTGGTTTGTGTGTATAAAGAACTAAAAAGGTACAACGGCTAAGGGGCATACCCCAGGCTATAGCAAGATCATCTAAAGGCATTCCACAGAGGAGCTGGCTATAGTGAATCACACTCAACACGATAAGTCTCAGGAGAGCGACATCATACAAAAACAGCATACAAAGACAATTAAGGTTAAGCAAGCCAATTACAGTAATAATGACAAAAAGCTATGGCTTTGTTAAAGGAGATACATGTAGATAATCTAGACTTAATGATATTAACAACATCTGCTGCAAGACATTTTGGAGGAATGAGGGTGCCAGAGAGGAGTTTCTTGTTCCTAGCTTCCCAAAGTTTGTAGAAGACAACTGCAAGTGAGAGCCCCATGATATTCTTTGACAGTTTTGGGCCTTGGTAAGAAATGATCTTGGTGACCAGGTTGATCCAGTCCGAAGGAAAGGAATTCCAAAGTCCCAACGAGAAAGCTGCTTGAAAGATTGTGCTAGAATACCTGCATGTGAAAAAAAGATGGGCAAAGGTTTCGGGGCAAGTGTTGCATAAGGGGAAATTGAAGACCCGGCCAGTATAGTATTTAGTAATATCATTTGTTTGAGTTCTACCCAAAAACCCCAGCCAAAGGATAAAAGAAAACCGTGGAACAAGAAATTTGTTCCAAACGGTTTTGTGCCAATTTACAGTTGCGTTCCTCTTTCGGATGCTGTCCCATATGTGTCGAGTCCTGATGCGGAGAATATCGGTAGAGGACCAGAGAATAAGGTCATGGTGGCCAGATGGAACAGCTGCAGACAAGATAGAGTTGCGAAATGTGATGACGTCATGGTGATTTGAGCTAGGATGGTTCCAGTGTGATATGTTTATAATGTTTGAAACTCGAGCAGTAACAGGAAGTCGAGAATTGGCTAGCAAGGAACTAGAAGGGTTGATGGCAGAGCTATTGAGCCAAGGGTCGTACCATAGGCTAAAATTATTACCAAATCCAACCTTATAATGTAGGTGCATGAGAGCAAGAGGACGAAGTTTAAGGATTTGTCTCCAAGTCCATGAACAATTCGTGGGTATATCGATCTACCAAATAGATTTACCTTTTAGGACAGTGGACTGTACCCAGTTAGCCCACAGAGAACTTAGGTGAGCATGCAAGAGGCGGGTAAGGTGAAGAAGGGTGAGAGACTTGTTCCAATCCAAGAGGCATTTTAAGCCTAAACCACCCTCTTCAGTGGGGAGAGTAATCTTATTCAATGAAACTTTTGCTCCATAATGGGAAAGTGAAGCTCCCTTCCACAAGAATCGACATACAATTGATTGTATGGATCAGATGACAGCCTTAGGAAGGATAAAGTGAGCACTCCAGTAGTGGTGGATGGCAAAAAGGACCAATTTAATAAGTTGGAGCCGAGCCGAGTATGCTAAAACTTTAGTGGTCCAAGAAGTGACTCGATAAGTAATCCTGTGTAATAGAGGCATGCAGTCATGGTAAGAGAGTTTTGTGGAGATGAGAGGCACACCTAAAAACTTAGTAGGGAGGGAGCCAAGGGTGAAACCAAGGGTCGAGACAACATATGATGTGGTTTCAGCGTCGACACAAGACATAAAGCACTGACTTTTGTGGATGTTTGGGATAAGGCCAGAGAATAAGGAGAAGGAGCTAATGCATGAGTGGATGATGGTGATAGATTTGATATTTGCATGGCAGAAAATAAGGATATCGTCGGCAAAGAGGAGGTGGGTAATGTCCAAGTTTCTGGTTCTCCAATGGAAACTGAAATCAGGTTTACTAGCACCCCAATGAAGTTTTATGGATAACAATTCCATGATTAGGATAAAAAGGTATGGAGAGAGGGGATCTCCTTGTCGAAGTCCCCTAGAGCTGCTGAAGTAACCAACCAAGGCTCCATTTACTTTGATGGAGAACATGGCAGTTGTGATGCAAGCCTGCACCCATTTGATGAAAGGAGTTGGGAAGTTGAAAAATTTAAGAGTATCAAGGAGGAACTTCCAATTAACAGAGTCAAAAGCTTTTTGCAGGTCGATTTTGAAAGAACATCTAGGTGAACCAGAGCTGCGGTGGTAATTTCGAAACAGCTCTTGAGCTAGCAGAATGTTGTCACTGATATTTCTATCTTTGATGAAGGCTTACTGAGCTTTGTCAATAATAGAAGGGAGCACAGTTTTCAGTCGGTCGGAGAGGATTTTGGAGATGCATTTGTAAATTATGTTACAACATGAAATAGGGCAGAAGTCAGTCATGGATGAAGGGTTTGGAGATTTAGGGATGAGAGCAATAGCTGTGGAGTTTATGCCTTTCGGAAGCTTGCAAGAGGAAAAGAAAAAAAAGGACTGCATTTGTGAAATCTGTGCCCACAATGTCCCAGCAGTTGAGAAAGAAGTTTACATTAAAACCGTCTGGCCCAGGGCTTTTGTTCTTCTTCATAGCCTGAATAGCATTCAGAACATCAGCAGCCGAGATAGGGGCAGAGAGGGTTAAAGCCTGGACAGAGGTGATTTGCTTTGAAGGAGTGACACCAAATTTTTTTATGCTCGAGTAAGGATTAGGAAAGCGTGGGTTGAAAAGATCTGTGAAGTAGCTAACAGCAACATTTTCAACCTCTTCTTGACCAGAGATAGTAACTCCTGCAGAAGTTTGAATTGAAAGAATTTTATTTGAATTCCATCTACTCTTCATTAAGTTGGAGAAAAATTTGGTATTCTTGTCTCTAGTAGCAAGCCAAGAGGCCCTAGACTTTTGATGTAAAAGAGTTTCCTCTAGAGATAAGGCTTTCCAAAGGGATTGGACGTAACATTTTTCTTGGGCAAGAAGAGTTGGATTAAGAGGGTGAGAGGCCAGAAGTTGTTGGATTCTGTGAAGTTCAGCTGAGTTTGATTTGACAGAAGAAGAGAGGTTTCCAGCAGATTGGTTAAGGCTAACAAGGGCTCGCTTTGTAAGTTTGAGTTTTTTTGAGAAAATACGAAAAGGGTTTCCTTGCACTTGTTGCTGCCAAGAGGAAGACACACACTCTTTGAAACCTTCCAAGAGGAACATATGGTTGAAGAATTGGAAAGATTTACATGATTTGGCATTAGGGATGCCAGTATTGAGGACCACTAGAGAGTGATCGGACATGCCCCTAGGAATATATGTGGCCTGATCAATGGTGAAGTGATTGAACCAAGCAGCATTTCCCATAGCTCTGTCCAACTTTTTATGAATGGGGGACTCAACCTGGCTGTTCCACCAAGTATGAAAAGGACCATATCCTCGGATGTCATCAACTTCAATAGATTGAAGGCAAGCTTTAAAGTCTTCCATGCCAGAGTCCTAAATTGTGTTAGCACGGTAAAATTCATTTAAGTGTTGAATAACATTAAAATCTCCCAAGAGGCACCAACATTGAGAGGATTTCACACTGCTGAGCTCAAGCCATAACTCTTGTCTTTAATAGATAGAATTCAGTCCATACACAAAAGAAGTAAAAAAGGTACAATCGGTAGAGACTTGCAGGATTTTACAATGGATAACTTGGGCGGAGACAAAAAGGACATCCACCCTCCACACAGATGTATCCCAACCAACCCAAATACGACCATTACAATGATTGTCATAATTGAAAACCCAAGCCCAGTTTCTGCAGATAGCATTAGAGATACGGGGCCTTTTTGCTGCTTTACTCTAGTTTCAAGAAGACCAACAAGAGAAATACTATTGTCTAAAAGGAGCTGCCTAACATAAGCCTGTTTTGGCTTTTTATTTATCCCTCTAACATTATAAGAAGCTATATTTAACATAAAAATAGGATTAGTTTGTGGCCCTGCCACCATGGTTCTTGCCTTTAATTCTTTTTTTGACATCTTGAGATGGTTCTTTCCCATTTCGCGATTTTTGCTTCAAGTCCTTTCCTTCCTTTTCATCTATAGCCTTCAGTTTATCCAAGAAATAACTGTTGATAGGTGGGGAATCAGTTTCCAAGAGAGAGTTATTCTCAAGAACAGAGAGATTGGCTATAGGGGAGAAGGTGTTTGCAGAGATCAAATTAGTGGCTATAGGAGACTGCCCAAGTTTCCCTCCTTTGGAGACATTGATCCAACCATCATCGTTAGGAACAACCAAAGAAGAATGGAGAGGGCCAAGGCCATGGGTAGGATTATCATCAGGGATTGTAGTAGCAGAAGGAAGAGAAACGACTGGGGCCAAGGACCCCTTTGCAGCGAGAGATGGATCAACAGAGGGAGGAGAAGACTTTCGAATCCATTGAAAGTTTGATTTTGGGCATTTTATAGGGGAGTGGCCAAAGACATTACATGTTGGGCAAGAGGGTGGCCTACTCTGGTATTCCACCTCACATGGGACCACCAATTCTTCAGAGGTTTCTTCATTTAAGACAACAACATTTAGAGAAGGTGGGAAGGAAAAGGATGCATGAACTTCAATACAAACACGGGCAAAAGCCATCCAGTCATTTTTTGAGGTCATCTCATCAGTGAATAATGGCTTCCCAATAGCGCTGGCAATGTAGCTGATACCCTTGTCGGACCAGTAAGATAAAGGAATATTATTGAGCTTTACCCATATAGGGGATCTGTCACGGTCGGCTTTTGAAAACTTAACTCCCTCTTTCCAAGTTTGAAGGACAATAATCTTAGAGGTGAAATGCCAAGGACCCGAGGCTAGGACATTGTCCCTAGCAAAGAGAGAGGAGAACCTGAGAATGTAGTAACCCTTGCTATGTAAAATTACATTTGAAAGCCCCATGTTGTCCCAGAGGCGCTTGGCAATAGGCTCGACCACTTTTTAAGGGAGGTTTGAATGAAGGAAATAGCCCACCAAGCTAGAGGACCATAAGTTATTTCCCCTCTTAAGAGCATCAGCAAGGGGCTTTACCAAGAAATTTCCGTTTTCATTTGGGTTTTGAAGAAATGACAAGGACCTGGAGGATTTACCCGAATGTTTGGAAATAATAGCACTCCAAGAATGCTTGTGAGGAGGGTTAACCTCAGCAGTAGGAGCATCCGAGCTATTGGCAGAGATAACCTTATGCTAAGAGTATATGAGGTTTGCATCAGGCGCCGCTTTGGACGATTCGCCAGTACAGAGCTTTGACTCCGAAAGGGTTGCAGGGGGTTTAACAGCATTAGAGATTTTCAATTTGTCAGAGCTAGCAATGGTACCAGCGTCCACGAAGGCATTTAAATCGCTGGCAGAGAAGCCATGAGCAGAGAGGAAATTCATGAGGCTTTGATTCTTTTTCCTCTCAAAGATAGCCTCATCTCGGTCATTTTGGGAAAAATGATGCACAACCTTGAAAATATCCGAGATATTTGAGCCCAAGGACGGACCAAGGTTAACCTCTAACTCGGCCTCAAAGGAAGAGGACTCAGCCGAGCTAATTACAATAGGAGGAGGGGAAGAAGCAGAGGCAGGGGGGGCATCAGCGACATCAGATTCGACCATCCCCGGAGGAGAACCCCATAGAGGAACTGAAAGAGGAGTTTGGGTTTGATACCCCGAACTCAGCAAAAAGGTCCCTAGAGTCTGAGCTCAAGAAATTTCCGGCAGAGAGGTGGGAGTGGTCGACCATAGTTAGAAGAGAAGGAACCCAGGAAAGAAAAGAATGAAAGGAAGGGGGGGGGTAACCTGGACGATGACGAGACAGAGGTGAGAAGGAAGAGAAGGAGGACGATCGAAGCAGAACTAGAGAGTAGAGGCAAAGAGGACACTAAGAGGGGGTGGGGGGGAGAGGAGCCAGGAAAGTTTGGTGGAGGTCAGAACAGTTAGGTGAGACCTAGGGGCGGGGGAAAATTTGAAATTTTAGAGAGAAGGCAGAGAAACCATCCTAGACAGAGCCATTCCTTACTTCTGGCCAACCCCCACATTAGGTGACAGTTTTTGTCGCTAAAGGCTTTAGCGATAGTTTTATTAATATTAATTAAATTAAATTCCAAAAAATCATTTAAAAATAGAAATTAATTTCTAAAAATTCTAAAATTAGTTTTAAAAATTATTTTAAGTTATAAAAATTAACTTTTAATAATTTGACATATTATTCATTAAAATTATTATTTATTTGAATATTAATGATATTTAATTTATTTAATAAATGTATTGAATAAATTAGTTAAAAATGATTATAATATTATAAAATCATTTTAAATGATTAAAAATATTTTAAGTTATAAAACATAACGTTTAATATTTTTAAGATAAATTTCATTAATAATTTAATATGAATGATATTAGATGTATTTAATAATTATATTAAATAAATAATTTAAAATTGTTTTATTGATTTAAAAATCATTTAAAAAGGATATAAATGATTTAAAAATATTTTAAGTTATAATAAATGACTTTTAATATTTTGATGAATAATACATTAATATTTAAATATTAATGGTAAATATTTAAAATGATTTTAAATATTTTAAAAATCATTTAAGGGTAATAATAATGTTTTAAAATTATTTGGAGTTATTATATAATAACTTTAATATTTTGGCAATGGTTTCATTAATATTTTAATATTATTTAAATATTAATAATAATAGAATTATTTAGTATTTAAATTATTTAAAAATGATTCCATGATTTGAAAAATTTATGATAAATGATAATAATTATTTAAAAATTATTATACGTCCCTGAAAATTAATATGACTAATATTTAAATTATTTAAAATAATATTGAAGCTACAGAATAAAGTTTAATTAAAAATAAACTCGATAATTATCCGATAAAGCCGTCGGTACATCGAAATGTTTCTGAAATTGATCCGAACCTGTATAGTTTAACTTTATAAATAGTTGTTTATGTTCTAATGACTGATATACATATGTGACAATGTGCTTAAGCTATGTGATGACTGCAAATAGCAGTACTATGTGTTACGATGTATTATTTTAATTAAAAGAATAATTCTATTGATGATATGACTTCATATTAGAGATAAAAGCGTAAGCTATACTACGTAGCAGTAATCAACTATCAAGGCAAGTATCTAAACCTTACGCACTACTTTTATTTTGTACAAATAGGTATATATTATGTAATTTTCTATAATCTTTTATTGCTCAATTATCTTAATCTTTGCATTTACTTATGCAATGATCCTGTGTAAGTAAGTTATTGAATTATATTCTTGTTGTACAAGCTTCATAACTTTTATTATTATAGATCAAGATATATATTATTTTCATTAAATTCTAAGTTTGGTTATACAAGTGTCCACATTTGGATAATTGTTGTACTTGTTGATACATACTTATTAATTTTCGGTATTTATACATTAAATGAAAGCCGTCTAAGCTATTTGAGTAAGCTAAACACAGATTTAAAAATATCGTTGAACATGATCGAACATTATTGTTATCTAACCAAATTGTTTTGGTCCGAATTCCAAACTAAGTACGAACATCCCGAACCTAGGAAAACTTTTGTGCGCCAAAGGTGGATATGATGAACAAAAATATCATTCTAACACAATGGACTTCTGTGTCTTAAGCAATGGAAGGAAGGTATGGATTTCTAATTTGAATCTTGTACTAAAGCTCCTATTTGGGTGAAGTTTCATAATATCCCCTTGTCATATTTATCTTTAACTAGCTTGAACATAGCTAGTGCAGTGGGTAACCCCCTTTTTGTGGATAAAGTAACTAAAAAATTGGAGCTAATGGACTTTGCGAGGGTCTGCATTGAGATTACCCCTTCTTCTGTTTTGCCTAGTAGCCTTGATGTGGTTGTTATCGAAGAGGAATCAAACTCTAAAAAGGTTGTTTCGGTTAGGGTAGAATACCAAAACAAGCCTCAAATTTGCTCTCATTGTAAGTCTTTTGGGCACTCCCTTGTTAGGTGCCCTAGTGCTAACTATAAGTGGGTTCTGAAAGCTCAAGTGGTGGTGGATCCAGTGCCCCCTGACCCCGTCTCTAGGTCTGACTCTCCTTCAGTCATTATTCCAGAATCTTTAAATGACTGGACACTAGTTTCTAAAGGTCCTAAGCAACAGACTCTTGTGGGTCTCTCAGCTCCTATTGTTAATGCCCTTAACTCCTTCAAATCGTTAGCCTCTCCCGGTGGGAGTCATGATTTTTTTGACACTGAATGCACTCCTTTTCCCAACCCTCTTGTGGGTAGGCTTAAAGCTATAGATGAAAAGTATGGTCGTGAGCTTAAATCTAAGGCCAGAGGTGGGTCTTTCATCTAAGAAGAAGAGTAAAGGAGGTGGGGGAGGGAAATTCCCAACTTAACTTTATTATTTAGTTATGGTTAATTTTTGCTCTATGAATATTAGAGGTGTAAATACGAAGTCCAAGCAGGATAGTGTCCTTGCTCTTTTGTGTAAACATAATATTTCTTTTGTTGGCCTAGTTGAAACTAGAGTCAAAGCTCCCAAAGCTAATACTATTTCTATGGCTATTCGTTCTAGATGGCAATGGCAGTTTAATTATGAGTATCATGTGAATGGGAGAGTTTGGGTGGGTTAGGACCCGAATGTTTGGAATGTGAATATTATCTCTAAATATTCTCAGTATATGCATTGTGTTGTTATGTCTGCTGCTCTTAACTTATAAATGTTTGTTACGGTTATATATGGTTTTAATACCCCTTCGGGTAGGAAAGCATTATGGACGAACTTGAGATCCTTAGCCCCCTCTATTAATCTTCCTTTGTGTTTGCTAGGGGACTTCAATGAGGTCATTTCTATTACTGAAATTATTGGTGGGGATGACTCTTGGGATAGTAGGATGCAAGATTTCCTTGACTGTACCTCAGACTTGCATCTTACTGATCTTCGGGCAGTTGGGTCTTCCCACTCCTGGTGGAATTCTAGTGATTCCAAACCTATTTTCAAATAGTTAGACAGATCTTTGGTGAATGATCTGTGGTTGCAGCGGTTTCCTCTCTCTTAGGTTTTCTTTACTCCCAGAGATCTCTCTGATCATTGTCCGGTTGTGGTTAAAATAGGTTTGGTTTAGCCCTTTAGTCCCAAACCTTTTCAATTCTTTAACTTCATGTTGGATCTCGATAATTTCCACGAGGTGGTTCGGAATGCTTGGAATGGTCATGTTCCTGGGGATCCTTTGCAAATTTTGGCTAGGAAGTTGAAAGCTATAAAGATGGCTCTTTGCATTCTAAATAAAGCTAATGGAAATTTGTCTTCCCTGGTTGATAAGGCCAGAGCTACTCTTCAAGAGACACAAGTTGTTGTTTCTCTTAATCCTGCTGATTTATCTCTTCTTCAGCGTCAAAGAATTCTCTCTAATGATTTATGGAATGCCCTGTTGAATGAAGAGAAGTTATCAAAGCAAAAATCTAGAATACAATGGCTAAAAGTTGGGGATAAAAATACTGGCTTTTTTCACAATCAGGTAAAAAACAGATGGAATTAGAACAAAATTCTTGCTATTGAGGATGGGGATGGTGTTCTTCACTCTGATCATAAGGAAATCCAAGACACTGCTATCAATTATTTTCACTCTTTGCTAGGGTCTCCCTCACTGACTGATTGTCATGATATCCAAAATCTCTCCATTCCTTTTTCCTGAACTGTTTCTTCTGTGGAAGCTGCTTCTCTCGAGAGGGATATCACTGATGATGAAATTTTGTCTACTCTAAAATCAATAAAGAAAAATAAGAGCCCTAGCCCTGATGGCTTCAATGTCAATTTCTTCCTGCACTCCTGGGATATTGTTGGGAAGGACTTTACCCTAGCAATTCAGTCTTTTTTCAAGCAAGGTTGCCTGCTTAGAGGTTCAAACTCTACTGCCATTGCGTTAGTTCCTAAGGTTCTTCACCCTTCTTCCATGAATGACTATAGGCCTATATCTTATTGTAACACAACTTACAAGTGCATCTCTAAGATTATTGCATCCAAGATCAAGGTTATTCTGCCTTTGATTATCTCTCGTTGCCAAGCAGCTTTTGTCTCAGGTAGAAGGATTGGGGATAATATCCTTCTTGCTCAAGAATTGTTCAGGAATTACCATAGGCCTTATGGTTCGGCTCATTGTGCTATGAAAATTGACCTCAACAAAGCTTTTGACTCCGTCTCGTGGGATTTCTTGTTGGCAGCCCTTAGACTTCTCAAATTTCCTCCTAAATTTGTGTTTTGGATTAAGGCTTGCATCACCTCTACTTTCTTTTCAGTAAAGGTCAATGGTTCCCTGTGTGGCTATTTTAAAGGGGCTAAAGGGTTAAGGCAAGGGGACCCTTTATCACCTTACCTGTTTGTTATTTCTTTGGAGATGTTGTCTATTATGTTATCTAAGGAATCTAGGGAGCCACTCTTCAAGCACCACTGGAAAACTAAGTTACTTTCTATTACTTATTTGTGCTTTGCGGATGATCTCATTCTTTTTTGTCATGGTGATACCCATTCTGTTCAAATTATATGACAACTTCTTTGCCTTATTGGGTCTTTATGTAAATTATTCAAAGAGCATGTGTTTTCTCTCCTAGGTTCTTGATTCTCAGGCTGCGTCCATATTGGATACTTTAGGGTTTCAATTGGGTGGTTTTCCTGCTAAGTTTTTGGGGGTCCCGTTGCTAACCTCTAAGCTTAGTCTTGTTGATTGTTATCCTCTTATTGCAAAGATTAAAGCTAGAATTTCTTCTTGGACTAATAAGTTTCTCTCTTATGCCGGGAGACTGCAATTAATCAAATCCATAATTTTTTCTATACAAACCTATTAGTCTTCTCATTTTATTCTCCCAGCTGTGGTGCTTAAAGATCTCAAATCCATCATGAGTAGGTTTTTATACAAGGGTCCATCATTGCTTAAATATGGAGCTAAAGTAGCTTGGAGTAAAATTGCTTTACCTTTTTCCGAAGGAGGACTTGCTATTAAGCACCTTGAGGACTGGAATAGAGCATTGATTATAATGCACCTTTGGAGGATTGTTAACCCAAATTGCTATTCTTTGTGGGCATCCTGGGTACGTGCTAAACCTTAAATCCAAACTCTTTTGGTGTATGCCTATTCCTAATGACTGTTCTTGGATTTGGAGGAAACTGCTATAACTAAGACATTTAGCAGCTAAACACATCAAATTCTGTATTGGTAATGGGGAGAATACTAGCCTTTGGTTTGACCCGTGGCTTGATGGTGTCCCTTTGGCCTCATCAGTCCACTCCTCTTTGATTATCAACTCCGGTTTGGGGCCCAATGCCTCTGTTAGCCATATTATGGGAAATTCTTTCTGGGTCCTACCCTCTTCTAACCATAATGATTTCATTGTGTTTAGGGATGCTTTTGATTTCAATAGGCATTGTGATTCCACTAAGCTTGATCAGGTGCTTTGGGAGGATACTATAGCCATTGAGGTTAAAGCTTCTGATTTAGCACTCTATTAAAGCAGTGAAATTGCAGTGCCTTGGGTCAATTTGGTGTGGCATAAATTTTTGACCCCAAGATTCTCGTTTAATCTCTGGTTGACTTGTCATAGGGGGTTTCGTACTTTGGATAGAATGTCTAGTTATGGATTACCGGTTAACCCCTTCTGTGTGTTGTGTTCCACTGAGTTGGAAACATTCGATCACTTATTTTTTCACTGTAACTACTCTTTCCGTGTTCTTCTCTATGTTCTTAGACGCTGTGGTTGGAGAGGTTGTAGTAGAAGCTGGAGCTTGATAACTGATTATCTGATTCATTACTCTAATCCTCGCTTCCATCATAGCCTTATTCATCTTGGGTTTGCCGCTGCTGTCTATAGATTATGGAACGAGCGTAATGCTAGGATTTTCTCTAACAAAATTACTCCTGTCCGAATCCTTGTTTAAGACATTATGAATTTGATAAAGTGTAGTCTTCATACTAATCTCAGATATAAGCGGGTTAAGGATAAGTTATGTTATCGTCATTTAGTTCTATGAAATCATGAAATCGTGATGTTGTATTTTTATTATAACTGCATGTAATTGTATATACTTGGCAGTTTTTGGTTTTGCTTGGAATTTGGTTCATTAATGTTGCAGGAGCTGTTCAGTGTCTGCACTGCTATTACTGCTATTACAGCACTGCTGCTGGTCTTTCACTGCTGGTGAATCTGGAGTGTCTGGTGTGTTGGGTGGGCTGATTTGTGACTGGGTTATGTGACACTAATGATGAGTTAGGAGCTGCACTGCAATGGGACAATGTCTATATTATGCTGGGGAGTTGCTCTGCTGTTGTTGGTTTTGATATGGGGCTACTGTTGAGGTCTAAAAATGTGTTTCGGTTTTGGGCATGGGAGTGGGAAAGAGCTGGGGCTACTGCTATGAAAATGCCATACCGTTTTCTCCTTTACTCTGCTAGATAAATTTGTGCATACTATGTTTTTTCCAGGGGTTAATGTTGGGACTGCTGCTGGGGGAGTTGCACTGATGTTGCTGCAGGTTGAAGTGTTGTTGTTGCTGCTGCTATGGGTTCAAGTGTTGAGGGTCTCTTTGGGCTCGAGCTGGGCTTTTATGCCTTTATGTTTTATACCTTTTGCTGGGCTTTTTACCTGGGATTCCATCTGTTTGGGATTCCATATGTTCGGCCTTTGAAACTGTTGGCTCATGTTTGACTGCTAGATTGGACTTTGAAGATATGAGCTGTCTTGACTGTTGCTGGCTCTGCGTTTGTGGGCTGCTCTGCTACTATTTTGGGTTGCATCGGTCTCACACCTGCTACAGTTGTTTCTTTGTCTGCTCATTAAAAGTAGTATGGTAGCTGTTATGCTGTGGTTAAGTGAAGTCCATAGATGTGCTCCTGTTGGGCTTTGGTGCAGCTGTTAAGTTGCTGCTGATGCATGATTTGTAGAGTTGTTACAAATTTTGATGGGCTGCTGCATTTGTGAAGGGGAGTTTATAGATTCTGGCTGTGCATGTTTGGGTTTCTGGTTTTAGGCTTGTCTTGGGTGAAAGCTGGTTATTCCTGCTGGGATGCCATGCTTTTTATTGCTCTTGCTCCTACTATTACTCCTGTTGCTGATGGGGCTGCTACTGCTAGTGCTTTTTCTTAGCTACTGATGTTCTATCTACTTGCTAGTGGTCAACATATGTTAATGTTATTTAAAGATAGTTTGTTGGGCTTTGTTTTATAAAAGATGGTTAGCGTTCCTTGTCACTTCTTCGTTGGGCAATTGGCCTTGTAATCTTTTATAGTTATGACATCATAGTGCCTGTCTTATGATGTCTATGCTATATTCTGATTGGGGTTTCCCATGAGGCTTGTAATCTCTTTTATTTTTTATATCCAGTCTAAATTTAGCAAAAAAAAATACATGGCATAACGGGCTGATCACCCTCCGTGCTTGTAATTTAGGATAGTTTACAGATGAAGTTCTGCATAACCTTTTTGAAAATTGAAAACAAAGTTCATAGTCTGTCGACTGCTCTTCATTTATAGTCAGTACGTAGTTTCAAAAATGAAATAGAATTGATATGTTGTTCAGTATTGTTTCAGTTTACTTCACAACTGTTGTCTCATTATAAAAGTGCAGTTCAAAGAAAACATTTATTTCCTTCATCTAATACTTATCAATTGATATTACTTGTTGGGCAATCAAATGATCATTCTTGCTTTAAATTAAATGTTTTTAGCTAAGCGTGAACGACCTGAAGGTTCTGACAAGGACAAAGGAAAAGGAAAGATGACAGAATAAGTTTTATGGTATCATATGTAATGGTTAGACTTTATTAAGACGATATTATTTATTAACTAGCAGGTAATGAAATGTTTTAAAGGTTGTGTACCTGGGATTAGACAACTTTGATATGTATATTAAGTTTGTTATTTATATTATTCCGCTCAAAGAAATGATATCGTGAAGCACCAAGTTTGAGTTTCAAGTACCTGAATTTGGGGGCGTCACACTGCACAAGATTAAATGAGGTGTGGCATATAATTGTGGTTAATGATATAAAAAAACTATGTGGTAGAAGTAATCAAATCATAAAGTTGATTTAAATAATTTTTGTTACCTTATCATGTGTGATGAGATAATTAAATGTGTACTCTAAAATATAAGAGTAAATAAATATGTATTATTAAAATATTTATTTCTATACCAATGTGTAAGTAAATAGTAGAAGAAAATATTAAATTATTAGTGATCAATTAAAATGAAGTCCATACATATTATTAAATTATGTGGACCTAATGTACATGGGTTATATGATATGGGTATATATATTAAATCCCTAACTTTCTATTTTGTAGTAGCATTAACACATTAAAATTATATTTTTGGAAATTAAAGAAACCAAACTAAGCCTTATGTAATATAGTTGTTGGGATTTAAACTCGTGTCCCAAAATCAATGACCTTCACAGTACATGAACAGTAGCATAACTCTATATTGCGTGAAAATTAATCGGCAGTTAAAAGCTAGAATTAGCAGAGATGATGGCTAAGAAGGTGGTGGTTGGCCAACTTTCTGTATACCCAGTGTGCTCTTCTATTTCCCTTTGATTCAAACCATGGTGGAAGAACACTAACTGGTTATGCATTTCTCTATATAAAGCACCCTTTCCTTCTCATTTTTCCATTGTGTGAAAATTATCTGATAAGTGTGGTTTGAGAGTAAGAGCTGCTGAGCATTAGGATATTAAAATTAGTGTGTTGAGGAATTCAATTCAGGCTTCAAGAGGTATAAAATTCGAACTTTTGTTCTTAGTTGGGTTTTGTCAAATTCTTCACAATTACGAGAATTCTCTGTCAATTAGTATGAAATAACATGCTATTGAGTGTTTATAAAGTTCGTAAGCATGAATAGAATATCTAAGATTTAGTTTGAGCGTGCTTGATTGAAAGAATTTGAGGTGGGAATGTTACTCTACAAAATAGAGTATCTCACCGTTCTTTGGACCAGAAGGGCGCAATTTACGCCTTGATTTATATTAGGTTGTAAGCAAGCGATTCTTGTATCCGCTAATCGTAATCTAGTTTTCATTGGATTGCGTTGTTTCTAACTTGATATTAACACCTAAACATGCATGAAAAGAAGTATAACATGTTGATTAAAGCTTCCTTAGGAGATATGAATGGTTTAACATGATTTAGTGGGAGATTATAATAAAAACTTTTAGTTTTAAAAATGAACTTTGATGAAACTCGTGTTCTACAAATTCTGAGTTTAATAGTATAAACACATGACTGATTTCTGAACATGAATAAGCATGATTTATGATTTTTAGTTCCTTTGTTTATGATCAAGTTGTTAGACTTTGAACTAGCGAACTTTTTCAAAGGAAAACTTGACATAATAAAGCTAATATGCTTGAATATTATATGATGTATTTTATGATCTCGTGAAGATTTTAACATGACTTAACTACACATGAAAAGAGCTTTATAGATGTTTTATATGTGTTAAATTGCATTGTTCAAGTTTAAAATGATTCAAAAGCAAACTCGGATGTGTTTTCAAACCAAGTTGTATCAGTGCGAGTAGTTAAGTTCTGTGGAATTTAAAATGATAAGTTTACATTCATTGTGTCTCTAAACATGATTCTTACGTGTTAGATATAATGGAAATAAACCAAGCATGAGTTTAAGCATGTTTAAAGCGATAAACAATACTAGCTATGGATGACTGATGTGAACATTTATAAGCATGCGCAGTACAAATTATGTGATCTCTTTATGTGGACATATGACCAAAGTTGTAAAGCATTGTGATTACATGACCTTTTTATGCTTTAATTCCATAGAAATCGTATACTAAAACATGTAAAAGTGAACTTAAGATGGTTATACACTTATGTAAAATCCTCTAGAATATATGCATGTTAAGTGTAATTATTTTGGTATGCTAAAGAATGGGACGAAAACTGCTCAACTCTAGTATGGTCAGGGGACAAATACAACATTTACCATCCCTAAGCCTAGCTCCTTGCCTATTATGCCATCCTTCGTAATACCGTGCCTAATCTGTTTGAGATTTGAAATATGATGTATGTGTATATTGACGTCTAAATCTTTACTACATGTTTAATTATAGTATGTGAAGTATCTATAAGCATGTTAGTATTAAAAATCATTGATTGAATATGTGTTTATAAACTTTCAAATGTTAAGTCCAAAAGATGTTTGCGAACTATAAAGCAATGATTGGAAACTATATTTTTTGACTTTGTGGTGTCTTATAAAGTTATGTTGAGATATAAGTACGGAAGTATATGTAAAGAGTGTACAACTAAGTTAGACGTTTATGTATGCGTTTGAACTTCTCCTCCTTTGTTACACTCCTTCTAGCCTTGGTAGCTTCTCCACTCCCCTCTCTTTCTCTTCCTTACCTCTGTTTACATTATGGTTAGTCATAACCATCTCTCGACAGGGAACTCAGTCAGCAGTCCTTCTATAGACCTCTTTGCTGAGTTTGGTGTTTCTCGACCGAGCTCTCTAGCCTCTTTACCTACTTCGGTTGGTGTCGAGGATATGGGGGAGTCAGATCCTTTTCTGGGTAATACCGGTACCATCATAAGCTTATATGACTCTACTTCAAATGCTTTGCAATCTGAAATGGATATCGGTTGTATGATGGGGGCCAATGCTAGGGAAATTTTCTCGACTGCCCAACACTTCTCTCACAAAGACAGAGAGGAAACATTGTTTAAAAGAAAGAAAAACATGCATTTAATGTTTTTTCTAACTGCTCATGGGGTTACTTCCAATGATGTTCAGGAATTCTTGTCGGATGGTAAGAGGGTCAACCTCCAAATTGCACACAAGGTTTCTGAGATTAATCCTAACCGTATTACCTTAAAGGAACCTTCCGGTTCTTCCCTGGGTGCTACTCTAGGTGCTACTCTTCAACAAGTCAAGTGTGTGGGTGAAGATGCTGGGCTGGGCAATGTAGCACCATTGAATCCTCTGGCATTTAAGGCTGGTAAGGCTGGTGGAACACCAACGCCGGTGGTACAGGCACGAACTCCCATTTCCTCCTGTCCTGTCAATTCTGGTCCCCTAGTGTCAGCTCTGCCTACAAATTCAAAAGCTCCCGCTTCTTTCCTCGAGGAAGGGGAAATACCTGCCCAAGGTGAGAAAGTAGCCTCCAAATCTTGGTGTGATGTGGTAGGTAAAACCACTGTCAGGGCTTCTAGGCAACTTACGTACCACCCTCCTTCTTCTGATGCTAGAAAGTTGTCAGTCATACTTCCTGATGACATCCTCCAAAGAGGCAACAGATCTGGGCAGTTAGTCTAGTGGGTTATTTCCTTCATTCATCTCTTCCCTACAAGGTAGTTGAGCCCATAGCTAGGAGACTTTGGAGTCATCTTGGGCTATCTCATGTTTTCCTACACAACAAAGGCTACTACATTTTCAAATTCAAATCAGTTTCGGACTGTGACAATGTGTTGGCTTCAGGTCCATGGCACTTCACTTCTAAAGTCATGGTCCTTCAGAAATGGAAAGAAGGGGTTGTGTTTTCAAAAATCGAGTGCATTTCAGTTCCTATTTGGGTTAAACTTAGCAATATTCCTCTTTCCTATTGGTTAGATGAAGGTATTAGTTATATTGCTAGTGCTATTGGTAAACCTCTTTTCACGGATGAAATGACAACTAAGAATGAGTTCCTGAACTTTGCTAGAGTTTGCATTGAAATTAAGGCCTCATTTTCCTTCCCCCCTTCTATCCGAGTAGCCACAAAGCAAGATCACTCTTTGGAGTACTCTTTTGAATATGTTGAGGTTGAATATCAAAGCAAACCCCCTCATGCCCCAAACGCCTTGTGTTTGGTCACTCTCCTCTCAAGTGTCCTAAAGCCAACTACAAGTGGATTCCTAAAGATCCAAGGGCTGGTACAAATGATAATGTGTAAGTAATGGTGGAGGGTCCTACAATGGTGACTAATATTAGGCTAACGACTGTTGGAACTGGCTCTGCTGAAGGTCAAGGGTCTGGATCTGCTTTGCAAGCTACTGGTGGTTCTCCTCAGAATGACTGGGTAATAGTTGGTAGGGGAGCAAAATCTGGATCTGTTACTCCTATTTCTACCAGAGCAATGATCATCTCCAACACTTTTGCACCTATGACTCAAGCAGATCAAATAATCGACTTGGACAATGATTCTCTTGTTACTATGAATCCTCTTCTTGTTAATAAACTCAAGGTGATAGATGAAAAAGAAGTGAAAAATCTCAAGAACAAACAAGGTTTAGGTATGGAAAATCCTAAGGCTGCTAAGAAGAGAAAAGGCAAGGGTAAAGCTAGTAACACCCCACCACCATTAGTTTAACTATGTTAGCCTCCTACAACATAAGAGGATTAAATAAAAAGCCTAAGCAGGCATATGTTAAGCAAATTATTAAAGATTACAATATATCTATTATCGGCTTGATTGAAACAAGGGTAAAGACTGCTAATGCTACTAGAATCTCCAGGAGGCTCTGTCACAACTGGGAATGGGCATTCAACTATGATTACTATTCTAATGGTAGGATTTGGGTGGGTTGGAACCCTGTTCTTTGGAAACTGGATATCGTTTTTGTTTCTTCCCAAGTAATCCACTGTAAGGTGCAATCCTTAGATTTTCTTAGTACTACTTTTTTGGTTTCTTTTGTTTATGGGCTTAATTCTTATATAGAAAGGAGGGACCTTTGGCATGATTTGATAAGTCTCTCACCTTGTAATAGCTGGCGCTTATTAGGGGACTTTAATGTAATAAAGGATCTTACTGAAACAAACCAACCAAATGATTTATAGGATATTGCTAAAGCCGAGTTCAAAGACTGCACTAATTCCATTGAAGTTGCAGATATTCATGGTACTGGTCTATTTTTTACTTGGTGGAACAACCAACCTTCTTGCCCAGTCCTCAAAAAACTGGATCGAGTTATGGGGAATTTGGCCTGCCTCTCTTAATTTGATCTATCTCATGTTACGTATGCTCATCGGGGGCTCTCTGATCATTCCTTGATTCTTCTCAACACTGGTATTCGGTTCTCCAAGACAAAAAGGCATTTCCAATACTTCAACCATATGGCTCTTCTTGAGGGATTTCATGAGGCTATGAGTTCAACTTGGAACACTCCAATTCTTGGGAATCCCTTCTATGTTTTTGCTAAAAAAACTCAAATGTTCCAAACGAGCTTTAATCTCCCTTAATATCTCAGCTGGCAATCTGACCTCTTTGGTGAAGATGGCTCGTGAAGACCTTCATGCAGTGCAGACTCTTCTCTATGCCCATCCTTTGGATTTAGATCTATTGGCAAAGGATTGCTGAAGGGGAACTTGCTATAAGACTTTTTGATTGGAATAAATTGCTTATTATATTGAACCTTTGGAAAGTTGTCGATCCTTACTCTTCCTCTATTTGGGTAAGGTGGGTGCATGCTATTCATCTCAAGAAAAAAAATTTCTGGATAACCTCTCCACCAAATGATAGCTCTTGGATCTGGAGGAAAGTTTTTCAGTGCAGGGACCTTGCGCGTAGGTACATCTCTTTTAAAATTGGTAATGGTGCTAGGACAAGCCTCTAGTTTGATCCTTGGCTTGGGCCGTCCCCTTTGGCTACCTCTATTCACTCGCCTTTGATTGTCAATTCTGGGCTTGGTCCAAATGCTTGTATGGATAACATCATTCAAAATTCTGGATGGGTTCTCCCTGTCTCAAACAATCAGGATGTTATTGCATTCCGTGGATCTTTTGACCTTTCTAGAGCTTGCAATTTCGGAAAGAATGATGGCATTCTCTGGGATGGTACTAGGGCAAAGGATGTGAGGGCCCCCACTATTTGGAACTCTATTCGGTAGGTGGGGTTGGTTGTGGGTTGGCATAAATTAGTTTGGCATAAAAGGGTTCCTCCCCGTCACTCTTTCATCCTCTGGCTTGCATTCCATAAGGGACTCAGAACATCGGACTGACTCTTGAATTTTGGGCTTGATATAAACCCCATCTGTGCGCTTTGTTCAATTGAAAATGAAACTTTCAACCACCTATTTTTTGAATGTCCTTTCTCTTTTCAGATCCTGGTCGCTGTCCTCCACATTTGTGGTTGGTGTGGGTTAAGTAGAAATTGGTCTACTATTACTGGATTTATCATACATTGCTCCTGCAAAAATTTCCATCATAGTCTTTTATCTATGGGGTTTGCTACTGTGGTCTATTGGATATGGCATGAACGAAATGCTCGGCTTTTTTCCAAAAAATCCACCCCTACTAGGACTATTTTTCGTGATATTATTCATTTACTTAAGTGTGGCCTTCACACAAATGCTCAGTTTCAGAAATTAAAGTCCAGATTATGTTACCGCCATCTAACTTTATAAGTTGGTGCTAGTTTGTTACGATGGGGAGGGGAACAGCCGTGTGGGGATTAGACTCTGTGGGTTTGGATTTAGAGGCTCGGGTCTGCAGTTGGTTTTCTATCTGCTGGGGTGCAATTAGGCTCATGGGTAGTCTACTTTTAGATTCTGCAAAGCTTTAGGTTTTTGCTGTTGCATATTTGGTGTATGCTAGTCTGCTGGTTGGGGCTGCAGGTTGAGGCTTGTTTGTTGCAGTTTTCATTGGTTTGAGGCCCGCTGAGATGTGTTTGATGTTATGATGAAATGTTTCTATTGCTAGGGTTAGCTGATTATGTAGCCGGGTTTTGCCAATAGGATGGTATGGTTTGGTTCTGGCCTTGGTCTATGGTTTGCTCCTCTACTGGTCTCTGGTTTTGCTACTCGGCTGCCGGTCCGAGACAGGGGCCTATGATGTTATGTTCTCTTACTAGTTACGATCGGGGCCTATGCTTTCTTTGCTCGGTTCGCTTATGCATTGCCGATCCACGATCAGTCTTCTTCAACTTTGTCTTGTGATGGTAGACTTTTGTGCGTATGAGGGTCTTTTTATGTGGGGCAAATGGTCATCGGTTTAGGCCTTTTGGGTGCTTTTGGTGCTACTGTTTGTTTGGGTAAGGACAATTTTTGGCTGCTTTGCAGCGAGCTCCTTCTTTCTGGTTTTGGCTTTGCTACGCAGCCAGTGAGAGGCTGGCTATGGGTCATGTTGTCTTTGGTTTGGATTCATGTCACTTTGGTTTCTCCATTCATTCATTCTTGTGTTTGGGGTGGGGGTCATTCATCCATTTATTCTCAGGCTAAAAGTCGCAAAACCATTTATGGCTCCTACTTATGTTTTCGCTATGCAAATGGGTTTCCTTTAATCTTTTATCATTACAGTATTGTAATTTTCTTGTTTGGCACGTGGCCTTATAATCTTTTATAGTCTTGACATCATAGGGTATATCCTATGATGTTTATGCTATATCCTGATTGGGTTTTCTCCCATGAGGTTGTATTCTCCTTTTTTCTTTTATACAGTTTAAAATTAGCAAAAAAAAAAGAAAAAAGAAAAAAAAAGAATGTTCTCAGCAGCTTTGGCAAGGCATTGATAGGGAGGAAATCCTCATACATCAAAAGTCAAGAGCTAATTGGCTGGCTTTGGGCGACCGTAACACTAGCTACTTTGCTAATATTATGAAGAACAGGTGAAACTCAAACAAATCTTCTCTATCTTAAATGATGACGATAACGTGGTAACTAAACAAGCTCAAATTGAATCAGTTGCTATAGGGTACTTCCAAAATCTTTTTAACACCTCCGATTCACAGTACGATAGTTTCAGCAATTATGGAGTCACTCCTTCTAGGCTTATTAATGCCTCCCAAGCCTCTAATCTCTGTGCTCCTTTCTCTGATTCTGAGATTTTCAAAGTTCTTAATTCTATGAAGCGTAATAAGAGTCTGGGACAGGATGGGTTTAATGTTAACTTCTTCATTAGTTGTTGGGATGTGGTTGGGTCTGACTTTATTAAGGCTGTCCAATTTTTCTTCTCTACTAGCAGGCTCATGAAAGGGATTAATTCCACATCACTTGCCTTGATTCCTAAGTGCTCAAATCCCTCCTCTATGGTTGACTTCCGTCCTATCTCTTGCTGCAACACCATCTACAAATGCATTGCTAAACTCCTGTCCAATCGGCTCAAAGTTGTGCTGCCTCTGATTATTGATACAACCCAATCTGCCTTTGTCAAAGGACGAAATATTAGTGATAACATCCTTATTGCTCAAGAATTTTTCAAAGGGTACACTAGGATTTCTAGACCTTCTAGGTGTGCCCTAAAGATCGATTTAAGGAAAGCATTTGACACAGTACTTTGGGATTTTCTGTTTGATACCCTCGCTGCTTTTAAATTTCCCCAGGCATTCACTGATTGGATTAAAGCGTGTGTCACTTCTCCCATGTTCTCCATCAAGTTGAATGGAACTTTAGCTGGGTTTTTTAGTAGCATCAAAGGGCTTCGCCAGGGGGACCCTCTCTCCCCATTCCTCTTTGTTATTGGAATGGAGATGTTGTCTCTTAAGCTCAACAAAGGTACTCTAGATTCAGACTTCAAATACCATTGGAAGGCTAAGGCATGCAATCATACACATCTTCTCTTTGCAGACGGTATTCTCATTTTCTGCCATGCAAGCCTTCCTTCTATTTTTATTGTGAATTCATGTATCCTCTGATTCTCCCTCTAATCAGGTGTCATCCCAAATACCCACAAAAGTCATTATTACCTCTCAAATACTGACCCTTCCTCTTCAAATGACATCATTGCTCTTTTAGGATTTCAACTTGGTTCATTACCTTCCAAATTCTTAGGGTACTTTCAAGAAAACTTTCCTATACAGATTGTATCCCCTTATCCAACGTATCACCAACAAAGCCGCTTCTTGGACTTCCAAAGTTTTGGCATACTCAGGCCGACTGCAGCTGATCAAGTCTATACTCTTCTCCTTTCAAGTCTACTGGTGCACCAACTTTATGCTCCCTAAAATCGTTTTAGAGATGCATAATCCATCCTTAGTCGATTCTTATGGAAAGGATCTGCACTGCATAAATTTGGTGCCAAAGTGGCTTGGACTAGTATTACGTTACCCACTCAGGAAGGGGGGTTAGGACTCAAGAGCATCCTTGACTGGAACACAACACTGGTAATGATGCACCTTATCCATCTTATCAATCATCAATCCAAATCACTTTGAAATTTGGTGGGTCAAAGCTACCTCCTTAATGAACAAGTCCATCCGGCGGTCGATGTAAGCCGTATTGCTTCATGGATATGGAGACAAATCCTCAAGTTGCATCCCCTTGCCCTTCAACATCTGAGTTACACTATAGGGGATGGCCACTTTACTAATTTATGGTATGACCTATGGGTTAATGGGACTGCACTGCACCCATCAAATTCTCTTCTTTCTAACTGTGGTCTTCCATCTACTGCAATGGTTAGCTTTTTAATAACTGGTGGTACTTGGGCTCTTCTTGAAAGAAATCACCATAAGGTAATCCTATTTCGGCAACAAGTTACTCCCATCCCACTTCATTCTACTCGAAGGGACCTAATCAAGTGGGATACTTATGATGTTACTTCGGTTAAGGCCAAACATATTTGGGACTCCCTTCGTGCACGGTCTCATATAGTCCCTTGGAGTTCTATCCTCTGGAATAAGCTTCACGTGCCACGTTATTCCTTTATTCTTTGGCTTAGTCTCTTAAGGAAGCTTACTACAAATGACTGGACAAGGTGCTACACAGGCCAGACATGGCAGTGTCCTCATTGTAACCTTCGGTTAGAATCCTTTTCCCACTTATTTTTTGAATGTGAGTACTCCTCGACTATCCTTAAAAGTGTTGTTGATTTGGGAAATTGGGTCCCCATTCCCTATTCTTGGGATGCTCTGATAGCTTTCATCACCTCCTTCCAAGGACCCAAACTCTCCAAGAACATCCTCAGTCTGACTATTGCTACTTGTTTTTACAAAGTTTGGGAGGCTCAGAATACCAAAATGCACAAAGGTACCATCATCCCTCCAAGGAATCTGGCAAAGGATGTTATCCAACTCATCAAATCAAGGCCACAAACTGTAATCATTACTGTAATTGGTTGTTAGTTTAACTTATTATGTTGGGTTCTCTTCCTTGTATCATATCATCATCTATGCATTTTAGATGATGTTACTACCGTCTCACACTGCTTCTGGAGCTATGACCTGGATGCTACTATTTTGGGCTGCTATTTTATTGTCCTTAGGCCTATGGGATGCTACTATTTTGTGCTGCTATTGATGCTAATTTGTGGGCTAGATATGTGCAATCTCCTGTGCATGCTCTGCCCCATTCCTTGCAGCTGTGCAATGGGCAAATTATATATTGCTTAGGCAACTAGGATGGTATGGGACTCATGTCGCTCTTTTTCTTGAGATAACTTGGGCGAGGAGGTCTTTGGTATTCAACCAAGGCGAGGTGGGGCTGACTTTTCGGCAGTTGCTACTCGCCATATGGGCAGATCCTATCTTTTGGCGAAGAGGTGTGCTGAGTTGTTGGGCTAGTGGCTTCTCTTCGGCACAACTTGGGCGAGGAGGTTCTGGTCGAGGAGGTGGTCGGCGAGCTGGTGTGGGAATCATGGTTGCTCTTCGGCACAGCTTGGGCGAGGAGGTGCTGGTACTCAGTTTGGGCGAGGTGGGGCTAACTTTTCAGTTTGGGCGAGGTGAGGCTGCTCTTCGGCACATCTTGCTATCTTTTGGCGAAGAGGTGCGCTGAGTTTGGGCTAGTGGTTGCTCTTCGGTACAAGGAGGTGTGGGCGAGGCTGTGAGGAGGTGCTGGTTGGCGAGGACGCGTTCAGTTTTGGACGAGGTGGGGCTGATCCTTTTTTCAGCATTGCTACACGCCACATGCCAGCAGCTGCTGGTTGGCTTCACCAAGTTGGGCTTCTTTTCTTTTCTTTTCTTTTGGCTTTTTGGCTATTTATTTGATCACTCTGAATGCTCGGATTCATTCTTAGTTTGATTAGGCTTACAGATTGCCTTTTTTTTTATATGCTCTGTACTACGGATTGGCTTGGGTATACCTCATTGCGATTGTTTAATCTTTCCTTGTATAGTTTCCTCATCTTTGGGCATGTCCGTAGATGACGTTGCTATATTCGGGGGCATCCCCCTTGACATTGTTCTTTGTTTCCTTTTATACAAACAAAATTTAGCAAAAAAAAACTAATGAATATCCTATACGCGTAACTATATGATGTTAGGATTCAAAGAGTGTTGATAAGCTATACTTTGGTAAACTACGCTTGAGGCAAGTACTCGAACCCTACTCTCTATTGAGCATTATTTGAGCTTGTACTATTATTGGTTGTACAAGTAAATCCTTGAAAGTATGCTTCATATCTCATGACTTAATACTTCGTAGTTTAGAAATTGGTTTCAAACCTTGATTTCAAACAATAATTGTTCATGTATATACTGTAAAAGAAAACTATCTAAGCCATTGCTTCGGCTAGACTATTGATATTGATCGAAAGCTATCCAAACCAAATTAACTTGGTGTGGACTCTTATAACTGGGATGAACAACCCTCTTGGTAGGGGAATTGTATATTTGTCAGGGAACTGACGTGCGCACATAAGAAAGAGTAAATGTTATGCATGACCAGGGTACTTTAGGCTGATCACCTGTTGTACTCGTTTTGTAGAATTATCAGTTTATTACTATTAATTCTAGGAGAAGTTCATAGTCCTTAGTGACTACTTAGTATTCATTACTTTAAAGTCTTGAATTGATTAATCGTTGAATATTATTGATATTTTATGTCCATAACGACTATTGTTGAGAATCATTGATACTTCTTGCTATCTTTGATCTATCATTGTTGTTGTACCCTTGAGAAATTTAAAACTACATTGAACACCCTTATTGCTATATTACTTGCTAGGCAAAATTGTTGTTCATCCTTGCTTTCCTTAAAACTTTCAGTTAAGGCAGAACATGGTGAACCCTCTGGCAAGGACAAGGGTAAAGAGAAGGCTTTGAAGTAATTATTTCCATAGTACTAGGAATGTACTATTATTCTGTTGTAAAAGAACTTATTTATATTAAGCTATGTTTAGTTTAAGTTGTATTGTATTAGTAACGGTTGCGAGACTTTGGGACAAGAATAATTATGTTATAACAATGTAATTTATTATATTATTCTGTTATGTGAGATTTTAATTTGTTATTAGAGTTAGCACGTGACAACCAAATTTGAGACATGAGTGGTCTTAATTTGGGGGCGTCACATGTTTGTATCAAAGCTATAGTTATAAACCTTAGGAGCGAGAGTCCTTAGATTATAACTTAGGAGAACTTAGATGGTAGAGAGGGATGAAACTCATGTAGAGTTTTCCTAGAGAGAGACTTAGTGTGTTATGGAAGATAATTTCTTTCTATACAATGAACTTATGTTTATTTAACTTTACTAAATAATCAACCGTTGGATTTGAACCTTCTTGCTCGTGAAAAATCTGGTCAACAACATCTCTGGAATGCCTTGGATAGGGAGGAAACACTCCTTCAACAGAAGTCTAGAACAAACTGGTTGGCCTTGGGTGACAGAAACTCTAGTTTCTTTTCCAACATGATGAAGAATCTATGGAATTCCAATAAGATTTTGTCCATCACTGATAATGAAGGTAATATGGTTCATGGTCAAAGGAACATTGAAGATGTGGATGTGGGTACTTTTACAATCTCTTCAACACCTCTGAGGATCCCTATCCTGGGTTTGATAATTATGCCATTACTCCCCCCAACCTGCTCAATTCGGCCCAAGCCTCTAAGCTGATTGCTCCTATTTCTGACTTGGAAATTCTGGGGATCCTCAAATCCATGAAACGTAACAAAAGTCCAGGCCCAGATGGTTTTAATGTTAACTTCTTCCTCATTTGTTGGGACATTGTGGGTGCTGATTTTTTAAAGGTTGTGCACTTCTTCTTTGATAATAGCAGGCTTTCTAAAGGCCTTAATTCCACTGCTCTTGTTCTTATCCCAAAGAGTTCCAACCCTACTTCAATGACTGATTTTAGACCTATCTCATGCTGCAATACGATTTACAAATGCATTGCAAAACTTCTTTCTAATCGTCTGAAGGAGGTTCTTCCATTTCTTGTTGATAAAGCCCAATCTGCTTTTGTGAAAGGAAGAAGCATTAGTGATAACATCCTTATTGCCCAAGAGATGCTCAAAGGCTATCATAGATCTTCTGGTCCTGCTAGGTGTGCTCTCAAGATTGACCTCACTAAAGCTTTTGACACTGTTAGATAGGAATTCCTTTTTGATACCTTAAGAGCTTTCAAATTTCCAGATTGTTATGTTGATTGGATCAAGGCCTGTGTCACTTCCGCCATGTTTTCTATTAAGGTAAATGGTACTTTTGCAGGTTTTTTTGGTAGTTCTAGAGTTCTCAGACAAGGAGACCCCCTATCTCCCTTTTTTTGTGTTGGTTATGGAAATGCTATCTCTAAAGATTAACAATGCTATCTCTGATCCAGTTTTTCTTTACTATTTGAAAGCTAAAGTTTGCAAACTTACTCACTTATTCTTTGCGGATGACATTATGATTTTCTGTAATGCATGCTTGCAATCTATTTCAATCATTAACTCATGCATTCTTTCCTTCTCCTTATATACTGGCTTGATCCCTAACTCCCACAAAAGTCATTTTTTCTCTCCAACTCAGCAAATATAGCAGCTAGTGATATTTCTCTCATCCTTAGGTTCCAATCTGGAACCTTGCCTTCAAAGTTTTTGGGTGTTCCACTGCTGTCCAGCAAGCTTTCATCGTCTTATTGTATCCCCCTAATCCAAAGGATCACTAACCAAGCATCCTCTTGGACTTCAAAGGTCCTCTCTTAGTCGGGCAGACTTCAACTTATCAAATCCATTTTTTTTCTATCCAAGTTTTCTGGAGTTCACACTTCTTGCTGCCGAAAGGGGTCCTAAAAAATATTCAATCAATCTTAACTAGACTTCTTTGGAAAGGAGCAACTCTTGATAAGTATGGAGCAAAGGTAGCTTGGTCCACTATTTCTCTCCCACTCTTTGAGGGTGGTCTGGGCATCAAAAATTGGTGGAATGGAATTCTGCACTTATTCTCTAGCACTTGGTTTTCCTTATCCAACCTCATTCCGCCTCTCTATAGGCAAATTGGATTAAAGCCACCAATTTGAAACACACATCCTTTTGGCAATTTTGAAATAAGGCAGCATGCTCATGGGTCTGGAAACAGGTTCTGAAGCTTCGGCCACTTGCTCTTCAACACTTACACTATCATATTGGCAATGGGCAGGATACAAGCCTATGGTATGACCCATGGTTAAATGACACGGCTATCAATCCTTCCCAATCTTTTCTGTCTACCTCTGGGATTCAAAGGTATGCAACTGTTAGCCATCTTATCAGCAACAACACTTGGGTTCTTCCTCAAGGCAATTACCATGATATGATCCTCTTGAGAAGGAACATAGTTCACCTTCCACCTCCTTCACAGCAGCTGGATAGGATACTTTGGGACTCGAGGCAGCAGTCGGTTTCATGGAGCTCCATTGTCTGGAATAAATGCCATGTCCCAAGGTAATCTTTCATTATGTGGCTGGGCATTCTCAAAAAGCTTCCCACTAATGGTATGACCCCTGGCTGAATGATTTTCCCATCAATCCTACTCAATCCCTACTTGTAAGCTCACAAATTCCAGCAAATGCAAAAGTTGAGGACATCATTCGTGACTCAAACTGGGTTCTTCCACAATCAAACCACCATGAAGTCATTTTGTTTCGCCGATCCATTACAGCTGTTGTTGTTCCTTCTGGCCCAATTGACTCCATCCTTTGGACTTCTAAAGATATCCTTAATATCAAGACCTACGATATTTGGGATAGTATCCGGTATAAGCAAAATAGGGTCGACTGGTATAAGACTGTTTGGAATAAGCTTCATGTTCCATGATACTCTTTCTTACTTTGGCTTGGATTTCTAGGTAGAACACCAACCAATGACATCACGAAGGGTTATTCTGGTCGGGTGTTCAACTGCCCTCTATGCAACAAATGTCCAGAAACCTTCAACCACCTATTCTTCACTTGTGAGTACTCCACAATTATCTTGCACGCTGCTTTCTCATTGGGGGATTCGTCCTCCTTCCCTTTGGATCGGACCGACATAACTACCAAGATCAACACCTTCAGAGGAAGAAAACTCTCCAAACAAATAATGGGGCTCTCCCTTGTGATAGCTTTCTACAAAGTTTGGGAGGCAAGGAACAAAAAATTGCATTCTAACACACTAATTCCCCCTCACTGCCTCGCAACTGATGTAGTCCATATTATCAAATCTAGGTTGTTTACCTCTTTTGCCTTCAACCAAGCCACCAGTTCTTGTAAATTCTACTGTAACTGGCTTGTTTAACAAGCTGCACCTTGATTGCATACCATAGTTGCCCATTTGTGACTATTCATGTAATCTTTACATACTTTAGCTAGCCCTCATGGGGATGCCTTTAGATGATCTTCCTTTAATCTGGGGTATGCCCCTCTTCTTTTGTATTTATTTTCCTTTTTTAATACACAAACCAATTTAGCAAAAAAAAAATAGCTTCCCACTAATGATAGAACAGTCAGATTTTCTAATAGATCATGGAACTGTCCACTTTGTAACCTTTAACTCGAGACCTTCAACCACTTGTTTTTCATCTATGTCTTCTCCAAATCGATTCTTCTGAAGGCTACAAGTCTTGGAAATTGGACTTCTTTCCTCATCTCTTGGGATGACATTATGGACTTCCTCACTACATTTCAAGGTTATATGTCACGAAATATCCTAAGCTTGACTGTGGCAGTTTGTTTCTACAAAATTTGGGAGGTAAGGAACAAAAAACTTCATGATGATCATCTACTTCCTCTCACCCAGATTACAAAGGATGTTATCCACATTATTAAGTCTAGGCTTTCTACTTGCAAATCCTTTACCAAAGCCACTAATAACCAATTTTTTTGTTATTGGCTTTTAACTAGTTAGTTATGGTTGTGATCTTTCCTTGTATAGTTTCCTCATCTTTGGGCATGTCCATAGATGACGCTGCTATATTCTGGGGTATGCCCCCTTGACATTGTCTCTTTGGTTCCTTTTATACAAACAAAAATTTAGCAAAAAAAAAATGCAAAATTCCAAAAAGTTAAAGCAAAATTTGGTTTTAGACATCTTTCTTTAAACAATGTTTGAAGCTATTTTTCCTGAGGGACAGATGTCTGCTGGGTCTGTTTTGTTTGTTGTTGTTTAGCAGATGTTGCGAATGTGCTAATTTGGGGAGGTTATGCACATGGTATGGGTTGTCATGGGCTGTTATGGTTCTCTGAGGCCTGGGCATGAGCTGATGGCAGATGGGCTGCTGCTGTAGCTTTAAGTGTTAGCTGGCTTGAAGGTTGTTGGAAGCTGCAGATTGAAAATAGGTATTTGCTATGGACTGCTTTTGGTTGGGTTTACAACATACATTTGTGGTTGGAGCTCCTGTTGTTTGGGGTTCTGGCTAGCTGCTACTGTGGTTCCTCTTTGAGTGTTGTCTGCTGTTGTCCCTGGGCAGTGCCTGGGCTTTTGTTGTTGTGGTTCCGCTGCTACTGTTTCTCGGCAGCTGTGGTTTAAGGATGTTGTAATTGGGGCTTTCTATGAGCTGGTATGTTTTGGGCTTCGGTGATCTTTTCATTGGGTCAATGCAGCTTTCTCTAGTTTGTTTTCTTGGTTGCTGTAGTTGGTTTTGCAATACTCCTTATTTGTTGGTGTTCATCTAAATACATTATCTCTTTATATAATTGGAAATAGAAATACATGGAAATGGGGCACAGCCGCCCAACATCTAACAGAGGTCTATCAAAAGATATAACGAGAACTAGGGTACAACTGCCCAATATCTAACAGATGCCTATCAAAAGAAATAGCGAGAAATGCATCAGAAGAAGTCAATGATGTTGATGCCCACATCATCCAATCTATCCATCCGATGTAACTCCTTCTAAGTCACTAAATATCTGCCAGAAGGGATATCAGGCCGATACAATAGAGGATCTGCGTCCAAAAAACCATCAAAATTTGGGCCACCTGAAGGGCCAGCCCCAGAGCTGGAAGGATCAAAAGTATCTGCCTCTGATGGATCTCTGCCCAAATGCCGTATAAAGAAATGTGTCCAGTCCAACTGTTGGGTCAAACTATCAATCTGCGTAAAATGAGTAGGCTCTCGGATGCAGGCAATCCAATATGTCATCATGACGGAGCCAGGAACCATATCCCCCTTGAACTATGTTGTGCGGGTCTGAGCTCCAATGGTGCGAAGGAACCACCAGCGGTAAAAAGCCTCCTAAGTGAAAGGTCCCTCTGACAAAGTAAAGCTATCCACGCCCATCAATGGGATCTCAGTGATCGATTGCAATAAAGGCCAATGATGCCTGGCAAGAGGAAAGAACGGGATGCATATCTCTCCTATAGTGCTCCTGATAGCACATTCTCCCAAATAGAGCTCCCAACCTTCATCAGTAAGGTGAGGAATTCGACGAGTGGACAATACATACTCGACACTAGTCGAGAAACCACCCTTAAAGCCAACTATCAAGTGGTCCTCGGAGTAAGGAACCCATGTAATGACCTCTGCAGTCAACAACTCCAACTGTAGGCGAGAATGGGTGAAACCCTCAACTACAGGAACCTCTGCCAAAGTGGAGAAATGCCATTGACGTCCCCGTAAATAGGTGTCCAAACCTAGCGTGCTAACGGGACGAAGACATGGGAGCCTCTCGTAGACCTAAAAATGCGAATACAAAGATCAAATATCCGCGATTAGTTAAACTGGCAACCCGAACATAGGGGTATCAAAAATCAAAAGAGAAAATGCTCACCAGCAGAAATGGGTAAAACCCTAAACAAGCCTCAATCACGCCCTCTAAGCGTAGGCGCATCCCCCTGAGGAAGTAGGCAAAGGTGTAGGAGCCCCAATCAAACTCTCTGATACGGTCCACCTCCGAGTGGCGCTGACTATAGCGAATGATACCATCAAAGAGTTATCAGCCAAGAAACAACCCTTGAGGATAATCAAAAACAATTACCGAAGGATGCGATCTCGTCCTCCGATCATCGAGCAATGGCTCAGTCAGAGCCCCGCTTATGGCATCTACACTCAAGGGACCAGAACGGACAGTCTGACTCTTGAGCGTCATGGATGAGACTCCCAACAAGGATCTGACGACAATCGGGGAAATTTCAGCCACCATTGGCGCCACTGAAAACTCCAATCCAGTGATGAATCGCCAATCCATCGATGTCATCATCACTTCACAATCCAACAAATGGAGAGACTGGATCTGGTGAAACGAGCGCTTAGACAAAGCCTTGAGATAATCCCAGGGGCAACGATGGGGGAGGATGGAAAAGAAAGCCTCGAAGCCCCAGGCATGAACAAGCTCTCGGTACTCTGGTTGGAGAGTTTGGTACAAAGATTGTATATTGAATCAGTTCCCTCTGGGCTGCGTAAAGCTGGGAAACTGCATCAAATTTCAAATCAAAATCAGAACCCTTGCCCCCACAAACGGGAAAAGGAAGATCAATACGTCTATTACCTCATTCACATGAAGATAGATCGAGGGGTGACGACTCAAATCATTTAGAAGATCTGGAATCGTCACATTTATAGCTGGAAGCACGCTGTGGGGAATGGAAGAAGGAGCAGGATCCACAACGGATAAGTCCTCCTCCTCGTCCTCAGCATCCGGTCTCTCAACCCGGATAGGATGAATCACTGACTCAGTTAATCGACGAGGTTGTCGGGCTGGGCGTGGCCAAGGAACATCTAAAACTCTCCTCCTCACACCTGAAGAGGCCCTACGGGAGCTACTCGGCTGGTCTGGATCCATATATGTAGACAAAAGTCTCCAAACTACCTTAGAAAGGGTGTGGTAAATTCTAACCTGAAGCTCATTAATTCAGTTCATAGCTTTATGCATACATGCATTACTTTAACATATATCTATTGTATAGTTAAAAATGCATGTTCATTCAATGCCTAGACTGATGAATTTTTTTTTGCCAAAGTCTCCTTTGTAAAAAGGACTATGCAGATGATGGAGTATATTTGTGAGTTATGTGTAAGAGAACATCCCACGGAGCAAGGTTGTATAACCAAAGATCCGGCATCTTAGGTTTGTGGGCATTCTGAATAGAATTCTGCCAAACATGTATCAAAATGCCTTTAATCCGGGGAATAGGAACTATCCCAACTTTTCATGAAGCAACAATCAAACTTAGCAGGCTCCATGACCTTCTTATCTCCCGAGATTTCAAAATCAGCAGCAACAAATAGCTCCACATCAAGAAAAGAAAACGGATTTAGAAGAGCTTTTATTGAAATACATATTGGGAAATGAAGCGGCAATGAAATCACAAGCGATGGGCATCAAAAATTTGGAAAATCAGATAGGACAGTTGGCCTTAGCATTGAATAATAGACCGCAAGGAACTCTGCCTAGTGACATAGAAAAGAATCTGAAGGGAAATCAAGAACAATGTTAAGCAATCACTTTGAGGAGCGAAAAACATGTAGATGGGAAAATTACAGGAAATTAAGTTAAAAAGGATGTCAAAGTTGATGAGAACAAAGTGGTTGAAGAGAAACAGGGTGAGGAGAAGCAAGTTGAACAGAATAAGTCAAATGACAAGCCAGTTGTGTATCTCCCACCGCCGTTTCAGCAGAGGGTCCAAAATTAGAAATTAGACAAGCAATTTGCTAAATTTTTGGAAGTTTTCAAGAAACTTCAAATAAATATTCCGTTTGCAGAAGCCCTAGAACAAATGTCAAGTTACGCCAAATTTATGAAAGGTATTTTGTCTAAAAAGAAAAATTTAGAAGATTATGAAACTGTGGCGTTGACGGAGGAATGAAGTGCAGTGTTACAGTGAAAATTACCTCAAAAGTTGAAGGATCCGGGGAGTTTTACCATACCTTGCACTATCAATAATACGACCTTCAAGAAGTGTTTATGTGATTTGGGGGCAAGTGTTTACCTCATGCCATTATCCGTTTATACTTGGGTTTACCAGCGCCAAGGCCCACAAACATATCGCTGCAGTTAGCAGATAGATTGGTAACTTATCCGAGAGGCATTGTGGAGGATATTTTGGTCAAGGTTGACAAATTCATATTTCCATCAGATTTTATTATTTTGGATTATGAGGAAGATAAGAACATCCCCATTATCTTAGGGAGACCATTCTTAGCTACAGGTAGGACTCTCATCGATGTACAAAAAGGTGAACTAACTATGAGGGTTCAAGATCAAGAAGTCACATTTAATGTTTTTAAAGCGATGAAGTTTCCTACGGATGAAGAGGAGTGTTTTCGGGCAGATGTCATCGACCGGATAGTGAATGAAGATATGGTCAAAAGTTTGGTCAATGATCCATTGGAGACTACACTATTGGGGGATGAAGATTTAGATGATCCATAATTTGTGGATTATTTACACATGTTGGATGCTTTGCCTAGAGTAAGTAGATTCAAAGTTCCATTCGAGCCACTACACACAGAGGAAACAATTTCAGCTCGGATGAAACCTTCACTTGAGGAGCCACCCACTCTTGAGCTCAAACCACTTCATAAACACCTCAGGTATGCTTATTTGGGTGATTTAAATACTTTACCTGTTATTATTGCATCTGCACTTAACGAATTGCAGGAAAGTAAGTTGCTGAGGATCTTAAGAGAATACAAATCTTCAATAGGCTGGACCATTGCCGACATTAAGGGGAACAGTCCCTCCTTTTGCATGCACAAGATTTTAATGGAAGAGGATGCGAAGCCAATAGTGGAGCAGCAAAGACGATTAAATCCAATCGTGAAAGAAGTGGTGAAGAAAGAAATATTAAAGTGGTTGGATGCGGGAATTATATACCCAATTTCGAAGACGGTAAAGGTATTGGGTCACCGTACAAGTGTGTCTTAAAAAAAGGGTGGAATGACGGTGGTTCAAAATGAAGATAATGAGTTAATTCCAACAAGAACAGTGACAGGATGGAGGGTGTTCATGGATTACAAAAAGCTAAATAAGGCAACACGAAAGGATCACTTTCCGCTACCCTCCATTGATAAGATGTTAGGACCGATCAAGTGGACGGGAGTACTACTATCACATCGGATGGATACTCAAACTCTATGACCAAATTGCCATAGCTCCCGAGGATCAAGAGAAAACCACTTTTACATGCCCATATGGCACCTTTGCATTTAGAAGGATGTCATTTGGGCTATGTAATGCACCAGCAACATTCCAAAGATGCATAATGGCAATCTTCTCAGAAATGGTGGAAAAAGAGGTAGAAGTTTTCATGGATGACTTTTCAGTCTATGGAAACACTTTTGATAAGTGTTTGGAGAATTTGGTCATGGTGTTAAAGCGGTGTGTGGAAACAAATTTGATACTCAATTGGGAGAAATGCCACTTTATGGTTGAAGAAGGGATAATTATTGGGCATAAAAACCACAGCACTTGGCGCAACAGTAAGTTTCGACCTGGGGTGAACCGTAAACTCGGGCATCCTAGGATCACTCAAAATTTGATTTTGAAGAAGGATGCTAAGCCTCGACTTATCAGATGGATCCTCCTCCTACAGTAATTTAATTTGGAAATAAAAGATTGAAAGGGGACAGAGAATCAAGTTGCAGATCATCTTTCAAGGTTAGAAAATCTGGACAAAGACGGGGCAAATAAGTGTTTAATCAATGAGTCGTTTCCGGATGAGCAACTGTTTGGAGTTAATACAGAATTTCCATGGTATGCTAATTTTGTAAACTATTTGGTGAGCAAAGTCTTTCCCCCTGATTTGACAAGTCAGCAAAAGAAGAAGTTCCTACATGACGTCAAGTGGTACATGTGGAATGAGCCGTATCTATTCAAATAGTGCGCAGATAAAATGATTCGTCGATGCGTGTCATACAGCGAAGTAAAGAATATATTGCACGAGTGTCATTTGTCTGCATACGGGGGACATTATGGAAGTGAGAGAACAGCGACCAAAGTTCTTCAAGCAGGGTTCTATTAGCCTACAATATTTAAGGATACCCACCAGTTCGTGAAAAGCTGTGACAGATGTCAAAGGGTGGGTAACATATTGAAGCGGAATGAGATGCCACTACAAACTATCATGGAAGTGGAAATTTTTGATGTATGGGGAATGGATTTTATGGGGCCATTTCTTTCATCTTTTAATAATCAGTACATCTTGCTTACAGTTGACTATGTGTCAAAATGGGTTGAAGCCGTAGCACTCCCCACAAATGATGCGAAAGTGGTTCTCAAGGTCTTGTACAAGAATATTTTTACAAGATTTGGCACGCCAAGAGCTATTATAAGTGATAAGGGTAGTCACTTCTGCAACAGATCGTTTACAACTCTTTTAGCAAAATATGGGGTCAACCATAAGGTGGCTACAACATATCACCCCCAAATAAGTGGACAAACTGAGGTTTCGAACAGGGAGGTGAAGAAAATCTTAGAGAAGGTGTCAACCCAAACAGAAAAGATTGGTCTCTAAAATTGGATGACGCATTATGGGCTTACATGACATCTTACAAGACACCAATTAGGATGTCACCATATTAGTTAGTTTACGGGAAAGCATGTTACCTACATGTGGAGTTACATCATAAAGCCTATTGGTCAATTCAGAAGCTCAACTTCGATCAAACAGCTGCGGGAGAAAAGAGGCTACTTCAATTGAATGAACTCGATGAATTCCGACTACAAGCATATGAGAACTCAAAGTTGTATAAAGAAAAGGTCAAGAAATGGCACGACCAGAAAATCGTGCAGAGAAAGTTCGAACCGGAGCAGTCTGTACTATTGTTAAATTCATGATTGAGATTATTTCCCAGAAAGCTCAAATCTAGATGGTCGGGTCCATTTACTATTTAAAGGGTTTTCCCACATGGCGCTGCTGAGTTATACAGTAGAAATCCATTGGATATGTTTACAGCCAATAGTCATCAGCTGAAACATTATTGGGGTGGCGACTCCAACACGGATGTAATCGCAATCACACTTGTCGACGTGCCATGAACAGGGAGTAGTCAGGCTGAAAGACTTAAAATCAATTTATGGTGTTTCAGGTACTTAAAAATCTCATGGATAAGTATTGCAGGCAATGAAATGGAAAAGTCAAGTGCAATCAGAGAATAATAACTGGTCGAGAGGGACTTTTATGAAGGAACCCCCTGCCGGGGAGGTGGTCTTGGCCCAAATAACAGAAGCGTGCTCCGTTGGGGCGGGGGACTTGGCCCAAATAACAGAAGCGTGCTCCGCTAGGGTAGGCTTTTTACAAAGGAACCCCCCTTCGGGGCGAGGGTCTTGAATTGAAAGCAATGTACTACCCCGCCAGGGCGGGCCTACAAAGCTTATAACCCCCCGCCAGGGTGGGGGTATGGGAACATGAAGAAGATCAGTCAGCAGTTACAAATAGTTATCCATCTTCTCCACTTCCTTTCACTTGAAACTGCAACCCACGACTCCTATACCGCCATTAACCCACGAATTAGCTACAAACTCCCCACTTCTCCACTACATTAACCCACACAATCTCTACACTATATTCTCTCTATAAATACTAACCCTAACTACGCAACATCTCCATCCAATTTCATACAATATCAGTCATTCAAAGTTAGGGTTCTTCTAGTAAAAAATTTTATAGCAAAAAGGGAGGGGGGAATCAACCAAGTGGTTAATAGACTGAGAGTAAGAGGTTAGTTTTTAAAAATTCTCATCACATGTCATCATACTTAAAAGAGATATTACAAATTTTTGGGGGTATTATAAGTTGTACGCACCAAGTGTTTAACAATTTGCTTGAGTGAAGTTTTTGGAAAATTTGGCTTGATTTCAATCATCCTAGTACCATGGCACCAAAATCGATAGTAAAAAGACAACGTGGCGAGAGTTCAGGGTCCACACCACCAACTCGGACCGTTGACAGGCGAAAATTCATAAGTGTCGCTGCCTCCGACCACTATGACTATCTTGTGATAAAGGCACTCACACCAGAGCGCGACTTGGAACCTGACCACGTCGATGGCAAAATGATGCAACAAATATATGAAAAAGGATGGAATAGGTTCACAGAAGAGCCCAAGCCAGCAATTGTGAATGTGGTAAAAGAATTCTACGCCAATGCAAAGAATAAGGCCCCATTCACAGCATTTGTACGGGGCAAGCAGGTTCCTTTCAGTGCCAACTCCATCAATGAGTACTACTAATTACGAGTTCCTACAGAGTGCCAGTATGCTTACTTGCATGACCATGATCTCAACTATGAGGCCATTTTGACAGAAATTACAAAGTCGGGCACCACTTGGGTCAAGGGCCGAAAAGGGGGCACTATCTTCCACAGTAAGGATCTCAGCCGGTATGGAAAGATATGGTACGCGTTCATGTGCGCCAAGCTATTCCCATCCACATATTTGACAGAGGTGACCAAGGAGAAGATACTCCTCTTATATGCCATCGTCCAAGACTTTCTCATCAACATGGGTGCTATCATCAGTTTTTCTATCAGAAGATGCTTGCGAGGACCATTCTTTGGCGGCTTACCACACCCATCTCTCATTTGAGGGTTGTGTAGGCAGGCGGGAGTTAGATGGTCCGATGATGAGACCACCGAGATGCCACTTCAGACTTTAGACACGAGGATGATTGTGCGGTATTCGGTGTGGCCCGGGGGCGAGTCGCACCCTAGAGGAGTCGGGTTCATATTTCCACCAGCCTTGGAGGATGAGGCTGATGCCGAGGACACCTCGGATGACGACGAGTACCAGGTGGATGAGATGATGGGTGAGCAAGGACCTGAGGGGATGCAGTAAACTGATGATACGTTGAGCCCTCAAATTTAGAGCCTCCAGAGACAAGTGGATGGGTACAACAAAGACACCAATAGAATGATGAGGAGACTCGCGGCCAGGCAAGACCATATGTTTGAGGCCATGAATATGTCCTTTTCCTCATTAAACGCGACACTCTAGAGTTTAAACCCCATTGCTCAGTTCCCATACCAGCAGCCTACCCCGATGCCAAGGTTCCCACCCTCTGATTCAGATGACGAGCAACAGCCACCACCACCTCCAGCTTAGGCAATTATAGGGAAGTCCTCATACACTTACTGCTTTATCTTTACAATGAGGACATTGTAATTTTCAAGTTTGGGGGAGTTAGTTTAATATTTATGTTTGCATGCTTAATTTTATTAGTTAGATTTGCATATGTTAGTTTCATGTTTAGTTTTAGGATTATTAGATGTTTGCATTCATGTAGTGATTTAGTTGCATAATAGAATAGAATTGTAAATAGTTTTTATTAGTTTTTAATCATGTTATGTTTACCACATATATAAAAAAAGAATAAACGGGAAATAAGAGCAAAAAGCCCCCGTGATTGAAAAATAAAGCATCTATTTGGACCCTTAATATTGGTAATTGTTTGATTTTAGTTGGATCTCGTCTGTTTTTGAAATTCTTAAGACACTTGTTATGTATGATGCCTTCTAAGAGACTTGTTATGTATTAAATTTGAATTTGTATCAATTAGCATGGATGTTGAGCACACACACACTATACCAGTAATAACAGTTTAAGATTTGATGAATGATGGGAATTATTGATTAGTTTTGATATGAAGTATTGTTGTGTTTGCTTGATCTCTCTAAGGTCGGTTGAACAGACTTGTTTCTATCATGACTGCTGGATTCGTAATAGATTAGTTGACATCTCATTGCATTGCATTGTATAACATTTTTGTTTTGTTTTGTGCTCGAGGACTAGCACTTGTTTAAGTTTGGGGGAATTTGATGAGTGGGTTTTATACCTACGAATTGGCCTCTAATTCGAGCTTAAATTGTGTTAATTCTTTATTTTTATGTTTCATTTTACTTGTTTAATGTTCTTTTGTGTTTAGGTGTGGTGACGTGGCATTTGGACTTAAAAAGGTAGATTCATGGCAACACTTGGCAAGATCAGGAGCTAAACTTGAACAAAATCAGAATTGATACCATTGAGCGGACTTATTACATACAAAATTTCTACCGGCTAAAAGTGCTTAGAAAATAACAGAGAGGCTAACACATTGAAGGGAGCATTTAGAGAGTAAAAACCCCCGCCGGGACGGGGGTACGAGAAAGCTCAAACTCCTGTTTCTTTTGAACTATTGCAGAAGCGTGAAGGGGAGAGGTTGGCTTGGTCTGGAACTGTGATTGGCATCAAATTAAGTCAGAATACGTGTCTTAGGCATATAATTAACAAGAGACAACAAGGGAGAATCATCATTCAATCAATTAACATTCTTTGGAGCCCTAATTTAAGCAAGATCATTGGAAGAAGAATTTGAAGGAAAATTCACGATAATTGCATATTGAAGCTAGAGAGAAGGGTGGTTTTGGATTTATTCTTTTTCTTTAGTTCAATAATTGTAATTGAGATGATGTTTACTTTGATTATTTCAGTTTTTATTTCATCGATGATGAACTAATTTACTTATTAGGCTTATGACGGATCTTTGGGTTGAACGATGATTATGTAGCTTTGAATTTCAATTTAATAATCTATCTTTCAGTTTATCTATATTGATTTGTGTTTGAATTTATGAATTGCTTGATCACCAATTCTATGTGGACTTGTATGGAGTCGAGAAAGGAAATATGAGTTTAGACTTAGTCAATATAGCATGTGTTCTTGAATTCTATGATTGAATGGAATCTTGATGAATGTTAAGGTAAAGATATGCCTAACATCGTATGTAATCGGATAGAGAACTTGAACTTAAATCTTCTTTGATTGTAATTTACATAGATATATAGTGAATTAGTTAATTAAGGTGTTTAGCTTAATTCTATCTATTTTGTGGATTTAAGTTAATATGGTATTAGTGCATCGAGAGATGGCTAATTCTACTTGAGTGTTATTGATTAATAAATTGGGATGGTGCATTAAACTGGATTAAGGTGTAATAATCGAAGTGATACTTAGAGTGAAGTTGTAAGCCTAATTCTCTAATATTTGTTTGAAATTACAGTTTTTAAGTTTGTTGATTGTTTGGTATTCTTAGTATTTTTAATATTTTTAGTTTTTATAGTTATAATTTGTAAATTGGATAGTTTATTAAAATTTGGATTAATATAAGGCTGGTAATTGTGAGGTTTAATATCTTACTAAATGTCTGTGAGAATGATACTCGACTTATCATTATATTACTTGTTGACTACGTGCACTTGTGTGTGAGCGTAATTGGATTTTAGACCCAACACTTACCGCTTGTAGAATTTGGCTACAACAACAGTTATCATGCTAGTATTGTCATGCCGCCTTATGAAGCGTTGTACGGCAGAAAGTGTAGAACTCCACTTAACTCGGATGAAGTTGGCGAGAGACAGTTACTAGGATCAGAATTGGTACAACAACCAGCAAAGATAGTCAAAGTAATACGAGAAAGACTAGTAGCAGCTCAGGATAGGAAGAAGAAATACGTCGATCAACACCATAAGAATGTTGAGTTCGAATCAGGCAGCCTGGTATTTTTGAAAGTCTCTCCCTGGAAAGGAAAGATCAGATTCGGTAAAAAGGGAAAATTGAGCCCAGGGTTCATTGGACCCTTTGATGTTTTGAGGAGAATTAGTGAAGTTTCCTATAAGGTAGCCTTCCTTAGAACATATCCATAATGTTTTCCATATTTCTATTTTACGACCCTACAAACCCGATTACAAACACATGATTGAATATGAACCCCTGCATTTTGAGAAAGACTTAACCTATGAAGAAGTTCTTGTTCATCTCTCGCTCTCTGCACTTGTAGCAGTTGGTATTACTGCAGGTTTGGATGCTTGGGATGCCTAGTCCTGCCAGGGTGACCTTGGTTTGGCTAGTTTGCTGGTTGCTGGGTTGGATTTTTGGTGGTCTGGTTTGAAGGTTTACTAGATAGGTGGTAGTTTGACTGCTAGACAGCTTTGTTATGGTATGTGCTATAGTTGCTCTAGGTCTATTTGGTTATGCTGAGGTTCTGCTTACTTGTCCTACTGTTGCTTGGTTGCTATGGCCTTCATTTCTGCTTGGGTCTGCTACCTGCTACCTAATGTCGCTAATCTTGTTCGCTGTTGTGAGCTGAAAGGTCTGTTGCTTCGCTTGGCAAATGTGTAGTTGAATCACCGGTGCTTCACTATGCTATGCTTTTCTTAATTACATGAAATTTTGTTATGACAAGGGCTCAACTACTATCCTCGCCGCTTTGTTGTTCTCGCCTCTATGCTTTGTTGTTATGCCCCGGTTCTCACATTTATACTGCTTGCTTACAGATCCGGATTCCATCTTTGTTTTTTTTGTTGTCAGGTTGGGTTGGATTGTCTTCACTCCCTATGGCTGCTGGAATTTGTTCTGGAGTTTAATGTAATTGCTTTAAGTTTCAAGTCTTATTCTGAAGTGTTTCTTTGTGGGCTTATGGGCTTGTAATCTTTTATAGACATGACATCATCAGGCATGTCCTATGATGTCTATGCTATATCCTGATTGGGGTTTTCCCATGAGGTTGTAATTTTTTTCTCTCTTTTAATACAGTATAAATTTAGCAAAAAAAAAAACGTTTCCTGTTCAGATTGTTGACAGGAAAGAGCAAGTTCTCAGAAATAAAATAATACATTTTGTTAAAGTAATTTGGAGGACCCACAAAGCTGAATAAGCTACATGGGAACTTGAAGAGCATATGATGACGAATTATTCTCATTTATTTTCTTAATTTATGTGTAAGCGATTTGGGGATAGAATCTTTGTAAGGGGGGAGAATGTAATGGGACGAATTGATTAAGTCGTGATTCTGGGGACAGAATCCTTTTAAGGGGGGAAAGACACAACAAACAAGATTTTTGTAATTTAATTTGAATATTTATTGAATTAAATAAATATTTTTTGATGATTTAATTATTGGGTTAAATAATTAATTGATGAAGTTATGGAAGATTAATTTAATTATATGTGTTACATTGATTAAATTAATGTGGAGAATTTTATTATTCAAAGTATGTATTTAATTGAGCTTATTTGATTAAATAAATTATTTAATAAGCATAATGTTATTCTAATTAATTTAATAATTAATTAGAGATTTAATGATTTGACATAATTAATAAATATGAATTTAATTATGTGACTATGTGAATTAATGAGAAATTATTCTATTTTATTTAATTAAATTAAATAAGATATTTGATTAATTTCTTAATTGGGTGTGACATTATTAAACTATATAATAAATAAGTTAATTAAAATAAGTTAGAATGAGGATTTAAAACAAGTCAACCATGGCCTAAGGAACATGGGAGTAGTTAAGGCCTCGTTGCGCTTAACTGTTACCCATGACTCACCGATTAATTAATACGCCTTTAGTTCTTCGTTCATTCATTTTTTTTACAAGTCCGGGAAAGTTCAGAGAGAATAAATAGAAAAATTAGACAGAAAGTGAATTGGAAAGGAAAATTGGGAGTTAAAAAGAGCATTCCATCATCTTGCCTTATCATAACAGAGTAATCAAGGGTAAACCCTTAAATCTCAGTTTTAATTTACGTTATTAAAGTTTTTCATGAAAATTAGCTTTTAACTTTTTGTAATTGAATTTTCATAGCTAATTGTTAAATCTATGATGTTGTATATATTTATTAACCAGTATAATTCAATTATATATGATCTATATGTGTTTTAGAGTAATTAATCCATTAAATCGTGTTCAAATTGGAGTTTTATAGTTTTACAGAGAAAAATATATGAATATGGCTTATAAGTACAAACTTTATGTTTAAATTGCATATTACTTGGTAAATTGATGAATGATTTTGTTTATACATGTAAAAAGGAAAGGAACGAAACTTAAACGGATTGATTTGGTCGAAAAATTAGTTCGCAGTGGTTGATTTTGTTAATAATGTTAAAAATAGAGTTTTTCATAAGAACAGTGAAATTATGTGATTAGATTTAAGTAATTGTATGAATTAAGTTGTTAAAATCATGTTAGAAAGGTTGGGTAATGATCATATATGAATTATAGTATCTGGGTATGCTTAAATTAATGTATGGACAAGGAAATTGGAAGTTATGGCCATGTTCTGTGTTCTTCACTCTCACATATGGTTGAACTTGTGTGAGATTTTTGGCCTAAATTAGCCTTGTTATGTGTTCGCGAACTACAGAAACTGCAGAACCTGAGTCTGGGTAACCCCGCCCCGGCGGGCGTTACCAAACTAAATTACCCCGCCTAGGTAACAATGCCTTTTGTGGGAGTTAGGAATAAGACCAGAAACAAGAGAGAAAGATAGGATGCAAGAATTGACAATAGCAATAGAAGGTAAGCTTGCATGGCTAAAAATAATGATATCATCAGCAAGAAGGAGGTGAGTAAGTTTGCAGGCCTTGGTCTTCCAATGATATGTGAAGTCAGTGGCTGAGGTAGCTTTGTTTAATTGAAGGGAAAACATCTCCAAAACGATTACAAACAGGAAATGGCAGAGTGGGTCTCCTTAGCGAAGCGCACGTGAGCTACTAAAGAACCCTGCAAGAGTGCAATTCAATTTAATAGAGAACATGGCTGAGGTGATGCAAGCTTTGATCCATCCTATGTAGATAGCAGGGAACTGAAAGGCTTTGAGGGTATCAAAAAGAAATTCCCAGCGAACCATATCAAAAGCTTTCCTAAGCTCAATCTTGAGGGCACATCTAGAAGGTCCTGTCTTCTTGGAGTATCCTTGAATAGTTCTTGGGCAATTAGGATATTATCACTAATGCTCCTACCTTTTAAAAAAGCTGACTGTGCCATGTCAATAATCTAGGGCGGCACTTCCTTAAGTCTATTAGAAAGAATCTTTACAATATATTTATAGATAGTGTTGCAGTAAGATATAGGCCAAAAGTCAGCCATTGACGAAGGATTAGAGCATTTGGGGATCAGAGCCAAAGCTGTGGAGTTAATCCTTGGGTAAGCCTGCTAGCCGAGAAGAAGAAATGGACATCGTTTAAGAAATCAGACCCAACAATATCCTAGCAGCTAAAGAAGAAATTGACATTAAAACCATCCGGTCCTGGACTCTTGTTACGTTTCATGGAGTTTAGGACCTTAAAAATCTCTGAGTCAGAAATAGGAGCAATTAGCTGTGAGGCTTGGAGAGGACTCACCAGATTCATAGGGGAAATACCAAAGGTGCCAAACCCAGCATAAGGTGTGTCTAAAACATTAAATAAGGTTTTGAAATTGCGACAACAACAGTCTCAACCTATTCCTCGCCATGTACCATAACGCCATCATCATTAAGGATAGAAAAGATTTATTGGAGTTCCACCTGCTTTTCATCATATTAGCAAAACAGGGAGTGTTCCTATCGCCTAAAGCCAACCAGTTTTCTTTGGATTTCTGTTGCATAAGGACTTCCTCCCTATCAATAGCCTGGTAAAGCCTTTGGGTGCTGCATTTCTCCAAAGTCAAGAGGGTCGGGTCGAAAGGTTGGTCATGAAGGAGAGATTGAACCGAATGAAGTTCGTCTTTAACCAGCTTTACCAATGAAGTGAGATTGCCAGTTGTGAGGTTAAGAGAGATTAAAGCATGTTTGGTACATTTCAGCTTTGTAGAGAAAACGTAAAAGGGATTCCCATGTATGGGTGTAATCCAGGCTATACCTATATCCTCCATAAAACCCTCAAGGAGAGACATGTGATTGAAGAATTGAAAATGCCTTCGGGGTTTTGAGAACTTGATGCCAGTATTAAGAAGTACAAGAGAGTGATCAGATAAGCCTCGATTAGCATAAGAAGCAAGAGAGAGATCAAAGTTGGTGAACCAAGCAAAATTACCCATAACTCTGTCAAGCTTCTTATGTACAGGCTAAGAGGATTGGTTATTCCACCAAGTAAATAATGGTCCAATGCCTCTAAGATCATCAATACCAATAGAAGAAGTGCAGTCTTTGAAATCATTTTTTCCAATGTTCTAGATGTCATTTGGTTGGTTAGTCTCAGATAGATCTTTGATAACATTAAAATCTCCCATTAAGCACCAACTTCCAGAGGGAGAAAGAGTGCCTAACTCATTCCATAATTCTCTTCTTTCAGTATAAGAGTTCAGCCCATAAACAAAGGAGACAAAAAAAGATGTACTATTAAAATCTAATGATTTCACCTTACAATGAATAACCTGGGAGGAGACAAAAAGGAGATCCAGGTTCCAAAGATTAGGATTCCAACCTACCCAAATCCTACCATTGTTATGAAAATCGTAGTTATAAGCCCATTCCCAGTTGGTACACAACTTGCTGGAAATTTTCTTGGCGTTTGCTAGTTTAACTCTAGTTTCAATCAATCTAATAATGGATATATTATGATCAGCAATAATTTGCTTTACGTAAGCCTGCTTAGGCTGTTTATTTATACCACGAATATTATAGGCTGCAAGCATAATTAAACTGATGGTGGGGAGGTGCCCGTTTTACCCTTGCCTTTCCTCTTTTTTGCAGCTTTTGGATTCTCCACACCAGAAATCTGTTTGTTCTTTAAGTCTTTGCCTTCCTTTTCATATACAACCTTGAATCAAGTAACTAAGGGAATTGTGGCATCTGAGGATTCAGTGTCAGAACCAGGAATGTGGTCAGTCTGATCAATTGGAGTAAAAGTATTGGACATGGTCATGGCAGCACTTGGAGTGGGATTATTAGAACTAAATTTAACCCCTCGAGCCGCTGTCACCCACTCATTAGAGGGGAGCCATCTTTTTTTTTTGCTAAATTAAGGGGAGCCATCATTACCTTTAGAGAAAGATGTAACCTTAGGTAAAGGGGAGTGCGACCTGAGACCAACAAAAGAGTCAACCACCTTTGTATGGTCAACCATAACTATATATGTACCTATAGTAAGGGCTGTCGAGGTTCTTTTTGGAACCCATTTGAAATTGGCTTTGGGGCATTTGAGGAAGGAGTGCCCAAAGACCAAGCAGGATGGGCAGGAAGGGGGTTTGTTTTGGTATTCAACATCCACTTGGGTGAAGGTGTAATCCTTAGATTGATCTTGCTTGGTAGCAACTCGGATAGAAGGAGGAAAGGGAAAAGAGGCTTTGACTTTAATGCAAACACGTGCAAATTTTAAGAAATCATTCTTAGAGGTCATCTCATCCGTGGAAAGAGGTTTTCCTATTTCACTTGCTATGTAGCTGATGCCTTCATCCGACCAGTAGGAGAGAGGAATATTGTTGAGTTTCACCCAAACTGGGAGAATCAACGAAGGAAAATATGTTTCTCTCTCTAGGTTTTTTGCTCTGCCTTCTCTCTAGCTTTAGTTTCTAAGTCAGCCCCCCCTTTTCTCCCACCTAATTTTCTCATCCTTCACATATTTTCCATGCTTTCCCCTTCCGTCTGTCCCCCCCCCCCCATTTTTTCCCTTTTTGGATTGTTGGTCCCCTTTCTTTTCTGGCACCTTTCTCACCTATTTTTCTGGTCTCCTTACTTCCCATTTCTGTCTTCCTGGTCCATCTGTCTCTCTTCGTCTTCCTGTGCCCTAGCTCTCCTCTTCATCGGTGCTAGCCATGGTGGACCACCATCATCTTTCTGCAGGGAACTCAAAGAGTAGTCAGTCTTGAGACCTTTTTACAGTGTATGGCATTTCAAATCCAAACTCTCCCACAGCTTCTGTTGCTATGGCTGAATCTGAGCCTAATCCTTCTAATTTTTCCATCAGTTCTGATGAATCTAATGCTCTTGATTCTCAATTAGGGGAAAATTTAGGTCTCGCCTCTCCTTCGGCTGCCCAAGATATCCTTAGAGCGGCTCACTACTTTTCTAAAAATGGCCGGGAAGAAGCGCTTGCTGAGTTAGGTCATGGATTACATTTCTGCGTTAGGTCTTCCTCTTGATGATGTTAATAACTTATCCTCTATAAGTACTCTTGTTGCTCTAGCCAATGCTCATAAGGTGCTTGATTCTTGTCCTGTTTTTGGTCAGTGCTCTGCTAAGGCTACTCTAAGCCCACCCATTACTCCAATTGGCCCAGGTGTGAGTAGTCATTTGGTTTAAGGTTTCTGTGTCGGTGAGCAGCCTCAGCCTCCTTCGAATACTAGTGACCTCCAGATAGATGTTGTTTTAAAGTAGAGCAGTTTGGTGCCTCCTTAACCCTCTTATATTGTCGTGGATGCTTCTCATCCTCCTTCTCCTCCTTAGGTGCCAATAAACGGTGTGTCTGCGTCCCCTAAGACTTGGAGCTCTATTGTTGCTAACTCTACCTATGAGAAAAATTTAGGATTAAACTTCTTCCCTCCTACGCCCTCGGTAGGGAGTGTCACAATTAATCCTCCAGTTCAAGTCCTCAAGCTTGGTCTTAGAAAATGGTCTTCCAGTCTTGTGGGCCAATTCATCCCTTCAAAATTACCTTTCAAGTTGGTGGAATCATCTGCTAAGAAATTATGGGGACACTTGGGGTTGTCCAAAGTTTATCTGCATGATAAGGGCTATTTTATTTTTAAGTTCGACACTATGACAGATAGGGACAATGTCATAGCTTCAGGACCTTGGTATATTACATCAAAGCTTCTGTGCCTACAGCCGTGGCAAGAAGGAGTCAACTTTATAAAATCTGATTGCAGCAAAGTTCCCATTTGGGTTAAGTTTAGCAACATCCCACTCTCTTACTGGATAAAGGAGGGGTTAAGCTATTTGGCTAGTGCAGTAGGCGCCTTATTTGCTGACGATATGACCTCAAAACTAGAGCCTATGAGCTATGCCTGTATTTGTATTGAGATGAATGTTTTATCTATATTTCCTGCTTCTATTAATGTCGTTGTGTTTGATGGTACTGCTTTAGTGGAAGAAACTGTTGCAGTTAAGGTGGAGTATTAGAGCAGGCCCCCTTCATGCTCAGATTGCAAATGTTTTGGACATTTTCTTACTAAGTGTCCTAAATCCAATTTTCAGTGGGTGCCCAAGGCCTCTCCAATTGCATCTGAGGCTTCTAGTCCCCCTATTCTTAATGATGCCAAGGCTTCCTCTTCCTTGGATCCCCTTGATGCAGAAGGTGCTTGGACTACAATTTCTAAAGGTCTTAAATCACCTTCAATTCCTTCTGCAGTTCTCATGCCAGTAGCGAAATTGAATTTCTTCTCCCCTATTGCTTCTCCTCTAGCCCTTGGAGAGGAATTCGAGTCTCCAATTCTATAAAACCCTCTGGTGGATAAGGTTAAGAAAGTTGATGAGATAGAGCACAAAGACTTGAAACTTAAGTTAAGACTTGGCAAAAAGCCTCTTCAAAACTCTAAGAAGAGAAACAAGGGTCCAAGGGGGTCTTCCCCTTCCTGATTGTTCTTTCCCCCCTTTTTTGGTTATGAAATTTTTTTGTTCCTATAATGTCAGGGGTTTAAATAAGAAGCCAAAGCAGGCTTTTGTTCGCAACTTTTTGTTAGACAACCATATTTCCTTTTTGGGGCTTATTGAGACTAGAGTTAAAGCACCAAAGGTCCCTAGAATTTTGAGGGCAATCTGTCAAAATTGGGTTTGGGTCCATAATTATGACTATCATTCGAATGGCAAAATTTGGGTGGGGCGGGATCCTAATATTTGGAGAGTGGACATTCTTTTCCAATCTGCTCAACTATCCCATTGTAGGCTATTACTTCTCCATGGTAGTACTCCAATTTTGGTCTCTATTGTCTATGGCTTGAATTCAGTGGTTGATCGGAGGCAATTGTGGGTTGACCTGGAATCTTTATCCTCTCTTGACACTTGGTGTATCCTATGGGACTTCAATACTATTAAGAGGATTTCTGCAGTAGAGGGGGGAGACTCATCCTGGTATATTGGTATGTCTGACTTCATTGAATGCCTGGATAAAATTGGGGTTGACGATATTAGAGCTATTGGTCCTCAGCAAACGTGGTGGAATTACCAAGTTAATAATTCTATTCATAGGAAGCTTGATAGGGCTATGGGTAATTCTTCTTGGTTCTCCTCTATGCCGTATTTCCAAGCTACGTTTGGTCCTCAGGGTCTTTCGGATCATTGTCCGGTCATTCTTAATATTGGCCTCCATTTTCGAAGACTCATGAAGCGTTTCCAATTTTTTAACTTCTTGCTTGAATTGGAAGGGTTCAGTTCTGCTGTTTCGGAATGTTGGAATACCAGAGTTCGTGGAAATGCTTTTTTTTTTTATCTTTAATGAGAAGTTGCTTCAAACCAAAAGGGCCCTTGTGACCTTAAATTCTTCTAATGGAAATCTTATAAGTAACATTAGCTACCTGCAAGCTCAGTTGGCTGCCATTCAGTTTTCTCTTCAGGTTGATCCTTTGAATGCTCTTCTGCTCTCTGAAGAAACAATCTGCTCCCAGTCTCTCTGGAAAGCTTTGGTTCTTGAAGAATCTCTCCTGCTTCAAAAATCTCGTGTTGTTTGGCTTGCCCAGGGTAATAAGAATACGAAGTTCTTTTCTAATGTAATTAAAAGTAATTGGAACCACAACAAGATCCTCTCCATCTTCAACTTCTCAGGTGTTCTTATCAAGGACCAATTGGGTATTCAGCAGGTGGTAGTGGATTACTTTTTGGATTTTTTAGGGACCTCTCCTTGTACCTATCCTGATCATGATGAGCTAAAAGAATTTGTCTCTAAGAGGATCTCATCTGCCCAGACTGCTGCTCTGTCTGCTCCAATTCTTGATGCTGAAATCCTCGAGGTGCTTCAGTCCATGAAGAAGAATAAAAGCCCTGGCCCTGATGGATTCAACGTTAATTTTTTTTCTTCACTGTTGGGATACTATAGGCCATGACTTCTCTGAGGCAGTCCACTCTTTTTTTAATACTGGGCACTTACCTAGTTGAGTCAATTCTACAGCCACTGCCTTGATCCCGAAGATTGGAAACCCATCTTGTATGTCTGATTTTACGCCTATCTCCTACTGCAATACCATCTATAAATGTATAGCAAAAATTCTTCCCAATATGATAAAGCGTGTTCTTCCTTCTCTTATTGATCATGCACAGTCTGCCTTCATCTCAGGAAGAAGTATTAGCGACAATATTTTCCTTGCGCAGGAACTTTTTAGGAATTACCACAGACTCTCAGGTCCTGTTCACTGTGCTCTAAAAATCGATATTTGGAAAGCTTTTGACACTGTTGACTGGGGATTTCTTTTAGATTTGCTAAGCCTCCTTCAGTTTCCTCCTATTTTTATCAACTGAATTAAAGTGTGTATCACTACGCCTATGTTCTCTGTCAAAGTTAATGGCGCTCTTGCTGGTTATTTTAAGGGTGCAAGGGGTCTTAGACAAGGCAATCCTTTATCTCCATATTTGTTTATCCTTGCAATGGAAGCACTCTCCATAATTATTTCTAAGGAAACTCTGCTGCCCAATTTCAAGTTTCACTGGAAAGCTGAGCCTTGTAACATTACGCATGTGTGCTTCGCTGATGATGTTCTCCTCTTTTGTCATGGGGAATTGACCTCGGTCTCAATTATTCACTCATGTATACAGTCTTTCTCATTGTTCTCAGGCCTTATTCTCAGTGCTCTTAAAAATATGTGTTTTCTTGCCAATGTCCCTAATGAGGTCAAGGAAAGTATCTAACTGTTATTGGGTTTTCCGATTGGTGTCTTGCCAATCAGGTTTTTTGGGGTGCCCCTAATCTCTCTTCTCGTCTCTCCCACTCTGAATGTCAGCGTTTGATTCAAAGAATTATTTCCCGGGTTTCCTCTTGGACATCTTATTTCCTCTCCTATTCTAGTAGAATGCTTCGATTAGTAATGATTGCTTTTGCCATTCAACAGATCATCTTTAAGCAAATTTCATTTTATTCTTCCTAAACCAGTTATGAGAGCTATTCAATCTATTCTCTATAGATTTCTTTGGAAAGGATCTTCTCTTCATCGCTATGGCTCTAAATATCTTGGAAGGATTCAGCCCTTCCTTTCTGTGAAGGTGGTCTAGCCATCAAAAATCTCACTGAATGTAATTCGGCACTCATAATTCTCCATCTTCTTAAGGTTATTTCCCCTTCTTCAACCTCCTTATGGGCTAAGTGGGTCAATTCTACTGTGCTTTCTAGAAATAATTTATGGCATATCTCTATCCCCGCGGACTGTTCTTGGATTTGGCTTAAGATTCTAAAATTACGTCCCATGGCTCTTAATTTCCTTAATTATACTGTTGGGAATGGAAATTTTTTCAGTCTTTGGGATGATCCATAGTTGAATGGTCAGGCCATCAACCCATCTGTGTCACTTCTCTCAAACTCCAGAATTCCTGTGAATGCCCGTATCTCTGCTATCACATCCTTGGGTGCTTGGTTGTTACCCTCTAGTAACCATCATGAGGTGCTACAATTTTGGAGTTTGTTTGCTTCTCTCCCTGCTCCTTCGGCTTCTGTAGACAGAATTTTATGGGATACTCACGATATTAAATTTGTTAAGGCCTCCATTATATGGGATTCTATTCGCTCACACGCTCAGAAGGTCCCTTGGGCTAAATTGTTATTGCACTCCCATCACATTCCTTGGTTCTCCTTTACGGGTTGGCCTTACGCGGCATAATGCCTACTAATGACAGATTCTCTTCATACTCTAGTTTCTGTCCTCTAAATTGCCCTTTTTGTGAAATTCATGTTGAGACTTTTTCCCACTTATTCTTTGATTGTACCTTGTGGACTTCATCATCCAATTCAAAGGAAGTACCATTAGGTCTGATATCCTCAAGCTTGTTTTTGCTTCTACTGTGTACAAAATCTGGGTGGCTAGGAACCCCTTTGTCCATAATCAGATTAAACTGCCTTTGGGAGTCTTGGTTAGGGAGATTTTAAACGTCATCAAATCCAGGCTGTCTTCTTCTACTAAATTCCTATTGGCTGCTCAGAACCGTCCTAGTCTTAGAGTGTGGTTGTAGTCCAGATTTCTAGGAGTGTGCTGTGTTGAAGTTCAGATTTCTGTTCGGGCATGTTTTATGGTATGTTGAGTTTCAATTATGGAGATGTCTGGTCTGTTGTGTAGTTCAGATTGCTGATCGGGTTGGCTTATTTTAGGTTGGCTCTCTATGAGTTGGCTTATTGGTTTGGGCTTGTCTGTTCTAGCTTTTTGGGCTGCCGAGAGTATGTTCTCCAGTTCGGCAGCTGGTGCTAATCTCCCTTGGGCATCCTCAGCCTTGTTTCATGCAGTGGAAGCAAGCCTCTTGGGGTTGTTCGGTTGTAGGCTTGCATGATGGATTGTCTGAGACTCTATCCTATTATCTCCATGATTTCTTTGTTTTATTTGGTTGCCCATGTTTGTGCCTTGCTTTCTTTGTATGCTTCATTTAGGTTTGTGCCTTGTTTTTCGATTTGATCTAGTTGGTCTCTTTAGTTTGGTCTTCTTGGGGGGTTGTCCTTTGATGGCCTCTCTAAAGCTTCTAGGGTATGCCTTTTTGCGATTGTATTATCTTTCTTTCTTTTCAATTTACAAACAAACTTAACAAAAGAAAATGGAAAAACCTCACAGTCCGATTTAGAGAACACCACTCCTTCCTTCCATTGTTGCAGAACCAAAATCTTAGAGGTGAAGTGCCATGGGCCGGATGCCAACACATTGTCACAATCATATTTTGAGCTGAACTTGAAAATATAGTATCCTTTGCTATGGAGGAAGACGTTAGAAAGGCCAAGATGCCCCCACAGCCTTCTGGTTATGGGTTCAACAACTTTGAAGGGGAACGAAGAGTGTAAGAAGTACCCCACTAAGCTTGAAGCCCAAAGTTTGTTCCCTATAGACAGCATGTCGTCCGAAGGAATTACAGACAAGTCTCCATCAGTCAAGGTTGGAGGGTGGTACGAGAGGGACCGAGAAGCTCTGGCAGCAGGCTTACCAACCACATCACACCAGGATTTAGAGGGCACATTCTCCAAAGCTACAGGGATTTCACCTTCTTTAAGGGATGGGGCGGGAAATTTCAAATTTAAAGGTTGAGCTGACACGTTAGGGACAGAGGTGACAAGACCAGAGGGTGTTGGATTTGGAGCCAGAGCTACCGGCCCGGAGCTACTACCAACCCCTACTGCCGAAGGAAATTTTGGAAAGAGAAACTCTGGATCATGTGCTTCGCCTACACACTGGACTGGTGAAAGAAGCCCACCCAGAAATTTCCCCCTCCCCCAGCTACCGAGGGGACAATGTGGCTAGGACTATTAGCAGATACCTGGATGGCATTGCTAAAATTCACCTTCTTCCCATCAGACAGGAATTCTTGGACATCATTAGAGGTAACCCCATGGGCTAATAAGAAAGAAATGAGATGTATGTTCTTTTTCCATTCAAATAGAGCTTCCTCTCTGTCTTTTTATGAAAAATGGTTAGCTGCGGAGAAGATGTCTCTCGCATTTCCCCCCATAGCCGGACCAATGTTAAGTTTAGTGCCCACATCCTGGGTAGAAGAGTCTTCCGAGCTGATATTAGCACCCAACTGACCATGGAAGACCTCTGATACTCCCATTGCCTCAATACCTAGTTGAGGAGGCAGAGAGATAGGCGTGCCTGGGTTAGAGATACCATATTCGGCAAAGAGGTCCCTAGAGGGACTACTACCAGAGTTACGGGTGAAAAGGTGGTTATGACTAACCATAGTGAGAAGACCAGAGAAAAAGTGGGACCAAAGGGAGAAGAGGTAAGAAAGGCACAACCAAGATGGGGGAGAGAAGGAGGCAGTAAGGCAAAGGAAACAGTCGAAAAAGTTAGGTGTGTGAAGAACAATGGTAAGGCCGGGCAAGAAAGTTAGAGAGAAGGCAGAGAGAAAAAACAAGAGAGAGAGAAACATTTATTTTTTTCATTATTCAATATTCATTATTCATTATTCAAATATTTGTGAGGTTATTCTCTACTTTTTGGTTCTTTAAAGAATTCATAAGTAATTCTTAGTTATTTCTTTGAGATTCAAGTTGACTTATCATACAACAATTCATAGTTGTGTGCAGCGTCTTCTACCGCATCAATTGTCGATTGTACCGAGATTACCGCTTCAATATAAGCGAGGGGTCAAAGTGTCGTTAGTGTCCATTTAACACAGATTTCCAAATGCGAGCAATTGTACCAAGATTACCGTCTACATATAGGCCTCGTTAAGGTGTTGCAAGCAATTCACCTACAACTGTGCTAGAAACGATCTAGGCGACGACCACCTCACGCAAGCGTGTCGTGGAGTCTATTCTGATTCAGAACACTGGCTTCCCACCCACGGCTAAAGTCAGTCACATAATTCAAGAAAATTCTTGGAGCCTCCCTCGCAGCAACCATCATGAGGTCATCCTTTTCAGATGAATGATTGAAGCCCTCCCCTTTCCTTCCTCTTCTGCTGACAGTCTCCTTTGGGACTCCATTAACATCACAAATATAAAAGCAAAGCACATTTGGAATTTCATCTGAGTAAGAAAGCAGCCAGTTTCTTGGGGATTTATTCCTTGGAATAAATTTCATGTTCCTAGGTACTCTTTTATTCTTTGGCTTGATATTTTAAAGAGGCTTCCCACTAATGATAGAACGATCCTTTATTCGGGCAGCAGGATGGTATGTCAGCTCTGCCAAGCACACTCTGAATCCTTTGAACATCTGTTCTTTTTTTGTGAGTACTCTAAATTTATTTTTCGTAGTGCTATGGATTTGGGCTAGTGGAATAGTATCTCTAATACTTGGGCTGACATATTGGATTACATATCTTCCTTCCAAGGAACAACAATGTCCAGAAACATTCTGTGTCTCACTCTTGCAGTTTTTTTCTACAAAATTTGGGAGGCACGCAATGCAAAGCTACACAGGAATACCATCATTCCCCCACAAGCCTTGGCGAAAGATGTTATAAATATTATTAAGTCTAGACTGTCAACATGTAATTCTTTTTTAAAGGCTACAAACTTCTGTCAATATTTTTGTACCTGGCTATTGTAATTGTTTGTGTTGCTACTGCCACTGTAATTAGCATGTATGTGCTTTTATAGTATTTTCATCTATTAACCTATCAATAGATGAATAAACTATAGATTGGGGTATGCCCCTCTGCCATTGTATTTCTTGAGTTACTTTTATACAAACCAAATTTAGCAAAAAAAGAAATTATAGAATATGCAGTCCAAGGAGAGTTATTGGGTTAGAGTGTTCAAGATGAAATCCATGATCAAAGCAAGATGGTGAACATTCGAAAGAAAGTAATCAAGAAGATGAGTTTATAAAAGGAAATACATGTGGAAAAGATCGAAAAAAAGAAATTGTTAAAAAGATTGATAATGTAAAAGAAAAAATTGAAAAGAATAAGAGAGAAAGGAAAAGAGAGAATGAAAAGATTGAGATTGAAAATAAACGAGGAAAAAATGAACGAGAGAAAAAAAAATGAGAGGGTAAGCATAAAGAAAAGAGAAAGAAATATGACTATAAAAAAAGAGAGTGAGTTGAAAAGTGAGTTATATTTTGAAAAGCCAATGACTATACATTCATACAAGACGGCGCTTTTGAATACTAACACTAATGATTCTTCTTTGTCTAGTTCTATTTTGTCTCTTGTACAGGTTGTTGATGATATAACTGGCGCTATCATTCCATATCAATCAGCTGATAGTATTCGCAAGGAGACGATGGAGTTATCGAGGGTTGGAGAGTTGGTGAAAGTGGGTATCATGAGAGAAGACATGGGTTCGTGTGCTACTTATGAGATCATAGTACCTAAGGAGGATGAGACAACAAATTTGTGCATCGACTTTGAATTGGTAAACAAGTATCGTTATTCTTTTCTTTATTTAGATAATATGTTTGATAAATTGCATAGTTCTTATGTTTTATCTACACAAGATAGTAATCATGTGATGACAATGCCTAATCAAATTAGCACGAGGGAATGTGAAAAAGGGAAAATTGTTTTAACATGTGATTTGAATAGATGGTTAGTTATTTCTGTTAGATTAACTGATGCATCTAGTATTTTCATGAGTTATTTAAAATATGTTTTGCATGCTTCCATTGGAAAATTTATTGTTAGCTATTTTGATGGTAGAATCGTCTTTATTATAAATTATGGAAGATATTTGATTTATGTTGAGTTAGTTTATGATTATGATATATATTTTCATTTTCGATGTGCTTACTTGCATGAAATTAATTCTAAGTTTTCTTATCCAAATATTGACTTAGGGTTTCATGCTAGTCAATCTCTACATGAATTGTCATTAGTTGACAATGGTAGTAATCATGTTGTTTCGTTATAGCAATATCATTACATGATTTGCTATCATATTTGATTCAAGAAGTGTTTATCTTCAAGATGGTTTGAGAGATGAGTTATTTGCATGTTTAGTTAGTTCACTTGGATTAGCCAAGGCATTCTATACTTCCATGGAATTTTTGAATTATATTTTTCATTCTTTCATGGAAAAATTTGTTATTCTCTATTTTGATGCTATTCCGTATTTTGATGCTATTCCGATTTTTGTCAACACTTTGGGAAATTCTCTAGCATATGTTGAGTTTGTTTGCGATCATCATCGATATGCTATTGAATTTTCAACTTATGATTGTGACCTTTTTATTCCGTTGGTGCTATTATGTGATTTTGATTGTGTTAATGTCAATGGAAGGAGAAAGTCTGGTTGTGTTTTGCAGATTCGTGATAGGATCATATTCATCAAGGGAAACATGGATCATGTAATTCAATTTGATCAATCCATTGAGAGTCTATAGGGAAGTGTTTTGAATATTGTTTTAGTAGACTATGCATGTGATTTTGATTTATTTGATTCCTTTGTGATTAAACAAAATGGACTTGTTGATTTATTTTGTTTTGTGTTTAATCTAGGAAGTCAAGAGAGCTTGCATTTACAATGTGTCAAGTTTCAAAGGTTGATATTTGGCCCAGGATCATTGACGTGGTTATGTTTGAAAATGATCGAGATCATAAGATTTTCGTTTGATCCGAGAATTCGTCATTGGGAGAATCTATCACATGAAGAGATTTTCATTTTGATATTTGATCCAGGAGGAGTAGGAACTTTTCAAATTCTTGCTTGCGTTGTTGATATTACTTATTCATTTAAATACCCAGATGAGACTTGTGGTTATATTTTGTTTAGTGTTACTAACTTGATTTGTTATATGTAGGATCAGATTTGTGGACAAATCCTTTTCAAGAGGAAGGGGTGCCAGATTTGAGGACAAATCCTTTTCAAGAGAAGGGGAAAGATACAATCTTGATCTGCAAGTTATTCATATGTAGCCAATATTATGTGGGCCTTTATAACTTTATATAATCAGATTACATGCAAAGGAAAGAAGCAAGTTTCATGCGAAAAAAAGATCCTAACATGACAAGGATTTTGGGATTTTAGGAAAAAGATTTTGTTTCCTAAAATATTAGGCAGATTCTACTAGCCTAATTTTTAAGGATTTGTTTTTCAGATACTTATCAAATTCTATTATAATTAGGATTTCTTTCTAGTTTAGATTTACTTTTTAAATAAGGTTTCTATTGTTTTATAGAAATAGGAATTTTTTTTCAAATTGATTTCTACTTCCTTTTAGAAAGTAGGGTTATGGTTTGTAATTCCTATTAGGACTAAAATAATTTGTTCCTATTGTTATTAGGATTTGGATTGTTTTGAGTAGTATAAATATAGGTCCAAGTTGATATAATCAAACACATTATACATTATTCAGTATTCAATATATTTGTGAGGTTATTCTCTACTTTTGGTTCTTTGAAGAATTCCTAAGTAATTCTTAGTTATTTCTTTGAGATTTAATTTGACTTATCATACAACAATTCATAGTTGTGTGTGGCGTCTTCTACCGCATCATAGTTGTGTACCGAGATTACCGCTTCAATATAAGCGAGGGGTCAAGGTGTTGTTGGTGTCCATTCAATGCAGATTTCTGAACGCGAGCAATCGTACCAAGATTACCATCTACATATAGGTGAGGGGTTAAGGTGTTGCAAGCAATTCACCTACAACTGTGCTAGAAACAATCTGGGCGATGACCACCTCACGCAAATGTGTTATGGAGTCTATCACATGCTGCAATCTGATACTTGATAGCCAAGAAAAATGCAAAACCCCGTCAAATTAGGTGGATTCTTCTTCAGGAATTTGACTTAGAGATCAAAGACAGAAAAGGGACCGAGAACCAAGTGGCTGACCACTTATCCTGATTGGAGAATCCGAGAAGGGATACTAATGAAAAAGTTATGATCAATGAATCCTTCCCAGATGAACAATTATTTGTGGTGAAAGGCGAAGTGCAATGATTTGCGGACTATGCAAACTTTTTAGTGAGAAATATTATTCCCTCTGACTTGACTAGAAGAAGTTTCTCTACGATGTTAAACGGTATATCTGGGATGAGCCTTACTTGTTCAATTAGTGTGTTGATAGAATGATTAGAAGGTGCATTCCATATAGTGAGACAGAGAGTATATTACAGGATTGCCACGCATCACTTTAAGGAGGTCATTACGGGGGAGAAAGAACAACGGCCAAGGTTTAGCAGGCAGGTTTTTATTGGCCGAATCTCTTCAAGGATGCTTACAACTTTGTGCAGAGATGTGATAGATGTCAGAGGGTTGGAAATATATCGAAATGAAATGAAATGCCTTTGAATACGATCCTCGAGGTTGAGATCTTCGATGTCTGGGGGATAGATTTTATGGGGCCTTTTGTTTCGTCATGTGGAAACTTGTACATCATTCTGGCTGTAGATTATGTTTCTAAATGGGTGGAAGTAGCAGCCCTTTCAAAAAATGATGCTAGAGTGGTCTTGAGATTCCTTCAAAAGAACATATTCACAAGATTTGGGACTCCTAGAGCAATCATAAGCGATGAAGGTAGCCATTTCTGCAATCGCCAGTTTACAGCATTGTTGGCCAAATATGGGGTAAATCATCGAGCAGTTACAGCTTACACCCTTAGACGAATGGCCAAGCAGAGGTGTCAATTCGTGAGGTGAAGAGCATATTGGAGAAGATTGTGAACCCCACGAGAAAAGATTGGTCTCTGAAGCAGGACGATGCAGTATGGGCATATAGGACTGCTTACAAAACACTACTGGGTATGTCGTCGTTTTAGCTAGTGTATGGGAAGGCTTGTCACCTTCCCATGGAACTTGAACATAAGGCCTATTGGGCAATTAAGAAGCTAAACTTCAACTTGAAGGCTGCAGGGGAGAAACGCCTTCTCCAACTCAATGAGTTAGATGAATTTCGATTGCAAGCCTAAGAAAATTCCAAGTTATACAAAGAGAAAGTGAAAAGGTGGCATGATCGCAGAATCATGGAAAGAAAATTTGAGTCAGAGCAAGCAGTACTGTTATTCAATTCTAGACTTTTCCCAAGAAAGCTCAAATCGAGGTGGTCAGGACCTTTCACAGTAAAGTATTTCCACGTGGTGCAATTGAGATTTTCGACAAATACCCAGACAAACCCTTCAAAGTAAATGGACAGAGGTTGAAGCATTATTATGGTGGTGAGGTCGATAGATAGAAGGTCGCCTCAATCCTTTCAACAACATGACCGGGGCAGAGAAAGTCAAGCTAATGGACTATAAACAAGCGCTCGATGGGAGGCACCCCATCATCTCTTTTCTTTTTCCTTTTATTTTTGCTAAGCTTGGTTTGTTTATAGAAAGAAAAAACTATACAATGGCTAAGGGGTATACCCCAAGATCTAGTAAATTCATCTGATGACTGGCCATCAGATGGGAGTACTACAAAGGGAATGAAATCCCAACAATAACGGAGCCAAACAACATAAAACAATTAGTGCATTAGCCAATTACAATAATATGGGCTAAAGAAGAAACAAAGATTTGGCAACAATCAATACTGTGTGGGAGAGTGATGGGTAAGATTATCTCTCAAGGTTTTTTTCTCTCCCTTCTCTCTAAAACTCCCCCCCCCCCTCCGTCCTTACCGTTAACCTTTCTTTTCCTCTTTTAACTCTCGCCTCTCCCCCACCTACTCTTTCCGTCCTCTGTGACGATTTGATTGTTTGAGTTGTGATTCTGGGGACAGAATCCTTGTAAGGAGAGAAGAATGTAACAATCCAAGATTTTATAATTTGTAATTTAAAATATTTATTAAATTAAATAAATATTTTAACTGTTGTTGATGTGGTTGTTGTCATTAAATATTTATGAATTAAATTTATTAGATAATATTATAAATTAAATTAATTTATAATTTAGAGAATTGTAATATAACATGAGATGTTATATTGTTGTTTTAATTTAATAATTTACGGTGGTATATTAAATTATTAAATTATAATAAAATTATAATTTTGTAATATTTATTTAAGTGGAGTGTTTATTTAAAATATGGTATGTATAATTATTTTATTTGATTAATGTTGGAAATGGAAATCCAAATAAGTAATATATGGTTATAAATTATAAACTAAATAGTAGTTTAATTTAGTTTTGACCAAACAAGGCTTAAAATATTAAGTCTTTATTTTAAAAGACTTTTTGCCAAACAAAGCCTTATGACTTTTGGATTTTCTCTTTTTAATTATGAATTTTACTATAACAAATAAAATAAATAAATAAAAATAAATAATAAATAATAAATAATATATATTATAACTGATAACTTATTATTCTATTTATTATAACGTCAGTTTCAGACGTTTGGGTGTGTGCGTTGGGTTAAGTTTTATTATACGTAAAAATCATTTGGCCTAAGTCTACTGAGGAAGAAGGGAAGAAAAGTTACAGAGAACTTGAGAGACATTGAGAGGAAACCTAAGAATTTTTCAAGGTGATTATCAGTTGATTGCAAGGATTATTTTAGCAAATTGAAGGTAATTTTTCCATAATCTTAATATTATACATATATGTATATATATAGATGAATTTACGGCATGAAGCTTCAAACTCTGTGAATTCTATACTTTTCGAATTATTGCTATATGACTGTATTATCTCATTTGTATGTAATTGTGATGATGGAATTTATGTGTAAACAAGGAATTTGTATGCTAATCACAGTTAAAAGTAGAGAAATAATGTCAGTGAATTTTTTTTCTTATAGTTCATGAAACGTACCAATTTTGATGATCAATTCGTATGTTAAACTGCAAATTGAAGCTTGTTTATGTTAATTCGGTAAGAAACGAAGATAGCGTAGTTTGAACGAAGTGATTTGGTGAAGAATTGAAATCACAGTGATGATTTTTGTAAAGGATGTCAAAAATGGTGTTTTTGTTTGAAAACATGGAATTGGAGGAATTAAGTTAGTAAAAGTTGTTGTTAAATTGTTCTATATTGATATATATGTGAGGAAACATGTTTGTAATAGTTTTATATCATTTGTTTGTGTTAATTTCACTGTTTGGTGGGTGAAATTCGTGTTTGTTGGGCTAAAGTCGGCTATTGTTCATGCCGTTTCTGCCTCTGTCTGTCTGCAGTAACTTAAGTGGCAATTTGCTACTGGTGTCAAGGTAAAAACTACGCATTTCTTGCCATTCTAGGTTTATGTATGGCGCAATTGCGTCACATACATCGATCGAGAGGCGTTGACTTCTCTCGGGTCAGCAGGACTGCATAATGACACTATAACTTGGTCTAATGATGTGTTAACTTAATAAACATGGAATATGGAGGTTAAAACAGAACCGTGTCATGTCATTGATAATTTCAAGGTTGAAAATGATTAGTAAGTAATGAACGTGACATATTAGACTTAGTGAGCATGATGAATAGTGAACAGGTGTTGTGAAGGTTAACACTTGAAATTCCTGATATTTGTATAGTAGCATAAGACTTGTGCTAAAATGATAAGTTTTGAAAGAAATGTTCATGTTATGGTGTGTTAGTATATCTAATAGGTATTGTGGTTCTAAACCTATGTGTAGGATATTGGAGTACGTGAATTATAAATGTATAGCTTACGCAAGAGGCAAGTTCCCTAACTTTTGCTACTTTATTATTCAGCAAGGTTACTTTTCATTGTTATGTTATACATATGCAAATTCTCTATCTCTAATCTTTTGTTTAACGATTTATTGTCATGCAAGTTCTCTAACCCTCATTTATTGTTGAGCAAGTTAGTTAATCTTTGTTTCTTTATTCCAATCGAGATTACCTTGGTTATTCAAAGTCTGCAAATTTATTGTAAGAAGTGTGTTTATTCAGCTACTAATAACTATTGTTTGATATTTGTTCCTCAATATCATTGTACTATCTTACATTATTGTACCGAACTCTAAGTTATTTAGCGATTCTTTACCAATTCAACTAATCCTTAGTTGATGAATGTTCTAAACTCTAAATTACCCTTGAAGTCTACCCAAACCAAACTTCCTTTGGTTTGTTTATGTACTCACACAACTTTGAAAGCATGTTGTCGATGATAACATTTGTTCAACTTAGAAATTGTCAATACTCTAGCTCTTATTGATTCATCGATATACCTTGTTCATGAAGATATTGTAATCAAACCCTTGAATAATTATTGGTTCCTATCTGATTCAACCAGTACTTGGTTGATGATCGTTCTAAAAAATCTAGACTTCCTTTGAGGTTAATTCCCAACCAAACCTCCTTTGGTTCGGAACATGGTAATCTAAGCTGAGATGAACAACCCTATATCAGGGGATTATTTTAGAGCTACGTAATAACGTTAAAATGTTTGTGCAATACATAGTACAAAGGGTTGATCACCTGGAGTACGGAATGATGGTCTATATAGTCGTTTAAACTGTTAAAGGTTACAGTAAAAATACCTGTGAACCTAGGACATAGATGATGATTATAGTCTATTAGACTGTTAAAGGTTAAAGTAGAAATACTTGAAAACCTAGAATAGAGTTCGTGGTCTTGTGACCCTCAGTGTATTCTTTGATGTTGTTATCTATTGTTAACTTAAACGTTCATTATTCCTTTGAACTCATAGTTGTTGAATTAATGTTTCTTGTTCCGGTAAGAATATTGTACCGTTAAAAGCTCAGTTAATTGTCATTCATAAAACATTATTGTATATTATCCTTCTTGTGGGCAATTGTTTGCTCACTCTTGTACCAAAATAATGCAAATGAGGTTACGAAGTTTGAAGAGCTTTCTACAAGCAAGGGCAAGGACAAAGTGCTTGGTTAGACGATGACGTTTAATTTATCTTTTATTTATGAAGCTTATGTAATAGATTTATTTATGATCATGTTTTTAATTTTCTGCTGATGATTGTAATAAAGGTTAGATGACCTAGGATTTATTTTAGATTATGTAACCCCTTTAATGGGAGATTCATTGTTTAAACTTTTGAGTTTAATTATATCCTTTATTTATGGGTAGTTAGTTATGATTTTATTGGACAGTGAACACCAAATTTGTGGGATTGAAGTGACCAGATTTGGGGGTGTCACATCCTCCCTATCTTCTATGTTTTCCTTTTCTGTCTCCCTCCCCGTTCGGCCTTCTTCCCTGTCCTCCTCGTTCCTCGCCCTCCTTTTTCTCTCCTCGTCTCCTATTCTTCTAGTTCCATTGTTGATCATTCGTATCTCTCGGCCGGTAACACTGTCAGCAGCTCCTCTAGAGATGTTTTTGCTGAGCTTGGGATTTTCGACCCAAACTCCCCTGTTGTTGATTCTGCTATGGCCGAATCGGCCCCTATCCCTGCTTTGATTCCTCTTGGCTCTGGGGGCTCCTCTGCCTCTGACTTTGACTCTCATAGTGAGGCTGTTGGCACTCTGGGGTCTCCATTGGGGCCTTCTATGTCAGAAATTTTCAAAGCTGCGCAACAACTCTCCCAACAAGGTCGGATTAACGCTGCTGCTGAGCGTAAACTTTTCAAAGCTACGCAGCAACTCTCCCAACAAGGCACAAGGTTTCTTTATTCAGAATGTAAATGAGTTTGCTAATAAAGGTAAAACTATTGGACTCATTGATGACCACGACATGTTTATCAAAAGCACTATGCCAGCTTCTAATGAGCCGATGGGTTTTGCTCTGATATCTAGGATTCACTCTATTATGGGAATGGAATAGGGTGATCTGCTTAGCCCATTCGGTTGTTCGTATAGGCCTGGGTAGTGTGGAGCTCCCAAAAGCTAGTGGGTGTGTTCCTGCACCATTCGCTTTGGCCGAGGCTCTGCCTGACTCTTTGGGGATTCCTATCTTTGACCCTCCTCCGGGCTCGCAGGCTAAGAAATCTTGGAGTGCCATAGTGGCTCAGGATGAGAAACCGTGTTTTAAACTAGACTATTTCCCTCCCCCCCCCTCCCACGTCTGATAATGGGAGGATTCACATTAGGCCCCCTTCTGATGTCCCTCTGGAAGGGAACTCTCTTTGGAACTCTTACCTTCTAGGCAGCTTCTTGAACTCTCGCCTTCCTTTTAAACTTGTCGAAGACAGTGCCCACAAGCTCTGGGACAAGTATGGCTTGCAAAGAATTTTCTTGCAAGATAAAGGTTTTTTTGTCTTCAAGTTCTCTAGTCCCCAAAATCATGAGAATGTTCTGGCGCTGGGCCCATGGTATATTTTGAATAAACTGTTGTGCCTTAAGAAATGGAAGAAAGGTATGGACTTCCAATCTGAACCCTGCACCAAAGCCCCAATCTGGGTGAAGTTCCTAAACGTCCCTATGTCCTATCTTTCTCTGGCCGGGATTAGCTATCTTGCTAGTGGTATAGGAAAACCTTTATTTGTTGATAACTTAATAGGAAAGCTAGAGCCTATGACATTTGCTAAGGTCTGTGTTGAGATTACTTCTGCCTCGAGCTTGCCAGACTGTCTTGAAGTGGTAGTGCTGGATGAGGACAGCCTCTCTGAAATAGTGGTTATGGTTAAAGTGGAATATCTTAACAGACCTCTTCTCTGTTCTCACTACAAATCTTTTGGTCATTCTCGTGTCAGGTGCCCTTCAGCTAATTTCAAATGGGTTCCTAAAGCTAAGGTCCCTGACCTTGTCCCTGACCCCGTGGGTGCTGCTAATTCGGGTGTTACTACCTCAGACGGTGTCCTTTGGCTCCTCCGGATCATCCCTCCTCTGTCCCAAGGAATGACTGAACTGTTGTGGCAAAGGGCCCAAAGCAAACTGCTTGCCCCTCTTCCTATGCTGCGGGTTCTGTTTCTGCTGTTGGCCCCAATTCCTTCTGTCCGCTCTCCCCTGTGGTGGAGCCTCTGGCTAAAGGGGTTTATGACTCTGATGCATCTCCTTCCCCAAATCCTCTAGTGGGGAAATTAAAGATTATTGATGAGAAAGAATGTCGGGACTTAAAGCAAAAGGCTAAGCTCTTCTTCGACCACAGACCTTCCTCAAAGAAAAAGAACAAAGGGGGGAACCACAAAACTTCTTCTTAACCTTTTATGGTTAATTTTTGCTTTATGAATATTAGAGGTGTAAATAGTAGGGCCAAGCAGGTCAGTGTACAGGATCTCATTAGGAAATTTTCTTTGTCTTTTGTTGGCCTTGTGGAAACTCGAGTCAAAGCTCCCAATTCTAGTTTTGTTTCTAACTCCATCTGTAGGAACTGGACATGGCTCTTAATTATGAGTACCATGCTAATGGGAAAATCTGGATTGGTTAGGATCCTGCTATTTGGAATGTCACTATTCTTGCTAAATCTTCCCAATATATTCACTGCCTTATCGCTTCTTTGGAGTTCAACACCAATTTTTTTGTTACGACCATCTATGGACTCAATACTCCTTCTGAAAGGAAACTTCTCTGGGAAGATCTAAGAGCTGTTCACGCCTCTATTGACCTTCCTTAGTGCATTTTAGGAGACTTCAATGAGGTTCTCCATCTCTCTGAAATCAATGGGGGGAATGAGTTGTGGGATAGCGGTATGCAGGATTTCATGGACTGCATTGGTGATATCTCTTTGGTTGATCTCAGGGCTATGGGCCCATGCCACACCTGGTGGGACTCTAGTTGCTCGTCTCCAATATACTGGAAGTTGGATAGAGCTATGGTCAACTGTTTTTGGCTCCATCAGTTCCCTTTTTCTCAAGCTATTTTCTCCCCAAGACCTTTCAGACCATTACCCAATTATTGTTCAGACGGGTTTGTATCTTCCTCGTATTCCAAAACCTTTTCAATTTTTTAACTTTATGATTGATTTGGATAATTTCCATAGTACTGTCAGAAATGCTTGGGACATCCATGCCCCTGGTGATCCCTTGCAAGCTCTTGCGGGGAGACTTTCTTCTGTAAAGAGGGCTCTTATTAGTCTCAACAAGGATCTTGGGAATCTATCCTCCAATGTGGGTCAAGCTAGGGCCCTCCTCCACGCTACATAACTTGCTCTTAATTCTGATCCATTAAACCCTTCTCTCCTTGAAAGGCAAAAATCTCTCACTGACAGTCTCTGGGCAGCACTCTTATGTGTGGAGAAATTTCTAAAGCAAAAGTCTAGAATCCAATGACTCAAGGAGGGTGATCGGAACACTGGTTTTTTCCACAACCAAGTTAAAGCTAGGTGAAATCAAAACAAGATCCTTACTATTGCCAATTCGGATGGAGAGCTCGTTAATGGGCAGCATGAGATCCAGAAGATTGATGTGGGCTATTTTCACTCTGGCTTGGGATCCCCCTCTCAAGCCTGCTTCTCTGAGATTCAGAACTTGGGTGGTGCTGTAAAGAATCTTGTCTCTTCCGCTGATGCTTCTGCTCTATTCAGAGATATCTCTGATGATGACATCCTTTCCACCCTCAAATCTATGAAAAAAAAAACAAGAGTCCTGGCCCTGATGGCTTTAATGTTAACTTCTTCTTGGCCTGCTGGGACATCGTCGGCCCGGCTTTCACTTCTTCTATCAAATCATTCTTCCAGCAAGGTTGCTTATTAAGGGGGACTAACTCCACTGCCATTGTTCTTGTTCCTAAAGTCCCAAACCCTACTTCAATGCTCGACTATAGGCCCATTTCATGCTGTAACACTACCTACAAATGTATCTCAAAGATCCTTATGAATTAATTGCCCAGGAGCTTTTTCGGAACTATCATAAAAATTCAGGTCCGTCCAGATGCGCTTTGAAGATTGACTTATAAAAAGCATTTGACTCTTTATCTTGGGACTTCTTATGGGAGGCTCTAAAGGTCTTTAAATTACCCCCAAAATTTGTTTTCTGGATCAAGGCCTGTATTTCCTCAGCTTCTTTCTCGGTAAAAATTAATGGTGGTCTTTATGGTTATTTTAAAGGAGCAAAGGGTCTTCGCTGGGAGATCCCCTATCCCCCTACGTATTCGTTATTGCTCTGGAAGTTCTTTCCATTATGCTCTCCATGGAGACTGTAAAGCCTAATTTCAAATTTCATTGGAAAACAAAATAGCTTCGGTTAACTCATTTGTGCTTTGTAGATGATCTGATTCTTTTTTGCCATGGGGATCTCCAGTCGGTAAATATTCTTAAAGGGTGTCTTACAAAGTTTTCCTCCCTTTCTGGCCTACACCTAAATGCAACAAAAAGTATGTGCTTCTTGGCAAATGTCCCGCCGGATGATTATATTTCTACTCTTTACTCTTTGGACTTCCGTGTGGGAGCCTTCCCCGCAAAGTTCCTTGGAGTCCCCCTTTTAACCTCAAAGCTAAGCCTTGCAGACTGTCGACCCTTGCTTGATAAGATTACTAGCAAGATCTCCTCCTAGACAAATAGGTTCCTTTCCTACTCGGGGAGGCTTCAATTCCTTAAATCGGTGCTTTTTGCTGTCTAATCCTACTGGTCTTCCTTTTTTACCCTCCATGTCTCTGCCTTAAAGGAATTAAAAGTCATCTTCAACAGGTTTTTATGGAAAGGCCCATGCCTTTCAAAATTTGGGGCAAAAGTGGCTTGGAGCAAGGTTTCACTTCCTCTATCTGAGGGAGGCCTTGGACTCAATCAATTGGATTTGTGGAACAAAGCCTATATTCTACTTCACCTTTGGAATATTGTTAACCCAGCCTCTTCTTCTATTTGGGCTAAATGGGTTAGAACATTTGCTCTTAAGAGTAAGCATTTCTGGTGCATGAACATCCCGAACGATTGCTCCTGGATTTGGAGGAAAGTCCTGAATTTACGGACCCTTGCTTTGCAGCATATTTCCTTTTCTATTGGGAATGGTAGCCTCACTAAGCTATGGCTATCCTCTAGTCACCTCCCCTACCTCCCCTCTCATTTCTAATTCTGGCTTAGGCCCTAATGCCTTGGTTAGCAGCATCATTTATAACTCAAACTGGGTCCTTCCTATGTCTAACCATCATGCGGTTATTGTTTTCTGGCAACTGTTCACTCCAGCTTTAAGATGTGACTCTTTGAGAGAGGACTTCGTCAGTTGGGATAATAACAAGGCCTCATAGGTTAAAACTACTACCATCTGGAGCTCCCTTCGTGCTACGGGTAATACTGTGCCTTGGGATAAGCTTGTCTTGAAAGTAGTATGCACACAAGCCAATCATGTTTGATGATAAAGCATATACTTTATAACAATCTTATTCATTTATTAATAAAAAGTATTAATTTATTAAAGGCTTTTAATTATCTACATGATGTTGTTTTATAATATGTGATAAACCCATAGTTTTAAGCAATGCTTTTAGAATAATGATGATGATCATTCTAATGAGATCTAAATTCTTAGAAAGCTTAAAACTAAAATAGTTCCCAATCGTTGGTTTACTAAATTGGGGATTAGTGAATCCGGATAGATTGGTACATACGTTGCTTGCTCATTGGATGAGGATGATTGATCTCATGATCATTTGTGTGGAGACACTAAAGAAAGTATGTAGGTGCTTATTAGAGAATAAGTTCATTTGAGCGTGGCTCACTAAGGAATACCTAATGGAGTTTTACTTGCACAATCAATAGGAATTCACTGTAGTGATAGTAGTACAAGTGATCCTTGGACTTGAGATCATCATAGTATTTTGTGTATGATGAGTTATACTTTGACTTATTCCTTAATACCCTTAGGGTATATCAAAGGGTATGCTTGGGTATAATAAGTTGTACATGGAGATAATGTATGATCAATAAAGAATCTACCACTTCTAGTAAAAGAAGAGAAATGTCCTATGTGATTCGATAAATGACAACCCGGTAGTCCTTGGCCAAGGCAGAATGAAATTAGAAAGGAGTTTCTAATTTGCATTATTTGGTGTTGTGCATTTAAGGATCGAAATACATATAATTAAATAAAATAAGACTTGACAGTAATTCCATGTCTTATATTTAATTGGGACATTGTATGGTGGAAGGATTGAATTGTACGGTAACTATTTACTCAAAGGTTCTTTTATGATTAATGTTGAAATCTATATTATCTGAAAAGTCGTTGATCATTAGGAGGCTTATCCTATTATAGAATAAATATTATTTATTTAAATAAATTAATAGTTTAATTTATTTATTTAAATAAGATTAGAATTGTTCTAATTGATTTATTCTGCAATCGGTTTAATATGGAGAACCTAAAGGGTCACACCATAAAAGGAAGAATAATTATTTAAGAAGTTAATGGCATAATTGTAATAATAAGTTAAGTATATTTAATTTAATCTATGGTGATAGAATAAATTAAATAGCTTAATATTATTATTTAATATTTTGGAAATATTAAATATAAATTAATAAGAGGAGTCTTATTATTATTATTACTATTATTATTATTTAATTCCTAAAGGAGTTTGGGAATTAATTAATAAAAGTACTCTCATTTATCCTAATAAGATTAAGAGGCTAATTAATTAAAAGATTTTAATTAGTTAAAGGAATTTAATTATTTAAAATAAAACTCAATTCCTTAATTGTTAAGGAGGGTTGCCCACATCTATAAATAAGAGGAGTCTTATTATGGGTGAAGAGGTTGTTGATTTTTTCAACATACGTAATTCCAATAGTTGGGAGAGTACGTTCTTTTTCTATGAGAGATAGAAAAACTAGGATTTTGCCAAATACCTATCTTCTTGAATTTTGTTCTTCCTTGGTGGATCACCTCTAGAGGCCAAACACTTGGGTGGCTAACGTTGATCAAAGGAAGGAACCAAACCCGGTGGATTCAAGTTGAGCGAAAAGGATTGGAGGTGAACTTGTATGCACGAAGCTCGGATCTTCAAGGGTATGATTCTTATTCTTTATCTTTTCGTTAAATTAATAATTGCGCATAAAGGATGATCCGGGTATATGGTTTGTAAAATTTTAAACTCTGATTTTTACACGTTTCCGCTTATTTATGCAATTTGATTGCGTTCATGAATATTATAAACCTAACAGTGGCATCAGAGCCAAACCTTTATTCAAATTATTAATTGTTTTAATTTGATATGTAAATTGATATGTGTTTAGAACAATTTAATTGGGCATAATTTTGTTGTATAAAATTTAAAAAAAAAAATGTCCGCTGCATTAATCATGTGGCAAGGGAATCTGGAAAGTGGAGTACTTTCATGAAATCAAATATCTCCATTGGATTCACGTGAAACAAAAGTGAAATGTTGACTTATCATTTGGTATATGTTATAGTTTACGGTGTATATACTCTATATATGATATAATTCTTATTATATTATATTATATATTATGTATGCTATATTATATTATTTCGTGATTCACAAATATTTTTTTTTTATTAACGTGCCCTGCTGATTCTTGAGATTCACGTGATTTCCTGTAAAGGGACCAATGGAGTATGATTATTTGCATAATATATGTTTATTATATATTATATATATAATCGTACGGTTATATTATATATATAATATAAATATATATTATTCTTATTATTTTATAATTAAACTAAAATGTATTTTAATCTTAAAATAAAAGGTTTATTTTAATATTAAAATATAAAGTTTATTTTAATTTTAAAATTAAATTTCATGCTAACTAATTAGAGTTGGAATTGGATTCCATAATAACTAATTAGAGTTGAAATTGGATTCCATGTTTCCTTCAATAAATGAGTTTATTTAGATATGAAATAAGATTTCATGTTATTCAAAATAAAAGAGTTTATTTGTGAATAGGAAAGAGAATCCTAATTTCCTTAAATAAAAGTGTTTATTTGGATATGGAATAAGATTTCATATTATTCCAAATAAAGGAGTTTATTTGTGAATAGGAAAGAGAATCCTAATTTCCTTAAATAAAGGAGTTTATTTAGATATGGAATAAGATTTCATATTATTCTAAATAAAGGAGTTTATGTGTGAATAGGAAAGAGAATTCGTGTTTCCTTTAATAAAAGTTTTTTTTTACTTGGAATTGGATTGCATAATTAATTAAAATAAAGGAGTTTATTTTGATTAAAATAAAATAGTTTATTTTATTCAAAATTGGATAAATTAAAATAAAATAGTTTTATTTTGATTTAAATTTGGATTAAAATAAAGAGTTTATTTTGATTCAAAATTAGATTTTATACTAACTAAATTTGCCTATTAAATGATATCAATATATATATTGAATGTTTATTATTCATGAGATGAATGTTATTTATTGATGCATATGGTGATGTGTATGATAATAAATGAGATTGATTATGGACTATTGACCATGTGATTGGATTTTATTTTAGTTGGATGCATGAATGTATGGGTTTTATTAAATGGGAATTACGTGTACCTCGTCTTCTCTAATTTTCTTAATGTAAATTCTAACTCCTTCCTATGTACTTCCCCTTATTTGCTTGATCAAGGTTTCTATTTATTTTAAATAGTTTTGTAATAGGAATAGTTAGAATTAATTTTGAAGAATTGGAGATCAAGAAGCAAGGCGCTTGAAGACCCGTTTGTAATGGAGCAGGGTTTAAATGTAATAGTTATATTTAAATATTAATTCTTGCACCTCTAGGGTTTGACCTTTTGGTTCACTTGGTGGCTCTAGTGAACCAAACTAGAATAAAAGTCCATAATCAATCCGGGTAGAACATAGTATTCTATATGTGCATGCTTATACTATATATATATATATATATTATATATTATGAAAACATGCTTCGCATGTTCATTAATATGACGTGTATTTTATATATATATGTGCATGCGCGCTAAACAAGATGAGACAAATTAATTACAAACAAACCCCTCAAATATTTTATATTAAGTCCTAAGCGTTCAAAGATATTTGGAATATCGAACGTCGCCTTCTAGCATGATAAAATTAATAGAGTATTAAATATTTAATATGAGTTTGTTGTGTCACCACAAGGCAAGTATTAAGTATTTAAGATGTTAATTTGTCACATTTGATGCTTATAAAGAAAATTGAACAATATTGTTTTGTTGTGTCACTACAAGGGTAATATTTTTCTTTTTTGAATATATGGAGTGCTAGGTTGGACTTAACTTGGATAATTTTGATTCGGATGTGCCTCCACTATATCAAAATAATCTAAGAGGCAAAATACAAGGAGTTTCATAGTTGATGTAATTGACAAGAGTTGTCTACCTATTTATTTATATATAGTTTGTTGTGTCACCACAAGACTATATACATTTGAAATGGGATCCTAATTCTCACTAGCATATCTTTAATTAGATATTGCCGAACTATATATATTGAGGGTAATATAGTTTGAAGAAAATAGTGGGAGATACCAATTTAAAACAAGACCTAATTTATTTTGGTAATTAATAAAAGAATGTATGCTAAAATGTTGTTAAGAACACATTCATTTACAGAATTTTACAATGTCTAAATTACTATCACTGCGAAACATATTAGATGTTAATTAACCGGACCGAATTACTCGGATTGGTTAAGGAATTTGAGAATAGTTCTCATAGCTGAAAAGCTATCTTATATCCTTAATACGTTTATCCTTGCAATGGTTGCAGACAATGCCTATGAGGAAGAGATTGCTACTTTTAGAAAGTGGCAAGATGATGCACAGTTGGCTCAATGCATCATGCTCGCATCCATGAGTAACGAGCTTCATCGTTAGCATGAAACTATGGATGCTCCTACTATACTCCTGCACGTCAAGTAGTTGATGGTGAGGAAAGTAGGACGATAAATATCTGATATCTAAGGAGCTCTTCCGATCTAGAATGATGGATGACACTTTCTGATGCGAGATAAAAGTCCTTAACATAATCAATTTGATTGATCAATTAGGACAACAAGTTTTGTCATGGATGAAGAGTTGAGCCAAGATTTGATCTTGAACTCACTCCCAAACTCTTTTCATAATTGTTGTGAATTTTTCATATGAACAAGCTAGATATCAGCCTTGCTGATTTGCTTAACATGTTAAAAAATGTTGAGTCACTTTCCAACCAAGAAAGACCATGTCTTACTGGTAGGGGCCAAAGGATCTTCTGAAAAGAAGAACGATTCAAAGAAGGTAAATAGAAAGGCAAAAACAAAGGATAATAAGAACAAAACTGATACGGATAGCAAAGGAGTTTGCTTCCACTGTAATAAGCCTGGACACTGGAAAGAAACTGCGAGAAGCATCTTGCAGACGCTAACTAAAGAGGCTTAGTGAAGTTTCGGTTACAAATACAAATTTGTTCATTATTTAAAATAAAATTTTCATTAAGTCAAGGTTCTACTTGGGTATTGGATACCGACTTTGGTTATTATAAATATAGATTTATGAAGGGACCAAGCGGGCAAATCTATTAATTATGTCAATAAGTTGTTATTGTATTCCAGTTCTTGTTAGAAACATTATTTCCATTTTGTTGTTGGACAATGAAATCTTTGGTATTATATTTAAGAACAATTGTTGTTCTATTTATAATAATAATGTTTTGTATAAAACTGGAATATTACTTAATGAATTTTGTATACTTGACTTATGTGAAAATAATTTTGCAAATTAAACAAACAAGTATGTTAAGAAAATGAGATGATCATTTAAAGAGTTGAATGTGTGTATTTGTTGAAATATGATTGTGAATTATTTTAATGGTTCAAAGAATTCAGAAATGAAACAAATTGGCAAAGTATTAAGATTCTTTGATTAGATCAGGGAATAAATACGTGTGTAATAAGTTTCTAGATCATCTCAAATGGTTTTCTCATAATGGACGCCTCCTGATATGCAATAATTGATTGATGTATACCGAAAGGAAAAATTATACCTTGTTGGATATAGTGCGGTCCATAATAATTTTATCGACACTCTAGTATCCTTCTGGGGTCATGCCCTAGAAATGGTTGCATATCTACAAAAAGGTAACCTCACAATCGACCTAAAACCATAAGAGTTATGGACAGGGAGGATTCCTAATTTTAAGTAAGTTAAGATAAGGGTTGTCTACTTATGTGAAAAGGTTTCAAAGGATAAGCTTGGGACAAGATTTGACAAGTGTCGATTTGTGGGACATCCTAAAGTAAGTTTAGGGCATATGTTCTATAATCCTACTTAGCGAAAGGTGTTTGTTACGAAACACACTACCTTCTAAGATAAAGGTGGTTATCATTGAAGGAGCTAGTGGGAGGATAATAGATCTTAAAGAGTTCAAGAACACAAATCACTATAAAGTCGAATAAGAGGAACACCTTGTAGATAGACCTATTGTATCACAACCCAATTGTAAATAAATCTGGAATAGTCAAGAAGATACAGGTGGTATAGATTCATCATGGAAGATGATGATGATGATGTACATGATCATAGAAGATGATGATCCGATTACATCGATGAGGTAAGAGTTTTAGACACTCAGAGAAATGAATTGAAGCAAGCTTCTCAAAATGGAACATTTGTTTTGATGAGACAATCAAAAGAGTTTAATTTTATCAGAAATAAGAATGAACCTAGTGTGTACAAAAGGGTCAGTGGGAGCGTCGTGACATTTCTAGTATTATATGTTGATATACTACGGATACGGAATGACATGCCAATGCTAGAATCAATAAAGATAAAGTTGTCTAAACATTCCTCCACAAATGATTTGGGAAGAGTATCTTAATTGGGGATATAAATCTATATAGATAGATTTAAGAGGATGCTCGACTTAACCCAAGGAACGTATATTAATTTGATGCTAAAGTCATTTAGCATGGCAAACTCCATGGGATGTCTCATGTTAATGAGCCTTGGAGTGTATCTCTCTTAATAGTCCCCATAGACTCCTAAAAGAGAGATCGCATGATTAACTATCATGTATGCAATGAAATGTTAGAGACCCGATGTTGATCAGTCATATTCTGGAGAAGTTCACTCTGAGACAGTGAAAAATATCTTAAAGTACTTAACCGGCACTAAGGATGTGATCATATTTATGGTGGGTCTAAATTAAAACTAGAGGGCTTAACAGACTCGAGTTTTTTTTTTCAGACAGACCAAGACGACAGAAAATCCACTTTAAGGTAAAGTGTTACCTTGAACGATGGTGCAGTGAAATTGGAAAGGTTCCAAACAACAAAGAGTTGTTGGTTTAGTGATAAGACAAAGTATATAGCTATAAATGAAGCTGCAAGTTGATTGTTTGGTTGAAAAGTTCATTACAGAACTAGAAATAGTTCCTAAGTCTCATCTTGGATCTAAACATGTGTTGTGGCACTTTCATTTGATTATAGGAATCATTGAAAGAGGGAAAATCACTATAGAGATAGTGGACTCTCAAGAACAACATTACATATCCATTAACTAAAGCTTATCCAATGGGATAATCGTCACTTAGAGAAGAAGGGTATGAGATACCATGGCGATTGGCTTTAGTGCAAGTGGGAGATTGAAAGTAGTATGCACACAAGCCAATCATGTTTTTGATGATAAAGCATATACTTTGTAACAATCTTATTCATTTATTAATAAAAAGTATTAATTTATTAAAGGCTTTTAATTATCTACATGATGCTTGTTTTATAATATGTGATAAACCCATAGTTTTAAGCAATGCTTTTAGAATAATGATGATGATCATTCTAATGAGATCTAAATTCTTAGAAAGCTTAAAACTAAAATAGTTCCCAATCGTTGGATTACTAAATTGGGGATTAGTGAATTCGGATAGATTGGTACATCGTTGCTTGCTCATTGGATGAGGATGATTGATCTCATGATCATTTGTGTGGAACACTAAAGCAAGTATGTAGGTGCTTATTAGAGAATAAGTTCATTTGAGCGTGGCTCACTAAGGAATACCTAATGGAGTTTTACTTGCTGTCGATAGGAATTCTGTAGTGATAGTAGTCTGAAGTGATCCTTGGACTTGAGATCATCATAGTATCTTGTGTATGATGAGTTATACTTTGACTTATTCCTTAAGACCCTTAGGGTATATCAAAGGGTATGCTTGGGTATAATAAGTTGTACATGGAGATAATTTATGATCGATAAAGAATCTACCACTTCTAGTAAAAAAGAGAAATGTCTATGTGATTAGATAAATGACAACCCGGTAGTCCTTGGCTAAGGCAGAATGAAATTAGAAAGGAGTTTCTAATTTGCATTATTTGGTGTTGTGCATTTAAGGATAGAAATACATATAATTAAATAAAATAAGACTTGTGATAATTCCATGTCTTATATTTAATTGGGACATTGTATGGTGGAAGGATTGAATTATGCGGTAACTATTTACTCGAAAGGTTCTTTTTATGATTAATGTTGAAATCTATATTATCGAAAAAGTCGTTGATCGCTAGGAGGCTTATCCTATTGTAGAATAAATATTATTTATTTAAATAAATTAATAGTTTAATTTATTTATTTAAATAAGATTAAATTGTTCTAATTGATTTATTCAATGGCGGGTTTAATATGGAGAACCTAAAGGGTCACACCATAAAAGGAAGAATAATTATTTAAGAGTTAATGGCATAATTGTAATAATAAGTTAAGTATATTTAATTTAATCTATGGTGATAGAATAAATTAAATAGCTTAATATTATTATTTAATATTTTAGAAATATTAAATATAAATTAATAAGAGGAGTCTTATTATTATTATTACTATTATTATTATTTAATTCTTAAAGGAGTTTGGGAATTAATTAATAAAAGTACTCTCATTTATCCTAATAAGATTAGGAGGCTAATTAATTAAAAGATTTTAATTAATTATTCCTAATAAGATTGGGAGCCTAATTAATTAAAGGAATTTAATTAATTAAAATAAAACTCAATTCCTTAATTGTTAAGGAGGGTTGCCCACATCTATAAATAAGAGGAGTCTTATTATGGGTGAAGAGGTTGTTGACTTTTTCAACATACATAATTCCAATAGTTGGGAGAGTATGTTCTTTTTCTATGAGAGATAGAAAAACTAGGGTTTTGCCAAATACCTATCTTCTTGAATTTTGTTCTTCCTTGGTGGATCACCTCTAGAGGTCAAACACTTGGGTGGCTAACGTTGATCAAAGGAAGGAACCAAACCCGGTGGATTCAAGTTGAACGCGAAAGGATTGGAGGTGAACTTGTACCTGAGGAAGCTCGGATCTTCAAGGGTATGATTCTTATTCTTTATCTTTTCGTTAAATTAATAATTGTAAGCATAAAGGATGATCCGGGTATATGGTTTGTAAAATTTTAAACTACGATTTTTACACGTTTACGCTTATTTATGCAATTTGATTGTTTATGAATATTATAAACCTTGATTGGCATCGAGCCAAACCTTTATGTAAATTATTAATTGTTTTAATTTGATATGTATATTGATATGTGTTTAGAACAATTTAATTGGGCATAATTTTGTTGTATAAAATTAAAAAAAAAAAAAAAATGTCCGCTGCATTAATCATGTGGAAAGGGAATCTGGAAAGTGGAGTACTTTCATGAAATCAAATATCTCCATTGGATTCACGTGAAACATAAGTGAAGTAGCAGCTTATCATTTGGTATATGTTATAGTTTACAGGTAATATACTATATATGATATAATTCTTATTATATTATATTATATATTATGTATGCTATATTATATGATTTCATGATTCACAAATATATTTTTTTTAATTAGCGTGCCCTGCTGATTCTTGAGATTCACGTGATTTCCTGTAAAGGGACCAAAGGAGTATGATTATTTGCATAATATATGTTTATTATATATTATATATATAATCGTATTTATTTATATTATATATAATATAAATATATATTATTCTTATTATTTTATATTAAAATAAAATATATTTTAATCTTAAAATAAAAGGTTTATTTTAATATTAAAATATAAAGTTTATTTTAATTTTAAAATTAAATTTCATGCTAACTAATTAGAGTTGGAATTGGATTCCATAATAACTAATTAGAGTTGAAATTGGATTCCATGTTTCCTTAAATAAATGAGTTTATTTAGATATGAAATAAGATTTCATGTTATTCAAAATAAAAGAGTTTATTTGTGAATGGGAAAGAGAATCCTAATTTCCTTAAATAAAAGTGTTTATTTAGATATAGAATAAGATTTCATATTATTCAAAATAAAGGAGTTTATTTGTGAATAGGAAAGAGAATCATAATTTCCTTAAATAAAGAAGTTTATTTAGATATGGAATAAGATTTCATATTATTCAAAATAAAAGAGTTTATTTGTGAATATGAAAGAGAATTCGTGTTTCCTTTAATAAAAGTTTTTTTTTACTTGGAATTGGATTCCATAATTAATTAAAATAAAGGAGTTTATTTTGATTAAAGATTTTGATTAAAATAAAATAGTTTATTTTATTCAAAATTGGATAAATTAAAATAAAATAGTTTTATTTTGATTTAAATTTATATTAAAATAAAGGAGTTTATTTTGATTCAAAATTAGATTTTATAATTTGCCCATTAAATGATATCAATATATATATTGAATGTTTATTATTATTCATGAGATGAATGTTATTTATTGATGCATATGGTGATGTGTATGATAATAAATGGGATTGATTATGGACTATTGACCAATGTGATTGGATTTTATTTTAGTTGGATGCATGAATGTATGGGTTTTATTAAATGGGGTCTGCGTACCTCGTCTTCTCTAATTTTTCTTAATATAAATTCTAACTCCCTCCTATGTACTTCCCCTTATTTGCGATCAAGGTTTCTATTTATTTTAAATAGTTTTGTAATAGGAATAGTTAGAATTAATTTTGAAGAATTGGAGATCAAGGAAGCAAGGGCGCTTGAAGACCTGTTTGTAATGGAGCAGGGTTTAAATGTAATAGTTATATTTAAATATTAATTCTTGCACCTCTAGGGTTTGACCTTTTGGTTCACTTGGTGGCTCTAGTAGACCAAACTAGAATAAAAAGTCCATAATCAATCCGGGTAGAATATAGTATTCTATATGCATGCTTATACTATATATATATATATATATATATATATATATATATATATATATATTATGCAAACATGCTTGGCATGGTCATTAATATATACGTGTATTTTATATATATATGTATATGCATGTGCTAAACAAGATGAGACAAATTAATTACAAACAAAACCCTCAAATATTTTATATTAAGTCCTAAGCGTTCAAAGATATTTGGAATATCGAACGTCGCCTTCTAGCATGATAAAATTAATAGAGTATTAAATATTTAATATGAGTTTGTTTTGTCACCACAAGGCAAGTATTAAGTATTTAAGATGTTAATTTATCACATTTGATGCTTATAAAGAAAATTGAACAATATTGTTTTGTTGTGTCACCACAAGGGTAATATTTTTCTTTTTTGAATATATGGAGTGCTAGGTTGGACTTAACTTGGATAATTTTGATTCGGATGTGCCTCCACTTGATCAAAATAATCTAAGAGGCAAAATACAAGGAGTTGCATAGTTGATGTAATTGACAAGAGTTGTCTACCTATTTATTTATATATAGTTTGTTGTGTCACCACAAGACTATATACATTTGAAATGGGATCCTTATTCTCACTAGCATATCTTTAATTAGATATTGTCGAACTATATATATTGAGGGTAATATAGTTTGAAGAAAATAGTGGGAGATACCAATTTAAAACAAGACCTAATTTATTATGGTAATTAATAAAAGAATGTATGCTAAAATGTTGTTAAGAACACATTTATTTACAGAATTTTACAATGTCTAAATTACTATCACTGCGAAACATATTAGATGTTAATTAACCGGACCGAATTACTCGGATTGGTTAAGGAATTTGAGAATAGTTCTCATGGCTGAAAAGCTATCTTATATCCTTAATACGTTTATCCTTGCAATGGTTGCAGACAATGCCTATGAGGAAGAGATTGCTACTTTTAGAAAGTGGCAAGATGATGCACAGTTGGCTCAATGCATCATGCTCGCATCCATGAGTAACGAGCTTCATCGTTAGCATGAAACTATGGATGCTCCTACTATACTCCTGTACGTCAAGTAGTTGATGGTGAGGAAAGTAGGACTGATAAATATCAGATATCTAAGGAGCTCTTCCGATCTAGAATGACCAGAGTGACACTCTGATGCGGATAAAAGTCCTTAACATAATCAATTTGATTGATCAATTAGGACAACAAGTTTTATCATGGATGGAGAGTTGAGCCAAGATTTGATCTTGAACTCACTCCCAAACTCTTTTCACAATTGTTGTGAATTTTTCATATGAACAAGCTAGATATCAGCCTTGCTGATTTGCTTAACATGTTAAAAAATGTTTAGTCACTTTCCAACCAAGAAAGACCATGTCTTACTGGTAGGGGCCAAAGGATCTTCTGAAAAGAAGAACGATTCAAAGAAGGAAAATAGAAAGGCAAAAACAAAGGATAATAAGAACAAAAGCGACACGGATAGCAAGGGAGTTTGCTTCCTTTGTAATAAGCACCGACACCTTGAAAGAAATCTAGAGAAGCATCTTGCAGACGCTAACCAAAGAGGCTTAGTGAAGTTTCGGTTACAAATACAAATTTGTTCATTATTTAAAATAAATTTTTCTTTAAGTTAAGGTTCTACTTGGGTATTGGATACCGACTTTGGTTATTATAAATATAGATTTATGAAGGGACCAAGCGGGCAAATCTATTAATTATGTCAATAAGTTGTTATTGTATTCCAGTTCTTGTTAGAAACATTATTTCCATTTTGTTGTTGGACAATGAAATCTTTGGTATTATATTTAAGAACAATTGTTGTTCTATTTATAATAATAATGTTTTGTATAAAACTGGAATATTACTTAATGAATTTTGTATACTTGACTTATGTGAAAATAATTTTGCAAATTAAACAAACAAGTATGTTAAGAAAATGAGATGATCATTTAAAGAGTTGAATGTGTGTATTTGTTGAAATACGATTGTGAATTATTTTAATGGTTCAAAGAATTCAGAAATGAAACAAATTGGCAAAGTATTAAGATTCTTTGATTAAATCAGGGAATAAATACGTGTGTAATAAGTTTCTAGATCATCTCAAATGGTTTTCTCATAATGGACGCCTCCTGATATACAATAACTGATTGATGTATCTGAAAGGAAAAATTATACCTTGTTGGATATGGTACGGTCCATAATAATTTTATCGACACTCTAGTATCCTTCTGGGGTCATGACCTAGAAATGGTTGCATATCTACAAAAGGTAACCTCAAAATCCGACCTAAAACTCCATAAGAGTTATGGACAGGGAGGATTCCTAATTTTAAGTAAGTTAAGATAAGGGGTTGTCTAGCTTATGTGAAAAGGTTTCAAAGGATAAGCTTGGGACAAGATTTGACAAGTGTCGATTTGTGGGACATCCTAAAGTAAGTTTAGGGCATATGTTCTATAATCCTACTTAGCAAAAGGTGTTTGTTACGAAACACACTACCTTCTAAGATAAAGGTGGTTATCATTGAAGGAGCTAGTGGGAGGATAATAGATCTTAAAGAGTTCAAGAACCACAAATCACTATAAGTCAAATAAGAGGAACCTGTAGATAGACCTATTGTATCACAACTGAATTGTAAATCTGGAATAGTACCGAAGATACCTGGGTGGTATAGATTCATCATGGAAGATGATGATGAGGTACGCATCATAGAAGATGATGATCCAGTTACATACGATGAGGTAAGAGTTGTAGACACTCAGAGAAATGAATTGAAGCAAGCTTCTCAAAATGGAACATTTGTTTTGATGAGACAATCAAAAGAGTTTAATTTTATCAAAAATAAGAATGAACCTAGTGTGTACAAAAGGGTCAGTGGGAGCGTCGTGACATTTCTAGTATTATATGTTGATATACTACGGATACGGAATGGCACGCCAATGCTAGAATCAGTAAAGATAAAGTTGTCTAAACATTCCTCCACAAATTATTTGGGAAGAGTATCTTAATTGGGGATATAAATCTATATAGATAGATTTAAGAGGATGCTCGACTTAACCCAAGGAACGTATATTAATTTGATGCTAAAGTCGTTTAGCATGGCAAACTCCATGGGATGTCTCATGTTGATGAGCCTTGGAGTGTATCTCTCTTAATAGTCCCCATAGACTCCTAAAAGAGAGATCGCATGAGTAACTATCATGTATGCAATGAAATGTACGAGACCTGATGTTGATCGACCATATTCGGAGAAGTTCACTCGAGAGGAGCGTTGAAAAACATCTTAAAGTACTTAACCGCAAGACTAAGGATGTGATCATATTTATGGTGGGTCTAAATTAAAACTAGAGGGCTTAACAGACTCGAGTTTTTTTTTTCAGACAGACCAAGACGACAGAAAATCCACTTTAAGGTAATGTGTTACCTTGAACGGTGGTGCAGTGAAATTGGAAAGGTTCCAAACAACAAAGAGTTGTTGGTTTAGTGATAAGACAAAGTATATAGCTATAAATGAAGCTGTAAGTTGATTGTTTGGATGAAAAGTTCATTACAGAACTAGGAATAGTTCCTAAGTCTCATCTTGGATCTAAACATGTGTTGTGGCACTTTCATTTGATTATAGGAATCATTGAAAGAGGGAAAATCACTATAGAGATAGTGGACTCTCAAGAACAACATTACATATCCATTAACTAAAGCTTATCCAACAGCAGGATAATCGTCACTTAGAGAAGAAGGGTATGAGATACCATGGCGATTGGCTTTAGTGCAAGTGGGAGATTGAAAGTAGTATGCACACAAGCCAATCATGTTTGATGATAAAGCATATACTTTGTAACAATCTTATTCATTTATTAATAAAAAGTATTAATTTATTAAAGGCTTTTAATTATCTAAATGATGCTATTTTATAATATGCAATAAACCCATAGTTTTAAGCAATGCTTTTTAGAATAATGATGATGATCATTCTAATGAGATCTAAATTCTTAGAAAGCTTAAAACTAAAATAGTTCGAAATCGTTGGATTACTAAATTGGGGATTAGTGAATTCGGATAGATTGGTACATACGTTGCTTGCTCATTGGATGAGGATGATTGATCTCATGATCATTTGTGTGGAGACACTAAAGCAAGTATGTAGGTGCTTATTAGAGAATAAGTTCATTTGAGCGTGGCTCACTAAGGAATACCTAATGGAGTTTTACTTGCTCGCGATAGGAATTCTCAGTAGTGATAGTAGTACAAGTGATCCTTGGACTTGAGATCATCATAGTATCTTGTGTATGATGAGTTATACTTTGACTTATTCCTTAAGACCCTTAGGGTATATCAAAGGGTATATTTGGGTATAATAAGTTGTACATGGAGATAATGTATGATCAATAAAGAATCTACCACTTCTAGTAAAAGAAGAGAAATGTCATATGTGATTTGATAAATGACAACCCAGTAGTCCTTAGCCAAGGCAAAATAAAATTAGAAAGGAGTTTCTAATTTGCATTATTTGGTGTTGTGCATTTAAGGATCGAAATACATATAATTAAATAAAATAAGACTTGACAGTAATTCCATGTCTTATATTTAATTGGGACATTGTATGGTGGAAGGATTGAATTATACGGTAACTATTTATTCAAAGGTTCTTTTATGATTAATGTTGAAATCTATATTATCTGGAAAGTCGTTGATCGCTAGGGAGGCTTATCAATATTGTAGAATAAATATTATTTATTTAAATAAATTAATAGTTTAATTTATTTATTTAAATAAGATTAGAATTGTTCTAATTGATTTATTCACAACCGGTTTAATATGGAGAACCTAAAGGGTCACACCATAAAAGGAAGAATAATTATTTAAGAAGTTAATGGCATAATTGTAATAATAAGTTAAGTATATTTAATTTAATCTATGGTGATAGAATAAATTAAATAGCTTAATATTTATTATTTAATATTTTGGAAATATTAAATATAAATTAATAAGAGGAGTCTTATTATTATTATTACTATTATTATTATTTAATTTCTAAAGGTGTTTGGGAATTAATTAATAAAAGTACTCTCATTTATCCTAATAAGATTAGGAGGCTAATTAATTAAAAGATTTTAATTAATTATTCCTAATAAGATTGGGAGCCTAATTAATTAAAGGAATTTAATTAATTAAAATAAAACTCAATTCCTTAATTGTTAAGGAGGTTTGCCCACATCTATAAATAAGAGGAGTCTTATTATGAGTGAAGAGGTTGTTGACTTTTTCAACATACGTAATTCCAATAGTTGGGAGAGTACGTTCTTTTTCTATGAGAGATAGAAGAACTAGGGTTTTGCCAAATACCCATCTTCTTGAATTTTATTTTTCCTTGGTGGATCACCTTTAGAGGCCAAACACTTGGGTGGCTAACGTTGATCAAAGGAAGGAACCAAACCCGGTGGATTCAAGTTGAACATGAAAGGATTGGAGGTGAACTTGTACCTGAGGAAGCTCGGATCTTCAAGGGTATGATTCTTATTCTTTATCTTTTCGTTAAATTAATAATTGCTCATAAAGGATGATCCGGGTATATGGTTTGTAAAATTTTAAACTCTGATTCTTACACATTTCCGCTTATTTATGCAATTTGATTGCGTTCATGAATATTACAAACTAACATGTCTGGCATTCCTTCATCCCTCCCAAGTATTCTTTTATCATGTGGCTTGCTTTCCAAAATGGGCTTCGTATCTTGGATAAGCTTTCACGATTTGGTCTTGGAGTTAATCCTAACTGCCCACTTTGCAATGCTCATAGTGAATCCTTTAATCATCTATTTTTCAGCTACCCTTATTCGTTTCAACTGTTGGTCTCGGTTCTTCGTCATTGTGGGTGGAAGGGTTTTTTCAAGAATTGGTCCTCAATTACTTCTTTTCTCCTTTCTCGACCTTCCACTCCTATTCACAATGGCATTCTTCATTTAGGATTTACTGCAGTTGTTTATCACATATGGCAGGAAAGGAATGCTAGAATCCATGATAAAGGGGCTACTCCGGTTCGGACTATTGTTTCTACTGTGCTGCAGATTGTGAAATACAAGCTTCATTCCATTCACAGATTTCAGAAGGTAAAAGATCGGCCATGGTTTACTCAGCTTGCCATATGACTGGTCTTTAGGTTGATGGGCTTAAGGATGCTGGGCTATGGAGGCTGATGGTTGAGATTATAAGGAGATGCTTCAGTTTGGTCATTTTGGTCCTGGGATGCCTCGCTTGAGTGGATGTTGGATGAAAATATTAGCTTTATCTATTGTTGCTGTGCATAGCCATGTTGGTTTTGGTAGCGTGCTACTACTTCTCTGTTGGTTATTTGGCTATTTATGCAGGTTCTCTCAAAGAAAAAGTCAATCGATTTGAGCTAGTGCTCCTGCAATTGGGTCCTTTATTGTTGTTGCTCGGATGCGGATTGTTGCACTCATCGTTGTTATTCGCTTCCTCGGAACTTGGGCTGGTGTTGTATCTTGTAGGGCTTGGTCTGTTGGTGTATCTTTAATGAAAGCGATGTCATACTTCGCCTCGGGAGTGTCCGATTGGGTAGTGTCCGATTAGGCGAAGGTCATCCGATCCGCTTTGGTATTTTGGCTATTGCAGATAGGGCTTTTAAGATTGGCTAGGAGTTCTGATCCTCGTCATGCTGCTGTCATATGATAGGGTGGGGTTCCTTCTACTACTGTTGGACAGCTGTAGCTGGATCTTGTTGTCTTTGGGTCTTGGCAGTTGGTTTGGCCTAAGCTGCTACAAATGGGATTATCTAGATTTTATGGTCTGCTGTGTAACTGGAGGGTTGGGGCCTTGCTGTGCTTTGGGCATTTGCTGTTGTTCGGATCAGTTGGGCGAGCTGCAGTTGGGGAGGCAGCTGTTTGGTGCTACCGGAAAGGTCTTGATGACTTGGTATGCAGCCGCTTGATGACTTAGGCGATTTGCTACTTTTTCTTTGTCTTGGCGAAGCCGTCAGTATGAGTTGTTGCCTTGGTTCACCATTTGGGCGTGCTAGCGTATTTAGTTCTAGCCCTTGGATGAGTTCTTTTCGGTCTTTGCTAATACATAAGTTCTTTGTAGAATTGATAAATTGCTTAGGAGCGGATTTGCCTCACTCCTGAACTTGGGCTTTCACTCTTTGGACTGCTATCTTTGGTTAGCTAAGCAAGTCTTGGGGGACTTCACACCATCTCCTAGTGCTCCTATTGCTGTTGCTAGTGCTTATGATTCGTTTCCTTGCTAATGGTCTGAAATGTTATGGTTGTTTAAAAGATAGTTTGTTGGACTTGTTCTGTATCTGATGGTTAGCGTTTCTTGTCTTCTTTGTTGGGGCATTTGACCTTGTAATCTTTTATAGTTATGACATCATAGGGCATGTCCTATGATGTCTGTGTTATATTCTGATTGGGGTTTCCCATGAGGCTTGTAATCTCTTTTATTTTTTTTTATTCAGTCTAAATTTAGCAAAAAAAAATTATGGGCTAAAATTTGTGGCTCTGGTAAAGGATTTACAAGTGGAGAGATGGGATTTGATTAACTGAATAACATCCGCTGCTATGTTGGGAGCAATAGCAGAGGAAAGTCTATGAAGTCTAGCATTCCTGACTTCCCACACTTTATAGACATAAATTGTAACAGATAAGCATAATATGTTCCTTGTGAGCTTGGACCCCTGAAAGGAGGTTAAGTAATCAATAAGGTTATCCCATAGCGGTGTGGGCAGGCTGGTATGGGGACCATCTGATGGTTTAGCTGTTGTGCAGCGTCGGTTTTGGGGTCTGGTTGCAGGTCCTTGCTTTCTGCTATTGCTGCAACTCTGGTATGAGCTCTCTTTGCTACTTTCTTTGTGAGGTGTGGTAAGAATTTGGTTTGAAGCATTGCTCTTTCGCTCTGCTTGATGTTACTGAGTTTGGTTATCTTTGGTTTGGGTGTGTCATTGTTGAAGGTCACGTCAGTTGGTAGGCCTAAGTTTCTTTAGCTGGGTCTAGGCTTCTTGATTTCAACTTGTTGTCTAGGCTGCTACTAAGCTGTTAGTGTATGGCTTGTTAAAAAACTGCTGCCTTTCTTGTAGTGGGTTATGATTTTGGTGTGCCTTCTGGTTTTGGCACCACACTGCTGGTCAGTTTATGTGGGGGGCTGCTATGTCATATGCTATATAGTTTCAATCTTTGTGGCAATGCATGGTTGTAGGTTATTGCAAAGTTATTTTCTGCTTATGTGCTATATTTTGTTTTCTTGCTCATTAAAGAAATGTATCTTCATGTCGGGCTTGTGGCCTTGTGAATCTTTTATAGTCATGACCTCATAGGACATGTCCTATGATGTCTATCCTATATCCTGATTGGGTTTTATCCCATGAGTTTGTAAGCTTTTCTTTTTCTTTAATACAGTCTAAATTTAGCAACAAAAAAAAGGTTATCCCATATAAGTGGGACATTCCTGAAGTTCCCCAAGTTAAGGACATGTCGTAGGATGGCTGAGGAGAACCTGTAGTGGAAGAAGAGATGGTCAAAAGTTTCAGCCTGTTGTTGGCAAAGAGGGTAGTCCTAGTAATTTCCCGAGTATTGGCTCGTACGATCATTTGTTGGCAGACGCTTGAGGATACCGAGCCACATAATGAAAGAGTATCTAGGGACTTGCAGTCCATTCCAGATTATATTATGCCAAGAGACAATCGGTAGCCTTGATCTGATGCTTTCCCATATGTGTTTGGCTTTGATTGTTGTGACATCCCATGTTTCCCACTTAATGGAGTCAGTGTTACTGCTGTTAGGAGGGGGAAAGGAGGAGAGATGCCTTTTGAGCATAATAACAATGCCTCTCGCCCTTCAACATTTTCACTATATTGTTGGTGAAGGGAATCACACAAATCTTTGGTATGACCCTTGGATAAATGATACTGCAATCAACGCTTCTCCAGCCTTATTATCCAATACTAGTTTGCCATTGTCAACTACAGTTAACCATATCATTCTGAATAACTCTTGGAACCTCCCCATGAGCAACCATCATGATGTGATTACGCTTAGAAGGGATATCCAACTCCTCCCCCCACCCCTACCCAGCAGTGGGACAAGATTCTTTGGGATGCTTCAGATATTAGATTGGTAAAATCTAAACAAATTTGGTATTCCATCCGTATTAGGAGTCAGCTAGTACAGTAGAAAAATTTTGTTTGGCACAAGCTCCATGTCCCTCGTTACTCCTTTACTTTATGGCTTGGCTTTCTCAAGAAACTTCCCACTAATGACCGGACTAAGCATTATTCTGGTAGGACTTGGAACTGCCCTCTCTACAATCTCTTTCCTGAAACCTTCAACCATCTTTTCTTTGAATGCACTTTCTCTAGAAATATTCTTCATCATGCGATTGCTCTTGGAAACTAGAGCTCCTTTCCGGACTCCTGGGATTCAATAGTGGATTTCCCTTCTGATTTCCAAGGTTCCTCCCTTTCCAGGAACATTCTTTGCTTGACTGTGTCAGTTTGCTTCTATAAAGTTTGGGAGACTCGTAATAACAAGATTCATAAAAACATTATCCCTCCTATGGTCAGTCTCGCCACAGATGTGATTCATATTATCAAATCTAGACTATCTACTCGCCACTCATTCCTTAAAGCAACCAACTCCTAATATTTTTGTAGTTGGCTTTTTACTAGCTAGTCCTTGTTTTTTCATCTCTGACATTGGGCTCTATCTTTGCTCTGCTCTTGAGATGATGAGAGTTGGGCAAATTATTGTTTTGGAAGTGACATCTGCTGCTAGATGAGTTGTTTTGGCAGCTGCTTAGGCGGGCTTTGGATGAGTTAGTAGTATGGGCTACTTGGGTGCATGCTTTGATCAAAGAAGAATCTGCAATCACTACTACGATCTTGCGATTGTCTTGTAGTTGCTCTGAAAACTGCTTCGTTCATCATCTCTTTCGATCTTATAATGCTATGGGCTTGTTCTCGGCTCTCGGCTTTCTATTTAGAGTAGGGTTTTGGATGGCTATTCTCTTGTGGACTGCTAGTGTTTTGCGGATGGAGATGTGCCGATGTGTGCTGTTGCCTTTGCGGAGGGGAGCTGCTGGAGTAGTGATACTCTGTTTGTGCTGTGTAGGGTTGGTTTTGGTGATTGGGGCAGGTAATGCTGTAGTTGCTTTGGTGTGATAAGCGATAATTTTGCTGCAGCAGCTGGGAGTTTTGATTGTAAGCTGCAGCTGTGGGCCTCGCGATTGCCACTGCTGGCCTCGGGGCTACAGCCGCTGTTGTTGCTTGTGCAGTCATTGTATTATGTTGTGTTGCTTTTGCAACTCTCTGCTGACTTTATCTGTCTATTTGTTGCTGTCTTTGAGCCGTTTGGTATGGGGCTCGAAGCTTCTTTGTGTCAAGGTTGATGGCTTCTGTTGTTGCTGCGTTTGCAGGTTCTGGATGGATGGCCCTCGTTTTATGCTTCAGTTGGATGATGTTGCATCTTGTTACATGGTGTCTCTGTCTATTAAGCATATTCTTCATGGAGGATTTCAGTTGGTTGACTGTGGGATAGATGGCTAGAGTGTTGGGCCTTAGACTCATTACTGGTTTGTCTTTTCCTCCTGAAAGTGCTGCTGAGCTTTTGTGCAAATTGTTTTTGGCCTCTTAATCCGCTCTCTACTGCTGGGCTCTTTCAAAGTGCTAATTCTATGTTATAGACCTTAAATGGTTTCTTATAATAGTTTATTGGGCTTTGGACTTGTAATTTTATATAGTCTTGACATTATAGGGCCTGTCCTATGATGTCTATGTTATATTCTGCTTGGGGATCCCCATGAGGTTTTGTAATTTCTCTTTTTATTACTTTCTAGCTGGTTTCTGGTATAGTTCCTTATATAGTTTCCTTATCTTGGGCCTGTCCACTGATGATGTATCTATATTATGGGGTATGCCCCTTGCCTTTGTAATTTGGTTCCTTTTATATAAAAAAATTTTAGCAAAAAAAAAATAACATCATGGTGGTTGCACTGAGGAAGAACCCAGGCAGAGTTAATAAGAATAGAGCTGACTTTGGCCGAGAGAGGGAGACCGGAGTTTGAGATTAGGCTGGGACTAGGATTTATGGCAGCGCCATCTAGCCAAGGGTCATACCATAGATCAACATTGTGCCCAGAGCCAACGGAATGTCTACTTCTCTCTTCTCCCTCTTGTTTAATTTTGCATACATCATGTCTACTTCTCTCTCTTGTTTAATTCTAAATGCTTATGTCTATTTCTCCCTACTATTTAATTCTAAGTTACAAATGTCTCTAATTCTCCCTATTGTTTAATTCTGTTTGCATATATCTTATCCTACCCAGCTTAATTCTTAGACTCATGAAAATTTTGGGAACCAATTTTGAGTAAAGCTTAATGCACATATCTTTTTGGTAGAAATTTCATATATATATCATTTTTGGGTATACAATCATACATACATGTTACACAGTGCAATTTTGATATGGGAATCTGTATATCTCATTTTTGTTAATGTTATATGTGCAGGTTAGTTACTGAATATCAATATACTGCTTGTTCCTTCTTTGTGCAGATTAGATTCAGTGATGGGCTCAGGGCGGCGCGGCTGCGCCAACACCATGAACAAACCTAGCGTGCCCGCGCCAGGTGTCAGCATTCAAAAACACTTGGCGCGCCAGCGCCACACCCAAAGCTAAACTGGGCGCGCCTGCGCTCGAGTTCGGGTCTAAACAATTTTAAATGCTTAAAAACGTGACCCATTTCATTATAACTTCTTCCTTCAGTTGAGAGATCACAGAAAACCCTTACGCAACCAAAGTCATTCTCCTACTCCATACACATACACATACACTCCTAGCCAACTACAACTCCTAATCTCCTCATCCATTCAGTCTCTACAACTCAACCTATATCACCACATTCAGAAGAATTCCTCCCTACTTTCAACACCAAGTTTAGGGGTTCTTTTATAGTGTCTAGGGTTTGTTCATAGCATACAAAGGGCTGATTTGGGGTTGGTTTAGTTTGTGCATACAAAGTACCAATTGGGGGCTTGTCATCTTCTTTATTCGCAGTGCAAGGCTTTGTTAAGCATTATCAGACAGATTTTATAGCACCAAAAATAGCACGCTCATGCACTCCTGAGTCTTCTTCCAGTAGCAGTCAGGATGAAGACATTGTGGACCTTACCAAATTTGTCAGTCTTGCTGCTCAAACCGAATACTACAGAATTGTGTCAAAAACTTTTGTGAAGGAAAGGAGATTCAAGCCAGGAAAGCAGAATGGGCAGCTGTGGGAGATGATTAGATAAAGATGCTTGCTGGGGGTTGTGGCCAGTCCTATGCCTGCATCGATGGCCATTGTGCGCGAATTCTATGCGAATGCCAAAGAAACGTATAGTGGTATATCTTTTGTCAGAGGCATCCATCTTGATTATCGCCCACAGGCAATTCGTGAGGTGTTCCATCGACTTGACCCTTCGGCTGGCCGAGCAAACTGGGTGGAAGCCACACGATTTGAGACTAACTTGGATAGGGTGATTGAGGACTTATGTGTCCGGGCACCAAATGGAACTATAAGCAAGGCACAAATACTCCCACTAACTTTCCCAGTTCAACATTGAACCATTATGTGAAGGTGTGGAACCTATTTATTTGTGCTAAATTGATGCCATCCACGCACTAGCATGACATTCTAGCTGATAGGGCCATAATTCTCTAGGGAATTATCACAGGAAAACACATTGATGTGGGCCACCTTCTTCATCAAAATATGCTACGTTATATGAGGGGGAACACCAATGGCAGTATCCCGCATGCATCAGTCATAGCCCATCTATGTGCCAAAGCTGGAGTGAACTGGGATGATGAGCAATTACAAATGCCTATCCAGGATATCACACATGTCATTATTCAGAAGTTCGATGATTAGGCTGCTGGCATAACACACCCTCGGGGAAAAGGTTTTGTTTTTTCAACTCCATCACCAGTGCCATCTCCACAGCCAGCTGAGGCAGCCGTGACCCCTCCTGCCACTTCAGATAGCCAGGATCACTAGATGAGGCGATTAGAGAGGAAGGTGGACGCGCTGCACGATAACTTCTCAGCGTTCCCGAATGGAATGTCTCGAGCTTTGGCTGAAGCATTTACTCGACAGGGGAAATTAGTTGGGTGACATATCTTTGGTTCTGTCATGCCATACCCGCCACCTAATTCACCACCCGAGTCGGGTGGCCATGCCAACATCTAGGGGAGTTTCCTTACCCTTTACCTTCATTGAGGACAATGAATACTTTAAGTTTGGGGGTATTGGCAGTAGTTTAGAGCATATAGTGTAAGTGCATCATATAGTATAATGGCATGTGGCATATAGTTTAATTGCATGTTAGTAGTTATTAGTTTAATTTTGCAGTAAAAATTATTTCTTTTTGTTTGCTTAGTATCTGTTTAGTTTCATAACATGGCATAATCCCAGGTTTTTAGTTTGTTGAATTCTAATTTGGCCAATGATGACATAGAAATTTGATAGATTTTTGAACTTGGTTAATATCTTAAGCTTAGTTATAATTTTATATATGATATAATTCATGCCCGTTGTTTAGATGTTATCGGGTAGCATGGTAGTGTTCCTATTTCCTTGTTGGTTAAGATTAGCATGCTTGTCTTCTAAGAGGAAAACGTTGTTTTTAATGATAGAATTGTGTAAGAAGTGAGTAACGACTATAAGACACTGAAACTCAAGTTTTGGGAACGCATTGGGTATACTTGCTATGTGTATACATTAAAAAAATAATAAAATAAATAAACATTGTGGCTAGTCTTGTATCGGGGCCTTTGTTACTTGAGTAAGTACGCCCAAGGGGATTGTCTCTACACCTAGCACCTTAAAGCCTGAATGATTTGGGAGTCATTGGTTGAAATCTCACTAAGGGGTAGCACTGTTAGCATAATGGAATGAGACATTGCACAGTCATGGGATATAAAAAAATCAATAAACACAGCAGGAAAGTGCGAAAATCGCCCTCGTGAGAAAAATAAAGCAAAACAAACCCTTTGTTAAACCTTGGCTTGTACTGATGTGTTGGAGTAGTTGTTGCTTCATTTATGTGCATGGTTCTTGATTTGAAACCTCAGTTTTCTTTCTTAAGTAGTATAGCATGTGGTATCTTCACCTTTGTCAAGCTTATCTGTGAACACAACACACACATACAACATCTCTATAGCAGGCTGTGATTAGTTGTATGTCATTATGCCTTTAGCTTAGTTTGATGCTTTGTTCATAGATCTTGATATTTCTCTGAGGTGTATCCTATTGGAATTCTTGATATGGCTAAAAATATTGGGATTCATTTGCATGATAGTGTAATTGCATAGCAGGTAGTTTGCATTTGTTAGTTCATATTTGTGTCTATTGCTTGAGGGCAAACAATAGTTAAAGTTTTGGGGTATTTGATAAGTAGGTTTTAGACCTACTTATTGACTATCAACTTACTAGAATTATGCTTAAACTTAAGTATTTCTAGTATTGTTTGATTATTTTTTATGTTTGTTTTGTAGGGTGCATCAAGGAAACTACAAAGGCATGGCAAAGGCATGGAAGTGGCAAAGCATGATGAGCCTGTGCTGAAAATGAGAACTGAAGCTGAGAAAGAGCATAAGGAAAGGGCATCTGAGAGGTCAAGTAAATAATGATGAAGGCAAGTAAAGAAAGAAGAAGAAGGAATCAGCAGCATTCAAGCCAGTAAAACACCAGTAGCAAGTTAGCAGCAAAAGGTAGCCACGCGGCCGCGAGCTAAGTTCTTTCCAATGGCTAAGACTGCAAAGATGAGAATGGCTATCTCGTTCGAGCAACAACAGGGCGAGTCCTTATATGAGGCATGGGAGCATTACAAAGAGATGCTCAGAAAATGTCTGCATCACGGTATGCCAGATTGGATGGTGATCAGCTCCTTTTATAATGGTTTGGGATGGCAGTCGAGACCAATTGTAGATGCAGTCGCAGGAGGAGCATTATGGGTAAAGAGTTATGACGAGGCCTATACGCTTATTTAGACTATGGCTGCGAATGACTATCAGAACCCTACAGCTCGGATGCCACAGCCCAAGGTTGCAGGTGTGTTGGAGGTAGAGGTGATTACTCATTGGTTTTCAAGATGTATGGCAAATGCACTATGGCTAAGAAAATTGATACTTTGGCGATATAAGCAAAGTGAAAACAGTTGCCTTCGCTTATGAGATTTTTCATGGGTCACACTCCACGGATCAATGTGCTATCACCAGTAGATCAAGATGAGATGTGAGTAACTACAGAAAAGATCAAGGTCAATTTCAGAATGCATACCACCCCAATAACTGAAATCATCCGAACTTTAGTTGGTCTAATAACCAAGGACAATAGCAAAATCAGTTTTAGCCCAACCAATGATTTCAAATTTCATTCATCTCAAATTACAGTTACACCAAACCACCGCTTTCCATCAGATTTTCTCAACAACAATAACATCACACTCAAATGCACCACGTACCGTAAAAGAAATCGAGAGATGGAGGAGATGATGTTAAAATACATGGCAAACATTGAAGTCATGATCAAAAAGCCAAGCAAAGGCTATCAAGAATCTTGAGACTCGGGATAAGGTATGATGCAGCATGCTTAATAATAGGCCCCTGTGGTTTATCGCCAAGTAACACGTAGATAAATCCTAGAAGAGATGGGAAGGAGCAGTGTCAAGCGATCACATTGAGATCAGGGAAAGATTTGACAGGTTCTGCAAGTCACGTGCCCGCCTCAATAAGATTATGAGGAGGCCATTGTGGCCATGCTTGAGGTAGAGCAGGTGACTGAAGAGGAGAAAAATTCAGAAAATTCTGAGGCTCAACAGGACGAGAAAGACAAAGAAAATTCAGAAGAGAAGGTCAAGAGTCCAGTACAACCAATGCACCCTCAAATATCCGCAAAGGTTAATTAAGCAGAAAGAAGACAAATAGTTTAGCAAGTTTCTGGAGGTGTTCAAAAAGTTGCAGATCAACATACCGTTCGCCGAGGCATTGGAACAAATGCCAAGCTACGCAAAGTTCATGAAAGGTATATTGTGAAGAAAGAGAAGACTAGATGAGTTTGAAACAGTAGCCTTGACCGAGGAATGCAAAGGCAAAGGTTTCAAATGAGCAAACTACCTCCAAAGTCGAAAAGATCCAGCAAACTTTCACAATTTCGTGCACAATTGGGAAGATGAAATTTACCAAGTGTTTATATGATCTGGGGGCAAGTATAAATTTAATTCCCTTGTCGTTGTTCAACTATTGGGATTGCTTACCCAAGGCCGATAAAACATATCACTACAAAATGTAATGATGATCCATCAATGATCTACGTGGAATTGTTTAAGATGTGTTGGTTAAGGTGGACGAGTTCATTTTTCCAGCTGACTTTATCATCCTAGATTTCGAAGAGGACAAGAGTATACCGATCATACTGGGGAGACCATTTTTAGCCACAGGAAGGACTCTGATAGATGTGCAAAATGGGGAACTCACGATGCGCGTGCATGATCAAGAGGTTATTTTCAATGTCTTCAAGGCCATGAAATTCCCAACAGATGAAGAAGACTGTTTCTTAGTTGATTGGGTGAATCGGGTTCTAAATGATGACGTACAGAGTCTAGTGGACTATGAACCTTTGAGGAATATCACTGATGAGAACTCAGATTTAGAAGATGAGGAATTCGACGAATTTATGCAATATCTGGATACCACTCCATAATTCAGGAGATTTAGACCACCTGCAGAGCCATTGACAAAAGCTGGGGAAGCCTCAATAAAGTTAAAGCCATCTCTTGAGACACCTCCAGAGTTGGAGTTAAAACCACTCCCCGACATCTCGTGTATGCATTTTAAGCTCAGATTCGAATTACACCTGTGATTATTGCTTCGCACTAACATCTTGTCAGGAAGAAAAATTACTACGAGTGCTTCGAGAGTTCAAATCAATAGCTTGGATGGACCATATCGAGATATCAATGGGATCGACCCTTCATATTGCATGCACAAGATCCTCGATGGAAGATGGTATGGCCAAGCGGTTGAGCAACAAAGGAGGCTTAATCCGATAATGAAAGAAGTGGTTAAGAAAGAGGTAATCGAAATGGTTAGATGCGGGAATAATTTATCCGATCTCGATATATACCATGGGTGAGCCCAGTACAATGTGTTCCGAAAAAGGGTGGCATGACATTCGTGACTAATGAGAATAATGAGTTAATTCGAACACGAACAGAAAGAGGTGGAGAGTTTGCATGGATTACCGCAAGCTCAACAAAGCTACGAGGAAAGATCATTTCCCACTCCCATTCATTGATCAGGTGTTGGATAGATTAGCAGGTCATGAGTACTATTGCCTTTTGGACGGATATTCGCTACAATCAAATTATGATAGCTCCGAAAGATCGTGAAAAACTACCTTCACATGTCCGCATTTACACTTTTGCTTTTCGTAAGATGTCTTTCGGGTTGTAAATGCTTCGTACCACATTTCGTAGATGCATGATGGCTATATTTTCGATACGTGGTGGAACAGAATGTGGAGGTATTTATGGACGACTTCTCAGTCTTCGGGGACTCATTTGATTTATGCCTTGAGAATCTAGTTATGGTTTTGAAGAGGTTCATTGAAACGAATGGGGATCAAGCATTCATACATGTAAAACAATCATGATAAATATCTCATATGATATGCAAAACAACCCTAGCATTTAAGCGTGCAACCAAACTACATATTAAAATCCGTTAGAATCCCATAATGGAGTTTAGTTCATAGCTGAACTAGAAGCCACTATGGGATCAACGATAAACATGATCAATAAGCAAACGATTGAAATAAGAAAGATAGAACGATCAAACCCAATTGCTGAATAAAAACCAATGACAAACGCTTAAATCCTCATAGAAATCTAGTAGATAATAATGAAAATCCACAATGACAAAGAATCCCAAGAAGAATTGGAGAAGTAGACGTTTTGGCTTCGTTCTCCGTTGGAATCTCTCCCAAGGTGTAAACCCTAGTTATAATATGAAGAATACGTCAAAAGTCTCAATCTCTTCTCTGACACACGTCAGAATCGTTTTTTAAAAACCAAGTACACATCATTTAATTAAAATTAGAATAAAACAAAATCACAGCATCAGCATCGCGCGCGGCCGCGCGCCTCTCCAGTATATCTCTCGTGCGGGCGCGAGACTTGCAGAATGTTTTGCCCTGTCCAGCCGAGTCCTCGCGCGGGCGCGTTTTTCTTACGCTTGACATGCTCGCGACCGCGCAACTTGCGGTAGAGGTCGTCGTTGTCCGGCTGGTACTCGTACTCGGCGCATCGCTTCCATGCTCATCTTGCCGCTACCTCACACCGCAAATTCGGTTCGGCTACATTACGTCATTTGTTGTTTGCTACTTGTTCATTTATGCTTAATCTTCTTCCATGCTTGATCTCCTTGCTCTATTGCACCTTCAAGGCATGCATTCCCCCGCATGTGCCTTGCTTTCACGCGCCCATTCGCCTCGTGTCCTCTAATACCACCAAAATTAAGCCAATTCCTGTACTTATTCACCAAAAGGAGTTTTAAGTAAATGCAATGCAAAATAACATGAAATGCAAAACACAATAAAATGTACTTGAGATGGGCACAATTCGCATGAATTGGTATTCAATAAGTAGGTAAAAATAACACTTATCACCGCGCCAACCAGAAGGCTAACACTCCAACAGGCTACAAGGCCGGAGAATTCCAGAAAGTGAATTCAAGCGCCTGCCACACCAATCCTCGATATTATACATTCCAACGCGACTCGCCATTAAAATTTTGCTTAAGTATTTGACTTTTCATTTCAAGTCTGTTGTAGCGTGATTTCTATAAAAGGGCGTATTTGCTAGTTACGAACAACAATTACATTTAGTTTTATTTTCCATATTTAGGTTTCATAGAGCTAGAGAGATTTCATAGCTACTACTACTATTTTGCTTCTCTTTAGATCTATTAGCTTGTGATTATTAGAATTTTTCTTTGGCTTGATGATGGATCTGAACTGAGTTGGAAGCTGACTTTAAACAAGAGTTTAATCAGATTTGCATTCTTTGTTCTCTTTAATCTCTTTGTTTTCATTGTGACTTCTCATGCTTGGTTTATATCCCATAATGGTTGTTGATTCAGAGATGAACTAACCATCATTATGGGATTCTAATGGATCTTATTGCATAGTTCAGATTTATATGTCATGTTGTGATGCTTGAATGATTATAGTTGGATTGCCTAACTTGGTTGTGCTTATTTTTTAGATGCTTGATGACCATCTACCCTGATAACTTGTATGGAATTGAAAAAGGAAATATAAGTTCATATCTGACCTTGTTGGCATATGTTCATGAAATTTACATGTGATAGATTTTGTGATTCGCAATCCGGATAGACATATACTGGCTTGCCTTGTGTAGTCACTGAGAGAGCTTGCACATAAATTGATATTACTTGTAATTCATATAGACATATAGTGGGTTAGGTAATATTGATGCTCATATGAACTCTATCTGTTTTGTGGATTTTGTGTGATATGGACATGGTGTATTGAAAAATAGTCATGTTTCACTTCTGTGCTCTCGACTAGCAATCAATAATAATTAGTCAAGTTAAACAGGAGGTGTATAATTTGGATGAAGCATTAAGAGAAATTAGGGTCCCATATCTTTCCAATTTGAATCTCTTCGTTTGTTAGTTAGTTATTTTGTGTTGATAATTATTTCAGTTTTTAAATCAACTGTTATTCGATCGTTTAGACAGCCAGAAATAGCTATATAGTTATTGCATGATAGATTATAAATAATTACCTTTCTCAGTGGGAATGATACTTAACTTAATCTATATTACTTGTTGACCATGTATACTTGCACGTGTGTGTCTGTTTTATTAAACCCGAAACAAGCCAACACTACAACTACGCCAAAGCCGGAGATAACCTCGGGAGGGGAAAATGGTCATTTTGCCATCTCAACATCACATCAGCATCGTCTCAACACACTTCAACTCAAACTGCATACACGGATGTCCCACAAGAACCATAGCTCAAATCTCGAGTGACAACTGCACAAGACAGCACAATGGGTCGACAATGAAGACTTGGAGATCTGGTCATGGACCCATCTTCCCGGCTTTGGACAATCTTTAATCCCATGTCATTGTGTAACTCTCGACAACAACTTTCTGAAAAAGTACAACACTCCTTCATCAGATTCTCGAATGGAAAGTTATGAAGGTTCGAGCGAATAGCGCGTAGCCCAAGTTCATGTACTTCAAGACGACGGGACCCGAAAAACCCAGGGCAGGCCGGACAGCTGCAGGGAGACCCGCAGCTGCCATGGGTTGACCCGCAGCCATCTAGTCTTTAAATATGAGCTCCTAGCAGCTCATTTAAAAAAAAAGGAGAAAAGAGAGAAAACTATGTCCATTTAAGCCTATAACCCATGCTAGAGTGCTCCAAACTGAGTGATTCTTCTTTCTAAACACTTGTAAGCTCGTGTTTTGTAACATACTGAAGTTTAACCGGTGGAAACCAAGTTTTCAAGCCCCATAAGCTATCTAATAAATTCAATCAAGGTATTGCATCTCCTACGCTCATCAGCCGCATCAATACTCCCCTTTTGCGATAAATGTTGTGAAGCTTTGAAAATCTCACTCATTGAGGATCCAGGATGAAACCCTAACATTTCATCAGCATTGCTATTTGCTTTAGAAGAGGCATCCGAGCCTACAATAACCTCAACTGGTACCAGAATAGATTCTTCTATTGCAACCGCATCGATGATCAGAGAATTTGGTACGGAGACCCCAAACTCAACAAATAAGTCCCCCAAAGATTCACTAAGGGAGTTCACAGCTGATAGGTGAGAGAAATCAACCATCGAACAGAGAAAGGGTAGAAGAAGAATAGAGAGGAGGAGAGAAAGAGAAGGAAGCAGGTAAAAGGACGAGTGAGCCAGAAACCTAGGGAGGAAACAAAAACCTAGAGAGAAGAGAGAAATCATGCTCACTGATCAGACTAAGGTTTTTTCTGCTCAAATGGGTTTGGGCTTAGAATGATACGGCGTTGGGTATATCTTGGCAAGACGTTGGGCTCATTTGACTACGTCGTGAAATTGGCATTGGCTAGGCAAGTTGATGATCATGACCTATTTGATAATAGTCCTCATCGAACCCCCTATTCTGTTATGGCCCCTGTGCCTGGTTTGAATGGGGGAAACGATGCTTTGGAAGAGGGAAAAATTTGCACCTTATTGAATGAGGATAATTTGGGGAATGTTGGGTTTACAATGCTTAAGGAAAGCTTAAAGGATGCCGCCTCTACCGGAGTTCCTTCCAAATTTGGTCATTTGTTGGTGGGAGTTCACATCCAAATGTGGCTGCAAAGGGGCTGGAGTCCTCTATTTTTGGTGACCCTCAATTGGTAGGAAATCCTGGGATTGTTCATCTGGCTAAGCCATCTTGTTCTTCTGTTGTGGCTTCAGGTGAGTCCACTCCTCTCTTTAAGCTGGACTACGTGCCCCCCTCCTTCGTCTAAACATGGTGCTATTCTAGTTCGTCCTCCTTCTGAGGTGTTGTTAAAAGGAATTGGTCTCTAGAGTTCTAGTCTTGTGGTGGGGTTCCTCCACTCTCGGTTACCTTTCAAGCTAGTTGAAGAAGCTGCTCACAATCTTTGGGACAAGTTTGGTCTTCAAAATGTTTTTTTTGTTAAATTTAAACTATATTAAAAGGAAAGAAAGATTACAACCTAATGGGAAAAACCTAATCAGAATATAGCATAGACATCATAGGACAGGCCCTATGATGTCATGACTATAAAAGATTACAAGGCCCAGAGCCCAACAAGAAAAAATAACACAACTGTCACGAGAAGTGCCACAGCTAGCCCCAAACTGCATCACCTGCTTCATCAAATGCTGCTCCCCGAATTAGTAGAATAGGACAACAACAGTTCAGCCAACAAAAAGTTCTCAGACCCAAAAGACCAGCAGCAACACTGCAGAGGATAAGACCCCCTGCCTAGCCCACCCCCTACAAGATAGTTCAACCCAGATAGCAGCTGCAGCACACATCAAGACATAGAGTGCCTAGACGCACACACCATGTAATGCAGAAAAGTCTGCGATAATGCAGAACAACGAGGAGTAAGGAGGCGGTGTGCAAGAGAGAACAGAGCGAGAACAAGCTAGCAGACACACCACCTAGCTAGACCCCCGTTGATCCGCCCAGCAAGACCAATATAAGAAAGTAAATATCTTGAGGCTCATGGAAATAGAAGCCAAAGTGATCAGTTATCAAGAAGCCGAAGCATAAGCCCAAAGAGCAGTCCCCCCAGAAATCAACACTTGATCAGACCCATCTAAGAAGTATCAGAGCAATGAGCTTGAATTACTGAATTACAGCAAGCCACGAGAACAAAACATGATAAGTCCCATCTTCAAAATGTTTTCCTACAGGATAAGGGTTTCTTTATCTTAAAATTTACATCCTATAAGGAGAGGGATAATGTACTTGCCATGGGTCCTTGGTATATTTCTAACAAACTCCTAAGCCTAAAGCAATGGAAGGAAGGCATGGACTTCCAATTTGACTCCTGTACTAAAGCCCCAGTCTGGGTGAAGCTCTTTAACATCCCCTTATCTTATCTTTCGGCAGTTGGTCTTAGTTATATTGCTAGTGCTGTGGGCAAACCCCTGTTTGTAGAAAAACTCATAGAAAAATTTGAACCGATGAATTTTTCAAGAGTATGCATTGAGATCTCTCCTACCTCTGCCTTGCCGAGCAGTATTGACTTGGTTGTTATAGATGAGGAATCCAACTCAGAAAATATTATCTTAGTTAGAGTCGAATATCAGAACAAGCCTCAACTATGTTCCCACTACAGGACTTTTAGACATTCCCTAATTAGATGCTCTAGATCTAACTACAAATGGATCCCAAAAACACAGGTTGTGGTAGCTCCTACTACTCATGTCCCGGGGCCATCTCCTGACCTTGGGCAACACTCTAGCCCTCCTCTTGCTCTTATCTCGGGCCCTTCTCCTATTCCTTCACAAGATTGGACTTTTGTCTCCAAAGGTCCGAAGCAACACAATCTGTCCTCTCCTATTATTGGTGTTGTTCCGAACTCTTTCAATACTCTTGGCCTCCCTAGGGAGAATCCTGATTTCTTAGACACTGATTGCATGCCCTATCCCAATTCTTCTCGTGGGAAAGCTAAAGCTCATAGATGAAAAGGCTGACCGTGAACTTAAATCCAAGACTAGAGGTGGTCTGGATCTTGGCCAATCCTCAAAGAAGAAGATAAAGGGAGGGGGAAACCTCCAGTTTAACCTTTAAATTTTATGTTAAATTTTTGCACTATGAATGTTAGAGGTGTAAATATGAAATCTAAGCAGGATAGTATCCTTGCTCTTTTGTGTAAGCATAACATTTCTTTTGCTGGCCTAGTTGAAACTAGGGTCAAAGCTTCTAAAGCCATTTTTGCTATAAAGGCTATTCGATCTAATTGTATTTGGCATTTTAATTATGAACATCACTCAAATGGGAGAGTTTGGGTTGGATGGGACCCGAATATATGGAAAGTGGATATTTTATCAAAATCCTCTCAGTTTATTCATTGCTCTGTTCTAGCTATAGCTCTTAATTTGGAAATAAATATTATGATTGTTTATGGGTTCAACACCCCTTCCGAAAGGAAATCCCTCTGGTCGGACTTGAGATCCCTTGCCTCCTCTATCTCTGCTCCTTGGTGTTTGCTTGGGGATTTCAACGAGGTTCTCTCCATCTTTGAGGTTCTTGGTGGTGTTTCTTCTTGGGACTACGGGATGTAAGATTTTTTGGACTGTTTTACAGACTTGCATGTGACTGACCTCTGTGCTTCTGGGACTGTGCTCACCTGGTGGAATTCTAGCGACACTAAGCCAATATACAAAAAAATGGATCGCGTTTTGGTGAATGGACTCTGGTTGAATCGGTTCCCTTCTGCTCATGCCCATTTCTCGCCGAGAGATCTCTCGGACCATTGTCCTGCAGTGGTTCATACAGGTTTGGAGTTGCCCTATACTCCTAAACCTTTTCAGTTCTTTAACTTCATGATTTACCTTCTAAATTTTAATGATGTGGTTGTTTCGGCTTGGATTAGGTCAGCTTTTGGAGATCCTCTACAAATTTTGGCTGGGAAATTGAGAGCTACAAAGCAAGCTCTCTGCATTCTTAATAAAGCAAATGAAAACCTAACCTCTAATGTGGAAAAGGCTAGAAACTTACTTCATGTGACTCAGGCTGCTATTTCCTCTAACCCCTCAGACCTAAACCTCCCCATTACCCAGTGTGAGCTCTCTTAGAGTCTTTGGGTTGTTTTGTGTGCTGAGGAGAAGTTGTTTTGGCAAAAGTCCAGAATTCAATGGCTCAATGAGGGGGATATAAATTCAGGCTATTTTCATAACAAAATTAAGAACAGATGGAATCATAATAAAGTCCTTGCAATCGTCGATTCTGAAGGTCAGCTCCATACCAACCAAAAGGATATTCAGAACATTGCAGTTAACCACTTTCGCTCCGTATTGGGAGCAGGCCCACGGGATTTTTGTCCAAACCTGCAAAACCTATCCCTTCCATTGGTTAGTTCCTTATCATCGCAGCAAGCTGCCTTTATTGAAAGAGATATTTCAGATGAAGAAATCTTTACTACCCTAAAGTCTATGAATAAAAACAAGAGCCCGAGCCCGGATGGCTTTAATGTGAATTTCTTTTTGCACTATTGGAATATTGTTGGAAGGGATTTCACTTTTGCTATTTAGTCATTCTTCAAATCTGGATGTCTCCTCCGTGGCACAAACTTTACTGCCATTGTTCTTGCTCCAAAGGTCCCCACATCCTACTTCCATATCTGACTATAGACCTATATCATGTTGCAACACCAACTATAAGTGCATTTCCAAAATCCTTGCTTCTAGATTGAAGGTCATTCTCCCAGTCATTATCTCCCCTTGCCAGGCCGCTTTCATAGCTGGAAGAAGAATCGGTGATAACATTCTTCTTGCCCAAGAACTATTCCGGAACTAACACCGGCCCTTTGGACCGGCTTGATGTGCTATGAAAATTGATTTAAGCAAAGCTTTTGATTCTATCTCATTGGACTTCCTTTTAGAGTCTCTTTGACTCTTCAAATTTCCACCTAAATTTCTGTTCTGGATAAAGGCTTGCTTCACCTCTCCTTTATTCTTGGTTAAAGTTAATGGTGCCTTGTGTGGTTATTTCAAAGGGGCAAAAGGGCTACGACAAGGGGACCCTTTATCTCCTTACCTTTTTGTGATTGCTATGGAGGTGTTTTCTCTCCTATTAGCAAAGCACTCTCTACAGTCCCCTTTCTGGTTTCACTGGAAAACTAAGCAACAATCTATCACCCATCTATGCTTTGCGGATGATCTTTTTCTCTTTTGTCATGGTGATCTCCAATCGGTACAAATTATAAAGAATTGTCTGGACTCCTTCTCAAGGTTGTCGGGGCTCCATGTTAATGAGTCCAAAAGTATGTGCTTTCTTTCTCAAGTTCCCACTCCTCTTGCTGGTTCCATAAATGCAATTTTGGGATTTCAAATAGGAGAATTCCCCGCTAAGTTCTTGCGAGTTCCTCTAATTACCTCCAAGCTCAGCCTTTCCGACTGTCAACCCCTTATGGAGAAGATCCTTACCAGAATTTCTTCATGGACTACTAAGTTTCTTTCATATGCCGGTAGACTTCTTCTTATCAAGTCCATCATCTTCTCGATTCAATCCTATAGGTCATCCTTCTTCATTCTCCCTGTTGCGGCTCTTAATAACATTAAGTCCATTATGTGTAGATTTCTCTGGAAGGGTCCCTCCGTTCTTAAATATGGTGCAAAGGTTGTTTGTAGTAAGATTGCGAGACCTCTTTTTAAAGGGGGCCTTGCCATTAAACAACTTGAGGAATGGAATAAATCCCTGATTCTTTTACACCTTTGGAGGGTTGTCAACCCATCTATTTGCTCTCTCTGGGCTTCTTAGATCCGTTCAAATATAAAGACCAAACAATTTTGGTGTATGTCTATCCCTAGTGACTGCTCTTGGATCTGGCGTAAGGTACTAGAGTTGAGACCCATAGCTGCCAAACATATTCGTTTTCGCAATGGAAATGGAAAGAATACCAGCCAATGGTTTGACCCATGGCTCAGTGATCTCCCTTTAGCCACATATATCCACTTTCCTCTGATCACCAACTCGGGCCTTGGTCCTTGGGCTACTGTCCACCACATTATCCGCAACTCGGCTTGGTCCCTCCCTTCTTCTAATCATAATGATCTTATTGATTTCAGTGAAGGTTTTGATTATACTAAGCTATGTGACTCCAGCTCCTCGGATTAGATCTTCTGGGAGGACACGAAAGCTACTGAGGTTAATGCCTCCTCTATTTGGCGGTTTATTAAGAGGGTCGGCTTGGATGTCCCCTGGGCTAATTTAGTATGGCATAAGCTTCTCACCCCCCGGTATTCTTTCAATTTGTGGCTTGTTTTCCACAAAGGGTTACGTACTTTGGATAGAATTGTTAGCTTTGGTATACAGGTTAATCCCTTATGCGTTCTTTGTCGCAATGACCTAGAATCTTTTGACCACTTATTCTTTCATTGCAATTATTCCTACCGTGTGCTTGTCTATGTCCTCAGATATTGTGGTTGGAGAGGTACTTCTAGGAGCTGGGTTTCAATCACTGATTTCCTTATTGGTTACCCTAGGGCAACTTTTCTTCACAGCCTTATTCATCTTACTTTTGCTGCTGCTGTTTATGGAATTTGGAAGGAGCGTAATACTAGAATTTTCTCTAATAAAGCTATTCTTGTAAAGAATATTGTTGAGGATATCTTGAACCTCATCAAATGCAAGTTGTATTTCAGCGCGTCAAGGAGAAACTTGGTTTTCTCCATCTTTATTTGTGATTGGAAGTGGGAGTGGAAGATGGAGCTGATGTTGTGGGCTATTGCTGCTTGGTGTTCAGAGTGCCATTTCAAGTCGGCTGCTGGATTTGGGGATTTGGGGATTAGTGAAGCTGCTTTCTAGCTGCTAGTCCTAGGGCTGTTGTCCCTATGTATTCTTTGTGCTGCTGGTTTCGTTGAGCATTTCTAGCTTAGTATTGGTTTTGGTTTGGACAGGTTTGCGATTAGAGCCTAGGTTTTTAGATGCGTCGTACTTTCTTGGTTTCTTTGTTGGCTATTTGGCTACTATGTGCTGATCTAGCTGCAGAAATCGTCCATCCGACCCTTCTTTGAAGTTCTCGGCAGTTTACTAACTATTTTGGACTAGTGCTGTTGTAGTTGGGTTCTATTGTTTCATCCTTTCAACCTATTGTTGAAGCCTGGATTGGGGATTTGCTAAGGTTTGTGGGCTGCTTCTGCAGCTGGATATTTGGGTTTGCTATGCTCTGTGCTTTAGGTCTGCAGTCGGCTAGTATGCTGGTTTGGGATGTGGGCTGCTTGGGATGTGGGCAGGACAGTTTTGCTGTCTGCATGAGGTGTTGTCATCTCTGCAGCTGCTATCCTTTGTAGGCTAATTTAGATGATAGCAATATAGGGGCTGCCAGTTATTGCATGTGTTGGGTTCTGGTTAGGGTTTGAAACCTGGTTTTATATGCTGCATTTTGTTTGGGCTTTTAGGTTTGTTTTTAATTCCTGTTGCTGCATAGGGGGTGGACTGTCGGCCTTCTATTTGAGCTGATCTGCTTCAAGAATGTTATGGTTGTTGCGTTTTATTTATGCTTTGGGTTTCTCCTTTTTTTCCTAGTTTTGTAGCTGCTATTGCTTTTAAGTTTCAAGTCTTTCTGTAGTGTTTCTTATTGGGCTTGTGGGCTTGTAATCTTTATAGTCATGATATCATAGGGCATGTCCTATGAGGTCTATACTATATTCTTATTGGGGTTTTCCCATGAGGTTGCAATCTTTTTTCTCTTTTTATACAGTCTAAATTTAGCTACAACAAAAAAAGCTATCTGAAGTCTTTTTTTTCATTAAGTTTGGTTATATATAGAAAAGAAAGAGAGATTAAACGATCGCAAAGGGGCATACCCCAGAAGCTTTAGAGTGAACCACATGGGAAAACCCCCAAAATGATCAACTAAAGACCTAAAATCAAACCGAATAAAAGTACAAGGTACATAACAAATACAGGACAACACAAAACAAGCATATAATATGAAGCAGGTAATAAGCCTAAATAACCAACCAGCTGAAACTAAGCATCCAGAATGAATAAGAGCTAGGGCCAATAGAAAGATGCCAACACTAAGCGACCAAGACTCCCAGAAGAAAGATGCCGGCAAGATGCACCAGCTAATAGCTACATCAATTTCAGAGATGCGGCAAAAACTCAACTGCAACACAAGTAAGCAGAGCGAGCAACATCAAAACTCAGCTGTAACCCAACTCCCAAACAGCTGAACTATAACCACACACTGAGAGTAGGACTGCACTGAGCAGCTAAAAGGAATTTAGAAGAAGAAGACAGCCTAGATTTGATGCCGTTTAAAATATCCCTGACCACGACACCCAAAGGCTTTATAATCTGATCATGAACAAAGGAGTTCCTAGCTGCCCAAAGTTTGTACACGGTAGAAGCCAAAGCAAGCTTGAGAATATTGGACCTAGTGTTACTTCCACTAAACTGGATAATGAAGTTCACGAGGTTATCCCACCTCATTGGAACGTTAGTCCATCCTCCAACAACTAGGACAGAGGAGAGGACAGATGATAAATAGTTACACTCGAAAAACAAATGGGAAAAAGTCTCATCACGAGTATCGCAAAAAGGGCATTTTAGAGGATGAAAACTCGAGTATGAGGAGAATCTATCATTAGTAGGCAGTCTGCCATGTAAGGCCAACCATAGGGTAAAAGAGTACCGAGGAATGTGAAGAGGGTGCCATAGCAGTTGAGCCCAAGGAACCTTCTGAGCGGATGATCTAATAGATTCCCAAATAATGGAGGCTTTAACTATTTTAATCTCACTAGCTCCCCATAAAATTCTATCCTCAAAGGCCGAGGGACAAGGGAGAGAAGCAAACCAACTCCAAAATTGTATAACCTCGTGATGGTTGCTAGAGGGTAAGGACCAAACACCCAGTGATGTGATAGCGGATAGACGGGCATTCACAGGAATTCTGGTATTGTAGAGAAGTGACACTGATGGGTTAATGGCCTGACCATTCAACCACGGATCATGCCATAGACTGAAGTAATTTCCATTCCCAACTATATAATAAAGGAAATTAAGAGCAGTGGGACGTAATTTTAGAATCTTACGCCATATCCAAGAACAGTCCGCGGGGATAGAGATATGCTAGAAGTTATGTCGAGCAAGCACAGTAGAATTGACCCACTTAGCCCACAAGGAGGTTGGAGAAGGGGAAATAACCTTAAGAAGATGGAGAATGATGAGAGCCGAATTCCAATCAGTGAGATTTTTGATGGCTAGACCACCTTCATCGAAAGGGAGGGCTAAATCCTTCCAAGATACTTTAGAGCCATGGCGAAGAAGAGAAGAACCTTTCCAAAGGAATCTACAAAGAATAGATTGAATTGCTCTCAAGACCGATTTAGGAAGGATAAAATGGGCTGCCCAATATAACTGAATAGCAAAAAGAACAACTCTAATTAAGAGCACTCTACCAGCAAAGGAGAGGAAACGCGATGTCCAAGAGGAAACCCGGACTGTAATTCTTTGAATCAAAGGCTGACAGTCAGAGTGGGAGAGACGAGAAGAGATTAGGGGTACCCCAAGAAACCTGATTGGCAAAACACCTATCGGAAATCCCAAGAGCTGGTAGATACTTTCCTTGGCATCATTAGGAACATTGGCAAGAAAGCACATACTTTTAAGAGCATTGGGAATAAGGCCGGAGAACAAGGAAAAGGATTGAATATAAGAATGAATAATTGATACCGAAGTCAAGTCCCCATAACAGAAGAGAAGAACATCATCAGCAAAGCATACATGCAAAATTTTACAAGGTTCAGCTTTCCAGTGAAATTTGAAATCGGGCAGCAAAGTTTCCTTAGAGATAATCATGGATAATGCTTCCATTACAAGGACAAAGAAGTATGGAGATAAAGGATCACCTTGCCTAAGACCCCTTGCGCCCTTAAAATAGCCAGCAAGAGCGCCATTAACTTTGACCGAGAACATAAGCGTAGTTATACATCTTTTAATCCAGTGGATAAAAATAGGAGGAAACTAGAGGAGGCTCAGCAGATCCAAAAGAAATCCCCAGTCAACAGTGTCAAATGCTTTACGTATATCGATTTTAAGAGCACAACGAGCAGGGCCTGAGAGTTTGTGGTAATTCCTAAAGAGTTCCTGTGCAAGGAAAATATTGTCGCTAATACTTCTTCCTGAGATGAAGGCAGATTGAGCATGATCAAAAAGAGAAAGCAGAACACACTTGAGCCTATTGGCAAGGATTTTCGCTATACATTTATAGATAGTATTGCAGCAGGAGATTGTTCTAAAGTCGGACATGCAAGATGGGTTTTCAGTCTTCGGAATCAAGGCAATGGCTGTAGAATTGACTCCACTAGGATGGTGCCCGGTAAGGAAAAAGGAAAAATTCTTGAGCTCATCATGACCAGGATAGGTACAAGGAGAAGTTCCCAACAAGTCCTGAAAATAATCAACTGCCACCTGCTGAATACCCAATTGGTCTTCAATAAGAACACCAGAGCTGCTGAAGATGGATAGGATCTTGTTATGATTCCAGTTGTTCTTAATAACATTAGTAAAGAATTTCGTATTCTTATCACCCTGGGCAAGCCAAACAGCACGAGATTTCTGAAGAAGGAGAGATTCTTCAAGAGCCAAGGCATTCCATAGAGACTTGGAGCATAAAGTTTCTTGGGAGAGAAAAAGAGCATTAAGATGGTCGGCCTGAAGAGAAACCTGAATGGCAGCCAATTGATCTTGCAAGCAGCTAACATTGCTCATGAGATTACCATTCGAAGAGTTTAATGACACAAGGGCCCTTTTGGTAAGACGCAACTTCTCATTAAAGATAAAAAAAAAAGCATTTCCTCGAACACTGGAATTCCAACATTCCGAAACAACAGAATTGAACCCATCCAATTCAAGCAAGAAGTTAAAAAATTGGAAAGGTTTCCTGAGTCTCCTAAAATGGAGGCCAATATTAAGAATGACTGGGCAGTGGTCCGAAAGACCCCTAGGACCAAACGTAGCTTGAGAATTCAGCATAGAAGAGAACCAGGAAGAGTTGCCCATGGCCCTATCGAGTTTCCTATAAATAGGATTAATAACTTGACAGTTCCACCATGTATGGTGAGGACCAATAGCTCTAATATCGTCTACCCCAATATTTTCCAGGCATTAAAATAAGTCAGACATTCCAATATTCCAGGATGAGTCTCCCCCTTCTACTTTAGAAACCCTCTTAATAGTATTGAAGTCCCCTAGGATACACCAAGTGTCAGGAGAGGCCAAGGATTCCAGGTCTGCCCACAATTGCCTCCGATCAGTCACAGAATTCAAACCATAGACAATAGAGACCAAAATTGGAGTACTACCATGGAGAGGTAAAAGCCTAAAATGGGAAAGTTGAGCAGATTGGAAAAGAGTATTCACTCCAAATATTAGGATCCCAGCCCACCCAAATTCTGCCATTCGAATGATAGTCATAGTTATAGACCCAAACCCAATTACGACAGATTTCCCTCGAGATTCTAGGGGCCTGAAGAGCTTTAACTCTAGTCTCGATAAGCCCCACAAAAGAAATATGGTTGTTAGACAAAAAATTTCGAACAAAAGCCTGCTTAGGTTTCTTATTTAAACCCCTGACATTGTAGGAACAAAAAAAATGTCATAAACAAAAGTTGGGGAACAAGCACAATTAAGGAGGGGAAGACCCCCTTGGACCCTTATTTCTCTTCTTTGAATTCTGGAGAGGCTCTTTACCAAGTCTAGACTTATGCTTCAACTCCTTGCGCTCTATCTCATCAACTTGTTTATCCTTATCCACCAGGGGATTGTAAGGAATAGGGGACTCAGACTCCTCTCCAGGAGCTAAAGGAGAGGCAATGGGAGAGAAGAAATTCGATTTCTCAGTTAACACGGGTTCGACGGAAGGAAGGGAAGGTGATTTAAGTCCTTTAGAAACTATAGTCCGAGCACCTTCGGCATCAGGGGGGTCCAAGGAAGAGGGAGCCTTGGCATCCTTAGGAATAGGAACTTCGGAAGCAATAGTGGAGGCCTTGGGAACCCACTGCATATTGGAATTAGGGAACTTAGCAAGAGAATATCCAAAACATTTACAAACAGAGCATGAAGGGGGCCTGCTCCAATACTCCACTTAACTGCAACAGTTTCTTCTACTAAAGCATTACCATCAAACATAACGGCATTAATAGATGTAGGGAACGTAGATAAGGCATCCATCTCAATATAAATATGGGCATAGCTTATAGGCTCCAGATTAGAGGTCATATCATCAGCAAACACGGGCCTACTTACAACACTAGCCAAGTAACTTAACCCCTCCTTCATCCAGTAAGAGAGTGGGATGTTGCTAAACTTAACCCAGATGGGAACTTTGCTGCAATCAGATTTTATGAAATTGACTCCTTCTTGCCACGGCTGTAGGCACAGAAGCTTTGATGCAATATACCAAGGCCCAGATGCTAGGACATTGTCTCTATCCGTCACAGTATCAAACTTAAAAATAAAGTATCCCTTATCATGCAGATACACTTTAGACAGCCCCATGTGCCCCCATAATTTCTTAGCAGAAGATTCAACCAACTTAAAAGGTAATTTCGAGTGGATGAATTGGCCCACAAGACTAGTGGACCATTTGTTAAGACCAAGATTTAGGACTTCAACTGGAGGATTAACAGTGACACTCCCAACCGAGGAAGCAGGAGGGAAGAAGCTTAACCCCAGATTCTTCTCAGTGGCAGAATTCGAGACTACAGAGCTCCAAGACTTAGGAAGTGCAGAAACTCCAACAGCTGCCATGGGAGAAGGGGGATGGGAAATATCCAAGATAACAGGAGGAGGTTGAGGAGGCACCAAACAACTCTGCTATAAAGAATCAATCTGGGGATCACCAGAATACAAAGAAGGTAGAGACGGTTCACCAACACAAAAAGCTTGGACCAAAGGACTATCCACACCTAGGCTAATAGAAGGAATGGGAGGGCTAAGAGCGGCCTTGGAAGAGCACTGACCCAGAACGGGATAAGAATCAAGCACCTTACGTGCATTGGCAAGAGCAGCAAGAGTTCCGATGGAGGAAAGGTTATTAACATCATCTAGAGGAAGACCAAGCGCAGTGATGTAATCCATGAACTTGGCATTTTTCTTTCTCTTAGCAATCGCTTCTTCTCTTCCATTGATAGAAAAATAGTGAGCCGCTTTGAAAATATCTTGGGTAGCCGAAGAAGAGGCTAGACCTAAATTAACCCCTAATTGAGACTCAATAGCAGCAGATTCATCAGAGCTGATGGAAAAATTAGAAGGATTAGGCTCAGATTCCTCCATTGCAACAGAAGCTATGGGAGAGCTTGGGTTAGAAACACCGAATTCTATGAAAAGGTCACGAGATTGACTGCTCTCAGAGTTCCCGGCGGAGAGATGCTGGTGGTCCACCATGGTAGGCACCGAGGAAGAGAAAAGAGCTGGAGGTGGAGAGCAAAGTCATAGGGGAACCGAGAGAGAAAGAGAAGCGGGAAGACAGAAAAGGAAAGAAAGGATATCAGAAAAGGTAGGTGAAAAGGGTGACAGGAAAGAAAGAGGGACAAAATCTAGGAAAGGAAAAAAAAGGGATAACGCGAAAATTAGGTGAAGGTTGTGAGAGCTAAGAGGGAGCAAAGGGAGGGATAACTAGGAAGCCGAAAGTAGAGAGAAGGCAGAGGAAAAAGCCTAGAGAGAGAAACATCGTAAAAACCGTAATGAACGTTAACTGACCTAATCTTTACTGCTTTCACAATGTAGATATTTCATCTTCTAGCTTGTGGACTAGATATGTCTAAATCTAGCTATCTCTAACTTTGATCGGTTCAAAAGTGACTAAACTGGAACCGTTGAAGCTAGAATAGTTTAGATTTATTTAAATCTAGTTTTCTTTCTAGTTTTTGTACATATTAATCTATCATGTGAGCCTAGGAATCATGTGATCAAAGATTCAGTCTGTGAATCTAGATTCGGTTCCCATGATGGGCATTTTTCAACTCCAACTAGCTTGTAAATTATCTACGGTATCTGGATATCCTTGGATGACTTTCATGCCCATAAGGAGTGAAAGTAGTATGTACACAAACCAATCATGTTTGATGATAAAACATATACTGTGTAACAATCTTATTCATTTATTAATAAAAAGTATTAATTTATTAAAGGCTTTTAATTATCTACATAATGCTGCTTTATAATATGTGCTAAACCCATGATTTTAAGCAATGCTTTTAGAATAATAATGATGATCATTCTAATGAGATCTAAATTCTTAGAAAGCTTAAAACTAAAATAGTTCCCAATCGTTGGATTGCTAAATTGGAGATTAGTGAATCCGGATAGATTGGTACATACATTGCTTACTCATTGGATGAGGATGATTGATTTCATGATCATTTGTGTGGAGACACTAAAGCAAGTATGTAGGTGCTTATTGGAGAATAAGTACACTAAACGTGGTTCATTAAGGAATACCTAATGGAGTTTTACTTACCCCAATAATAGAATTCTCAGAGTGATAGTAAGAAGACAAGTGATCCTTGACTTGAGATCATCATAAGATCTTGTGTATGATGAGTTATACTTTTGACTTATTCCTTAAGACCCTTAGGGTATATCAAAGGGTATGCTTGGGTATAATAAGTTATACATGGAGATAATGTATGATTAATAAAGAATCTAACGCTTCTAGTAAAAGAAGAGAAATGTCATATGTGATTCGATAAATGACAACCCAATAGTCCTTGGCCAAGGCTAATGAAATTAGAAAGGAGTTTCTAATTTGCATTATTTGGAGTTATGCATTTAAGAGTCGAAATACATATAATTAAATAAAATAAGACTTGACAGTAATTCCATGTCTTATATTTAATTGGGACATTGTATGGTGGAAGGATTGAATTGTACGGTAACTATTTACTCAAAGGTTCTTTTATGATTAATGTTGAACTCTATATTATCTGGAAAGTTGTTAATCGCTAGGGAGGTTTATCCCTATTGTAGAATAAATATTATTTATTTAACTATTTTTTTTATTTAAATAAGATTAGAATTATTCTAATTGATTTATTCACAACCGGTTTAATATGGAGAACCTAAATGGCCACACCTTAAAAGGAAGAATAATTATTTAAGAAGTTAACGGCATAATCATAATAATATGTTAAGTGTATTTAATTTAATCTATGGTGATAGAGTAAATTAAATAGCTTAATATTTATTATTTAATATTTTAGAAATATTAAATATAAATTAATAAGAGGAGTCTTATTAATATTATTATAATTATTATTATTTTAATTTCTAAAGAAGTTTGAGAATTAATTTAATATAAGTACTCTCATTTATTCCTAATAAGATTAGGAGACAAATTAATTAAAAGAGTTTAATTAATTATCCCTAATAAGATTAGGGAGCTTAATTAATTTAAGGAATTTAATTAATTAAATAATACCCTATTTTCTAATTTGATTAGAAGGGTTAACTAATATCTTTATAATAGGAGTCTTATATCAGATATCAAACTATGTGATTCCAATTGTTGGAGAGTACGCTCTTTTTCTATGAGAGATAAAAAAACTAGGGTTTTGCCAAACACTCATATTTTTGAATCTTTCTTCTTTGGTGGATCACCTCTAGAGGCCAAACAATTGGGTGGCTAACATTGATCAAAGGAAGAAACCAAACCCAGTGGATTCAAATTGAACACGAAATGATTGGAGGTGAACTTGTACCTGAGGAAGCTTGAAACTTCAAGGGTATGATTCTTGTTCTTCATATTTTCGTTTAATTAATAATTGTGCATAAAGGATGATCCGGGTATGTGGTTTGTAAAAATTTAAAACTCTATTTTACCACGTTTCTGCTTACTTTGTGCAATTTGATTGCGTTCATGAATATTACAAACCTAACAAGGAGTTTGGTATTGCTATGTATCTTATTTTCTCAAAGATGTCTAGCTCGCATCTCAAAAATAAAAGCAATCAAGCCGAATACAGAATAAAATAGAAGTATCAAAGGCCTCAATTACTATTGAGCATAAGGGTTTAAAAACCTGTTTTCCAAAACTTTACTGCTATATCTTGTTAAAATTGAACTTTTATACAAGTTAAACCTTTTTGTATATAGATACAAACGAGACATGTCACTACTTTCAGATAATTGCACATAGGCCCAATACATACACACACACATGAAGATAAATAAAATAATTTAAAAGTTGCGGTAACCGTGTTTTCACGGAAGTCAGGGGGTGCCTAACATCTCCCCCCTACTTAATCAAGCCCCTGAACCCAACAAATCTCGATTTCCAAGACCAGTTAAACAGTGTCCAACCATTGGGTATTTGTGCAAACTTTTTCAAAATCGTTTGAGTTGGTACAACCATTTCAAATCTATCAGTCAAATCGTCGACATTCATATTTTGGACTTTTTCAAACTCGTCTTTTCAGACAAAACTCATCCAAAATGAGAACACAAAAGAATAAACACATAAAAAAACACTAATCTTTTGGACGTCGACAACAAACATTTATGAAATCCCTTGAGGATCCAAAAGATTAACTACTTGTTATCAACAAATACTTATAGAATCTATTGAGGATTCAAAGTATTAAATCTTTGAAGGATTTATTTTAAGATATTAAACATCATGGAATCCCTTGAGGATTCAAAATATTAACTCCTTCGTGGATTTATTCAAAACTGTTTGACTGAATTAGAGATTTTAAGTTATTAAATCAAAATAAATTTAATATTGTATGTGTATACGTAGACTTAAAAGAATATTAGAATTGTCATTGTCGCCATTTTCTTTAATATTCTATACCGCACGTTTTCTTTCATTTTTTTATAATTAATTAATTAATTTTTATGTTTTATGTTTAATTTTGTGTTTTGTTGGGTTTAATTCATGTATACACATTATCTTATCTATATTTTTGCCACTTAATAGATATTTTCCCACAAATTTTGATTGTAGGCCATGACATTGAAAATCTTGAGTTTTTTTATATAATAAATAATCAATTTAATTTATTTACACATAAATTAATTAATGTATCAATACATAATCTAGTGCTATTTTAACTAATTTGTTATTTTTAATTTACATCAACCAGTCGACCAAAACTTCAGGTTAATTTTTTTTTAAATAAATTCATATTGAACACTATTCTTACCAATTATGGTCTCGTTTAGATTTTAATAATGACCATCAAGTGCTAGGTGTTAAGATGATCATTTGTAGTAAATAACTATGTTTACTTGTTATTACCAAAAATATGTATTCACAAATAATAAGGCAGAAACAGAAAATCATATTGTAGTTATTGCCAAGGGTAAGTAATAAACAAAACTATCGTCGTTATCATTCACAAATCATACCAATCAAGTGAATCAATATCAACAAATAATAATATGAGATGATAATCTCAATCAGCTGGAAACAACAACATATATACTTATTAATTAGTAGAATCGATCTTAAAGAATAATTAATTAACTTAACCTTTGACGTTGAAAGAATTGCAATTGGTCCTCACTTCTCCCTGCGAACCAGTTTTAACACCTAGCACACTTAACTTCTCCATTGCTTGCGCAAAATCTCTGAAGAAGGAATTCTGGTCTCTGGCGTATTCTTCAACCAGAGGCTTCGTTCTCGGGTCATTGATCAGTAAATGATCGGATGGCAGAATATCCAAACCCCTTATCAAGTTCAAGAAAAAATTGTTATCGAACTTTCCTGGTGACATGGGGTCCAAGAAGGCTGCCATGGCCGGATTTGCGGTGTAATTGGAGCACATTGTCCTCAAACGCTGCGCAAAGGTCGGGTTCAGAGACGGGTCGATTTCTGAAGTGGGGCTGAAGTTGAAAATCCTCTTGGCAAATTCATTGCAGTGGGCAAAACCAATGGTGTGACCACCACCGGTTAATGCCACCATTTCTCGGATGGTTAAGCCCTTCTTTGCAAATACCACAATCATTTGCTCTAACGTATGGTTTGACCTAGACAAGTTCCCGTCGATATGGGACGCTTGAGAGACTAAACCATCTTTTCGTCCCAACAAGATTTTGTAGAATGGGCCGCCTACTTGCTTGATAAGGTGGCGTGTGGCAGTGGCGAGAATATCAGAGCAAGAGACCACGCCAGGGCAAGCGAGCTCGAGGGCGGTCTTGGCACGGACAACAACGTCAAAGGCATCTCCAGGGAGGGAATGGTTGATTTCCTCATCTCTCTCAGTTAGGTTTTTGGGGTTGGGGTTGATGAGGACGGAGGCGTCGCATCCCTCCACCATGCAGTCATGGAAGAAGACGCGGAGGGTGGCGGCTGCGGTGGTAGGGTTGGATGATTGCTTAGGGGTGATAACTTCTCGCATGATCTTGTCAAAATCGGGACAGGATTTTGCATAGTAGTCGAGGCTCAGCTTGGATTGGGAGACGGGGATCATGGAGGAGAGTGAGGAAAACATTAGGAGGAAAATTATTGGGAGCAACATGGCTAACAAATAACTGTGCTTATGATATTATGGTTATGGTTATGGTTATGGGGAGAGGAAAAAGATCTAAGAGCGAGACCTGCTTCCTCTCAAAAAGAGGGATCGATGTGAGGGATGGGGAAAATAAAGGGAGGAAAAATTAGAGGAAAGTAGTTAATTTGGAGGTGTCCGAAAATTAGAAGAAAACTACCGTAAATAGTAATGAGTAACGTGGTTAGGAGATTCTTTAAGGACAAGGATGGGTCGGAATTTATGAAGAGGGGAGAAATAGAAAGCGAATTAAAAAAAAATGAGTTTGATTTGTTTGAAGATTAATTGCACTGTAATGCATTACATGGATGTTTTAATTTAGAGGCATGCAAGATGACAGTAGAATTATTTGTGGTAAGCATTAGTTGCGCTTGACCTCTACCAACATGTGTGGGCAGGGAATGCGGCCTAGCTAATGTACTACTTCCTCCATTCAATTTTATCTTCTTTTTTTCTCTTTTGAATATTTTAACGTTTGCCCTCTTATTTTCTTATTTACTCAAATATTCTTCTGGATTTTATTTTTTTGAAGCTCCATTTTGGAGTTGAAGGATAAATACAATAAATTCTCGGAATTAAATATAAATTTCTAAGTACAATAACCAAACCAAATTTGATATAATGACAAAAATAAATCTCACATAATGAAAGAAAAAATAAATATATGAATAATACATTATCTTCTATATTTATAAAATCAATTAATGTTGGTATTACAAAAATCACCAACACACTACATTCGTAATCAAAACATGTAACGATCGAGAAAAAACGGATTATAATGTAAAATAATTTTATTTGATTATATTGAATAAAATTATATTATATATTTATTATAACGAGTAAGCAAGTTGAAGGTCGTTCTATAACCTAGAAAGGATATATGATCGTAGGATTTCTGACTATATGCTAGAAATAAAGTGTATGAATTTCCAAGACGAAAATATATTAAAAAAATTCGAGAAATTCTCCGCAAAACACTATTCATCCATTTCTGCTCGAGAATTATTTTTGAATTTCTGAGAAATACGTAATGATAGAAATCTGAGGAAAGATAGATTATCTAATAATAATTCGGTTATATATGGCAAACACAGTTTTTCGCCTGCGTACTCAATTCGAGAATATTAGGGAAAGTGAAGATTTGAATAAATAATGATTTAAGTATAATAAGAAAGTTATTATACGGGAAATAATACGAGTATAATACAAGGTATTGTACAAGTATGTACGAAAGATAATACGACGCATAATATGAATATTATACGAACTATTATACGAGAAGAAAACGAGAATTATACTCTAAGAGTACAAATTATTCTTAATGGACTAGTAAAGATTGAATTTGAACTTTGGTAAGCCCAAATGAAAGATGAGTGAGGCCCAATAACAAACTTAATCAAGGCACAAAGATAATTTAATTCAAGCCCAAGGTTAGACTCGAATTGAATTAAACCTAAGCCCATACTAAGAACCGAACCCGTGGGTCGAACTGTTGGATCACCGGGTAGGTATTCATGGGGCAACCCATGGGGGCCCCACAACCCCATGTGGTCGGCCAAAGGGAGGTGGCCAAGCTTCTCTTAGAAGCTCGGTAAGAGAAGCTTAGTGGAATAGTAAGGAGGTGGAGTGAAAGGAGGTTGCATTTAATGCCTTTGTGATGACACACAAGTTGTTGGTGAAGAATGGATGGTGGATGTGACAACCTGAAAATTCATAAGATCTTGAATGATTAAATTAAAGGTTAAAGAATAAAACCTAGAGTGAAAATAGAGGAATGATTTAAAAAAAATTTAAGAAGAACCTATATCGTTTTCTATTTGAATAGAATTAAGAAAATAAGGGTTACAAAATTCAAAACCTAGAATGAAATTATATTTGAAAATATGTTAAGAATAAGGTATTATGTTACCTTTAACTTTATGTGAATTAATGAAATTTTTTTTGGGAATGATTGAAATTTTGAAAAGAAAGAAAGAAATAAGATATGAATATTATGTGTTTGTTTATTATATAAACAAATAAAATAATCTAAAGTAACCTAATTATATATTAGGAATGAAAAATTTAATAACTTAATGGTTATGGTATAAGAGAATATTGGTATTTAAAATACATACTAATGCTAGGAGATTTATCTTATACAGCTCAAATAATTAATTTTATAACCTAATTATAGCAAATCTAATTGGGTTAAGAAATTAAGTGTACATGAATAAGGAATAATTTACAATTGAGGAAATAAAAACCCTAAATAAATAATTAGGGTTGGATAAGAATTTAAAAGTATTGGACTATGTAAATTTCATGGCCCAAGAAATTAATTTAGAAGCCCAAAACAATTTAATTAAAACCCAATCTCTTAGCCCAATTGAAGAGGGGATATTTTAGACATTTGACATACTAAATAAGAAATAAAATCAAAACGTACAAAACTTGGTGGATATTAAGGCCATTTGGCCGGATGTTTGAGGAGAGGAAAAGGGAGTGCATGTCATCAATTATAAGCTCCACACTTGTAAAAGATATTTCATCAAATAGCTAGGTGTCAAATGATTTTAGGAGCCACCTTTGTATGATCTCGAATTTTATGAAATGAAAGTATTCAATTTTCTTATAATTATTATTCTATTTAGAAAATGGTTGAATTGATAAAAGGTTGAAGTTAAGGGTGATATGTGAAAATTTTACAAAGTAAGCAAGTTGTCATAAAATATTCGTTTGGTCGGAGAATATTTTTTTATCGGGGAATTTCCGTACGACGGCACAATCATTAGTGGACCCTACAACGGAATAATTGTCGAATTTAGAAAGTGAGAGAAATAACATTTTATAAAAATAACGACAAAAGTTTTACCGTTAACTTTTGAAATACCCAGTGATAAAAGTACAGTAATACGCATGGTTGCACAGTAGCACACGGTATTGTACAATATCTTTGATTATTGATGCTTACGTGAGAAGTCACTCAGTTTTATTCAATAATTGTCACAGTAGTTGATGCATAGTATCTCATATTATTGATTCAATTATTGTCGCAGTATCATCTGCACAATATTTTATATTATTAAATCAATAATTGAGATGACAAAGTTATTCATATTATTATTTGCATTATTGACAGTAACTAAAAAGTTCTGTCGAGGAAAGGGGTTTGGTCACCTAATTGCGCACCAATAAGAAAAAATCATTATCGAAAAGCCCCTCTTTCCTGGAAATGATCTGGTTGTTAATATTGCGAGTTATAATATTAATGATAAATAAATGTTATTAAAAATGTGTTTAGTGAAGCCAAGTGAATTGAGATAAATAGATGGGTTTTATGAAGTATTTATTGTAAATTTGGCTTATTACAAGGACCCCCCACTTACTCATTTTTCAAAATCGTCGGTAGAAAATTATCTCAATTTTGGTTTTATTATTATTATAATAGTAATAAATCAGAAAACTTTTTATAAATAGAATATATTATATTTTATTATATTGCATAATCTTCAAGATAATGTTTGCATAATCTTTAGTAGTATTTACATAATCTTTGCATAGTGTTGTATAGTACTACATAGTGTTTACATATTACTACATATTGCATAAAGTACTGCATAGTGTTTGCATAGTACTGTATAGTGTTACATAGAGTATTGCATAGTGTTTGCATAGTACTGCATAGTGCAACATAGTGATGTATAGTAAAAATAAAAAAATGATTTTGCGCCTAATTCGTCCGCGAAAAATTTCCTGTTCACCCGTGATTTTTTTTCTTCTAAATAGTATCTAGCCATTTTCCTATTTATATAAATAGGATACTTAGTTTAGAAATAAAAATTACACCAGAATCAGAAAATTCTTCTTCTATAATATTGAGCATATTTCTTTTGAGTTTAAGGAAGCTTTGAGTGTAGAAAATAGTACAAGTTTTCTTCAAAAATAACTCTGTTATACCAGCCAAAAGTACTCTCTTTTTAAGGTAAGGGGTATTATTTATTTCATATTTGCTTATTGTAAGACCCAAACTTGTTATTAATGAAATTTAATTTTCTCTATTTATTATTTTGAAATAGTAAGGGTTGATTTGATTAATATGGATAGTTATGGGTAAAATACGCAAATATTTTAAAATAAGCAAGTGGTTATAAAATATTCATTGTTGTTGGGGAATATTCGTTTGGTCGTGGAATATTCGTACTGTCGGAGAATATTCGTACGACGGCGCAGCCATGTATGGGCCCCATAACGGAAAACGATTGGATGAAGAAAACAACAAATATAAGTTGTTTAAAAATAATTGGCGTAGTTAGTTGTTACAAGTAATCTTTTGTTAAAATACTTTGGTTAACACACAAGAAGCACACCGTATTGCACCAATTATTGATTTTTACGTAAAGAAGGCACTACTCAATAATGGTTACAGAATTCTTGCTTACAAAGATTTTATTTTATTGATTTAATAATTGTCAAGCGTTGATATTTTATATTGTTGTTGTTTCAATAATTGTCATTACACAAAGATTTTTTATTATCGAAGCAATAATTCATATTATCCTAATAATATTATTAGATAACATTATTGACAATGTCTAGAAAGTTCTGTCTAAGGAGGGGTTTGTCACCTAATTGCGCGCCCAAGAAGGAGAAATTCTTATTGAAAAGCCCCCTCTTTCCTGAACCCACTTTAGTTGTCAATATTGTGATTCTAATAATATTATTTGTGAATAATTAATTATTGATTCATATGATGAGGAAAATATTGATTTTATGTGGATATAGATAGAGAAATTTTAATGTGACAATTGTTGAAATTGAAATTTTATCTTTTCCGATAAAATAATTCATTTAAATATATTATTATATTTTAATAATATAATAATGATGATATTTTTACGATGAATGTGGGATATATGAGTATATGTGGAGGAGTATTTTTTGTTACCAAAAATATTTAAAGCATGTTTTATGTGTCTGATGGACCCCATTTCTTGACCGAAATTTGATTATAAACAGTAAAATCGCCTGCTTTATGGATTTTGGTCAATTTTTGTTTGGAATTTAGAAAAACTTTCTTCTCGTAAAAGTTGTAGAGAATTGAATTTCCTATAAAAAGCTCGGAGTTTGAATTTTCTAACAAAAGGGCTATTTATTGTGAATTATTGAAGTTCAAGCTTCAAATAATTGATCTTTGGAAGTTTAAATTATTTTAAATTAGAAAACATTTTTCTTACTTTTCTAGAAGGTAAAGATGTGCTTATTGAGTGAAATCAGATTTCAAGAGTGGCATAGGAATTTTGATATATATATATATATATATATATATATATATATATATATTTATATTTTATTAAATTTTCTTTTGGTGTTCTAAGCATTTTCCTATAAATAGGGTGCTTAGGTTAGAATTGAAAATTACACGGTAAACTCAAGTTTTCTCTCTCTATATTATCGGTTTATTCTTGTGAGTATTTTGAGTATATTTTAAGTATTGCTATACTTGGCAAAAGTTCAAGTCATAGCCTTTATCCTGTTTCAACTAGAAGTATTGATCTTCCGAGGTAAGGGATATTTTTTTTTTAAATGATATTATTTCTTCTAATATCATTATGCCGAAGTATTGATCTGAACTTTTTAATCAAATTTAGAACTTTTAGTGTTTGCCGTTCTTATTCACGTGATACTAAGACTATTCACGATATCTTGGTACTTATTCACGAATACGGCACTATTTATCGAAAAAAGAAAAATTTTCTTTTCGTCCAAAATATCTATTATGGATACTAGCTTTGATTGTATCCATGTTTTGATCATTCTTGAATTTTACACCACTATGATTATTTATGAGATATTTTTATACATGAAATAGCTGAAATACGAATCCTTAATATTTATTCTTTTGTTTCACTGGATTCGTTTTCTTTGAAATATTTTTCATCATCCTCAGTTCTAAATGATGATATTACTGAATATATTTGGCATGTAGTGCAAAGATGAATGATTTCTTGATGAATATCTCTGGTTCGTAGTACAAAGATGAACAGGTGTTTATATGAACATGACCAACTGATGAATATCTTTGGCCTGTAGTGCAAAGATGAATATTTGATTCAAAATGAATATTGATTGATGTTACAAGGATAAAATAATGATGATGGACTGTTAAATTCATAGATATTAGTAGATTTCACCCTCTACGTAACTTTTCTATGAATTAATATTTTTCGCTGCAAATATTGATCTAAAACTTGTTGTTTAATGTATTCTCTCAAATTTTTCCCTGTTGAAGACTAACGATAATTTGTTGTATATTATCTTAGTCATAATATTCTTTACTGGGCTAATTGAGCTCACCCTTTTCTTTTTTTTTCCATTTTCTTCTCGAGGCTAGAATGTAGCGAGTACTAGCCTGGGAGGTATGGAATGAAGGTTCTAGAGAGAGTTGTTTAGTAGTCCTCACCATTTTTGTAAAATAATGTATCAATAAATGTGATGAGGATTTATTTGAGTATAGATATTGTCTAGAAGATAATATTTGTATTCAAACTCACAGTTTTACTGTTGTAATAATAAAGTTGTAGTTGTTTCTGTACCATGTATTGACAACTCAGAATGGGTGATGTATACCTATTTTGGGGGCGTCACACTTATGATATTATTTTTCGTATTCGTAAGGAATTTTATTTTCATTCAATATTTGTAAGGAATATTATTTTCGTTCAATATTCGTAAGGAATATTATTTTCTTCAATATTCATAAAGAATATTATTTGCATTCAACAGTTGTAAGGGATATTATTTTTGTTCAATATTCGTAAGAAATAATATTTTCTTCCATACTCTGTAGTATGTAAGTAATATTATTTCGTTTCATATTCCTAATTCTACACTTATGTTGATAAGTATTGCTTCTATACTCCTTGAAATTAGTAGAATATCCTTGAAATTTACGTTTCATCTAGTATCGTTCCAGAAAAATATTTTTTCTGAACATTCTTGTTAAATTTTAATCTTTTCATGCAGGAGTACTATTCATTTTTTTTTTTGCTAAATACCGGAGTACTATATTCATGAGTACTATTTATACATACGACACATTCATAATGTCACGACACTATTCATAATGCATTTACACTTATTCATAATGTCATTTATACTATATTTATAATGCATTTATACTATTCATGAAGTACTATTCACGGGGTACTATTCACTCGGGTACTATTCACCCGGGGTACTATTCATGACAAAAAATAATTTATTTTATGTCTAAATTATTTTTGATACATGAATATTATTATTGAATTGTACTCCACAAAGTAGTATCATGTTGACAATTTGTGTAAGACCCCGGATTTTATGAAATGAAAGTATTCAATTTTCTTATAACTATTATTCTATTTAGTAAATGGTTAAATTGATAAAAGGATAAAGGACGCCCCAAAATAGTATACATCACCCATCTTGAGTCGCCAAATACATGGTACAAAATTCAAATACAACTTAATTATACAACAAATGTGTAAAATACGACAAAACATAATCTAAGAGTTTTAATAAGAATATTGTCATCTAGACAATATCCACACTCAATGGAGTCCTCATTACATTTATTGTCACACTATTTAATGTAATAGTGAGGACTACTAATGCTATCATCCGGACCGGCACCCGCTCCCCGACTAGTCCCAACACGCTCTCATTTCCTCAAGAGAACAAAGAAAGAAAAGGGTGAGCTCAACTAGCCCAAAGAAGAAATATTATGACTAAGATAATGCGTAATAAATTATCATTAGCCTTCAACAATGTTAAACCGATAGAATATAATAGACAACAAGTTTAATCAACAATGAAATAAGCAATCCATTAGAAGAGTCAAGTAGAGCATAAAATCTACTATCTTCTATGATTTAAAAGTTTTTCATCAACTTTATCACCGAGACTCAAATTTTAATAAATAAAATCGAATCATCCCCGCATCACTACCAAGGATATTCATGTAATCATCAATGGTCATGATTATACCGAATAATCCCCGGTCATAATCACACCAACAACTCGTCCATCAATGAACTACAGCCAATGAGGACTTTTACCACATCATTCGTCACATTACTATTATGATTATACCGAATAATCCTCGTCATAATCATACCAAGTCCATCTATGCACGTAAGCCAAAGATGACTTTCATCACAATATAAGCATGAGGATGATGACAATGACATAATAATTCAATAAAACAAGTTCAAGGATAAATTTTAAAGATTTATAATTTTAATTTATCCAAAAATCAATAACGTCCAAATTGTCAACATGATACTTCTTTGTGGAGTAAAATTCAAGAATGCTCGTAAGAATATTTCCATGAAAAGATATCGATGAAGCGCAAATATCAAGGATATTCCACTAATTTCATGGAGTATAGAAGCCAAAACTTTAACCAACCGAGTATAATAGAAATATATGAAACCGCAAAATGGATTTTTGCCCGCCATGCCAGAATCCACGTAGATGCATCATTTCCACAATTTAATAAGGAATGAATACGAAGGATCATTCACCATGCATGCGATAATCCACATAGACCATTCCAATGTAATAATAAAGAATGGAATAATGTAAGAATTCACCAAGCATGCAATGCATGAATGTGTTATTCCAATGTAATAATAAAGAATGGAATACCAAGAATTCATGAATGAATCCGAATGATGTGTTATTCCAATGTAATAATAAAGAATGGAATAATGTAATTCACCATGCATGAATCCGCAAAGATGTGGATATTCCAATGTAATAATAAAGAATGGAACCAGTGTCATGCGTAATCGCATGCATGTGATATTCCAATGTAATAATAAAGAATGGAACCACAATCATGCACCAATCATGCGATGCGCATGTGATATTCCAATGTAATAATAAAGAATGGAACCAAAGTCATGCGAACGCATGCATGCATGCATGATATGATATTCCAATGTAATAATAATAAAGAATGGAATAACAATGTAATTCACCAGTGCATGCGATAATCATCGCATGCATGTGTTATTCCAATGTAATAATAAAGAATGGAATAATGTAAGAATTTCACCATGTATGCAGATTTGATGTACAAAGTTATTCCAACATAATAATAAAGAATGGAATAACAACCTCTTACGAGTATTGAAAGAAAATAACTCTCTTCATGAATACGAAAAGAATAATACCCTTACCTTAGAAAAAACTCGATAATCGAATAGTGAGGTAGCAGACTTTTTCTTCTTCTTTCTCTATAATTTCTCTCTATAATAATTGCTCTATAGCTTTAGTGAATTGGTGAGAAATGAAGGAAGAATGAGCTTCTATTTATAGAAAATATAGTTTCGATAATTGCACGCTTTGGGGCTCAAAATATTACAAGATAATACCTTCCTCTTTTCTTTTATTTTTAATTTAGTCCCGCAAGTATTATCAAACTTGCACCACCTCCCCTAATAGTAAATAATGTGAATCAATAGTTCAATCAATAATAAATCATGTGAATCAATAGTTATAATCATGTGAAAATACGAATTACAAAGATAAGACCTCCATCTATACCTCCATTTTTAACTTAGTCATGCAAGTATTATCAATCTTGCACCAACTCCCCTAATAGTACAAGAATGTGAATCAATAGTACACACATGTGAACAAATAGTTATAATCATGTGAATTAATAGCAATTAATTGCTCATTTATCCGATTAATTACCCGATCGGTCAATATAACCTCCAGACATCAATTATTATCAAAATAAATGTCGATTTCCACTAACACTAATAATTCCAACACAATGGAACTATCAATTTCATCTTTAATCAACACGAAACTTATTCATCATTAATATTATAACTCACAATATTTAACAACCAAATCGCTCCTGTGAAAGAGGGGGCTTTTCGATAAGGATTTCTCCTTATCGGCGCCGCAAAATTAGTGACCAAACCTCTCCTCGATGTAACTTCTAGACATTGTCAATATTGCAATTTAATAATATGAATAACTTTGTCGCCTCAATTATTGATTTAATAATATATCATATTATGCAGATGATACCGTGACAATAATTGAATCAATAATATGAGAGATATGATGCAAAGAATTATCGTAGCAATAATTGAGTATAACCGAGTGACTTCTCACGTAAGATCAATAATCAATACCGTGCTGCTACTATGCAACCACGCCAGACATCGTATTTTTTACTACCGGTAGTTCAATAGCTTTTAATTCAGAACACTTTCGCCGTTATTTTTATAAAAAGATAATTCTGTCATTTTCTTACTACGAATAATACTTCCGCTAGGGGTCCACTAATGATTGTGCCATCGCATTTAATATTCCCCGTTAAAACGAATATTCCCCACCAATCGAATATTATATAACCACTTGCTTACTTTGCAAAATTTGTAAATATTACCCACAACTATAACATTATATCAAATCCACACCATAATATTCAAAAATATATATTTCGAGAAAATTATTCTTTATTCATAAAAGTTGGGGTCTTACAACCTCCCTTCTTATGAAATTTCATCCTCAAAATTAGGGTACGCACTGGTATATCAAGAGGTGAGGATATCTTGACTTCATCTCGATTCTAACTCCTGTGTCATTTCTTCCACATCGTGGTTTCTCCACAAAACTTTGACTTGAGGTATAACCTTGAGCGTAGAATATGATCCTTCTTATCCAAGATTTTAACAGTAACTCTTCATATGTTAAATCTTCCTCTCTCTCGCCCGTTCTAATTCAATAATGTGGTTCGGTCTTTTCACATATTTACGTAATATAGATATGTGAAAAACGCTATGAACACGAGACATACTTCAAGCAAGAAGCGCAGTCTATAGGCCACAGCCCCTACTCGATCGAGGATTAAAATGGGCCAATGAATCGAGGATTGAGCTTTCCTCTTTCAAATCTCGTAAATCCTTTCCATGGAGCAACACGTAACAACACATGATCTCCAATATTGAATTCCACGCCCTTTCGATGAAGATCAACATAACTCTTTTGTCGATCTTGTGAGGTTTTTATACGCTTGTCGGATCGCTTTGAATCTTTTCCGTAGTCATACGCACCAAATCCGGCCCCAACAACGTTGCTTTCACCCACCTCATCCCAAAGATACCGAGAATCGACACTTTCTTCCATACAACGCCTCAAATGGAGCCATGCCAATACTTGCTTGATAACTATTATTGTAGGAAAACTCCACCAATGGTAAGAACTTGTCCCAACTTCCTTGAAGTCAAGGACACAGAGTCTTAATAAATCTTCAAGAGTTTGAATAGTCCTTTCCGATCGCCCATCCGCTTCGAGGATGATATGCCAAACTAAATCAGTAAATCTGCGCTCATAGCTTTTTGCAAACCAACCCAAAATCTTGAAGTGAATCTTGGGTCTCGATCGTAAACTATGGATACCGGCATACCATGCAATCTTACAATCTCGCTTATGTACATACTAGCAAGACGCTCAAGTGTATAAGTTTCTCATCGAAGAAGAAATGAGCAGACTTGGTCAATCTATCAACAATGACCCAAATCGCATCTATGCCTTGAGAAACCTTGGGAAGACCAAAGAATCTAAATCCATGGTAATGTGCTCCCACTTCCATTCTCGAATTTCAAGTGGTTGCAATGGACCTTTTGGCACTTGATGCTCCGCCTTGACTCGCTGACAAGTTAGACACCTTGAGATAAACCCCGCTATCTCTCTCTTCATATTGCTCCACCAAAATGTATGTCAAAGATCACGATACATTTTGGTACTCCTGTGATGGATTGCAAACGGCAGTGTTGTGCGCCCATCATGATTTTATACTTCAAGTCGTAATCATTAGAACACAAAGTCCGAGTTGACTCAAGTATTCCTTCTTCATCGATTCTTGCTTCCTAATAGCACCTTCTTGCACTTTCTTCCTCATACGATCACCTCCTGTGTCCGTAGTAGCTTGAGCAACTTTTAACTTTATCGATTAAAGTCGGTTCTCTACTCAGATATTCGCCATCATCACATGGGTCCCTGAGTCTTTAACTCTATTTCCATCCTTTCCAAGTCATACAAAATGGGCCTTTATATTGACAATATTGCACTCGCATCTCGCATATGATCTTCTACTCAATGCGCCACCACTACGCTCGCTTTTCCAGATGGTATTGATGGTATGATCATAATCTTTCAACAACTCAAGCCATCGCTGCTGCCGCATGTGTCGAGTTCCTTTTGAGTGAAGAAATATTTGAGGCTTTTATGATCCGTATAGATCTCCACCTTCTCTCCATACATGTAATGCCTCCAAATCTTAAGCGTTAAAAACGATCGCCGCTAACTCTAGATCATGAGTAGGATAATTCCTCTCATATTCTTTGAGTTGTCGTGAGGCATAGGCTATGACTTTCCCATGTTGCATGAGAACACATCCTAACCCTTTTGCCTCAAGCATCATCAGAGATGACAAATCCTCCGAGCCGATGGTATTGTCGTAACAAAATAAATGAGTCTTCTCTCGAAGTTCTTGAAAACTCTTCTCACATTCCTCGCCCAACCGAATTTTGTATCTTTTCGAGTCACCGAAAGTTAATGGAGTAGCGATTCGAGAAAATCCTTCCACGAATCTCCGATAATAACCAAATAAGCCGAGAAAGCTACGATTTCTATCATCATCGACTTTAGTTGCTCCCCACTTTTGAATTGCTTCAATCTTCACCGGTCAACAGATATTCCATGATTTGATATCACGTGCCCAAGGAATGCAACTTCCTCAAGCCGTAACTCACATTTCTTCAACTTGGCATATAGCTTGTTTTCACGGCTTTTGGAGTATCACCTCAAGTGTTGCTTCATGGTCTTCACGGGTTTTGGAGTATATGAGGATGTCATCAATAAAGACGACCACAAAGTGATCCAAATATTCCTCAATACTCTGGCATCATGTCCATGAAGGCAAAGAGAGCATTAGTCAATCCAAAAGACATGACTAGGAATTCATAATGCCCGCATCGAAGTTCTCAAAGCGCCTTTGAATGTCATCGCTTTTAATCTTCAACCGATGATATCCTAACGAAGATCAATCTTTGAAAAGAATTTGGCTCCTTGCAACCGGGTCAAACAGTCATCAATGCGAGGCAACGGGTACCTATTTTTGATGGTGACATGATTCAACTCCCGATAATCAATACAAAGTCGATACTTCCATCTTTCTTCTTCACGAATAGAACAGAGCACCCCAAGGAGACGATTAGACGAATGAAACCGATGTCTAACAATTCCTCAGAGTTGGGTTTTTAACTCCTCAAGTTCAATAGAGCCATTCGATATGGGGCTTTGGAAATGGGTTTTGTACCGATTCAAGGTCGATACAAAATTCAATTTCACGCCTGGGGTAGGCCAGAAGTTCTTCGTGAATACGCCAGAAATTTATTAACAATAGAAATATCATTCAAATCGACGATTTTTTTATTTAAATCATGATATGGGCTAAGAAAGCTTGACATCCGCTTTTCAATAAACGAATAGCTTTATGACTTGATATGACAAAGGATTGATTTTAGTGGTTTGGTTGTTTGAATTCATAATAGGTTGGTTAGAAATATGAAAGCTAACAACCTTATTTAAAAAAATCGATTTTAGCATGATGAGTAGTTAACCAATCAATCCCTAAAATCACATCAAATGCAAGTATTTTCAAAGAAATAAGATCGATGTAACGTATGTACTACCGATTTGAATCAAACAAGACTTATAAACAAAGGATGTAATGAAGGTTTCTCCCAACGGAGTTTCAACAGATAAGTCAAAGTCTAATTTCTCCTGAGTCAAATTTAAACGCTTGAGCGCAAGTAGAGAAATAAAAGAATGGGTAGAACCGTATCAAATAAAGTATAAACTTCGCTAGAGTTTATGATTAGCTTACCCGTGATCACCTCGCTCGATTTCCTCGCTTTTTGGGAGGTTACGACAAACGCCTCCTTGAACTACCGGCTTTTGTCTTGTCTCGGGACACCCTTTGATGCCTCCATCCCACCGACTTTGACTTTGGTGCACGACAAAATCGGGCTAGGTGACCTTCTTTTCCACAATTGTAACACGCTTTGACCGCATCACGCAGCTTTGACGATGTGTCCTTCCCTCCACATTTGTAACATACGACCGGCGGTCGCTCTCCTTCCTTAACAACAAAAAGTCAAAATCGACGCCTTTCCATCATTGTTGAATCTCCTCTTCTTGAAATGTCCACTCTTATTGTCATGGCCATGATTACCACCGGTGATTACCATTTCGCATGTTGATTCCTCCACGCTTGTTGTCACCGCTTCGATGATCGCTACCACCGGTATTATCGACTTGTCGACCGCTTCTCTTGGTTGGGTGACTCATTATCGCGCCCAATAATCGAGCCCTATTCACAACATCCTAATACAAACACAGCCAGAGAAATTAGGTATCGACGATCTCGGTTTCAAACCTCTTAGAAACATCCGCCATTCTCTCCTCATTATCAACCAAGTGGGACGCAAACCGAGACAACTCGCAAACTTAGCTTCAGATCGCGCCACTGGCCATATTGTTTTTTGCTCAAGCTTGATGAACTCTACCTCCTTCATGTGACGAATACTTTCAGAAAGTACTTGTCGTTGAATGCTTCTGAACTTCTCCCAAGACATCTTCAAAGGCAAGGCAGTTGAGTACGCTTTACGATTCCCACCAAGAATCACCTCCGCCGCAAAATACGAAGGTGGCAAGGGAACCTTTTTCTCTGAGCATCCCAAGACATCAAATATCTTGTTGATCCGCTTTATCCACGCCTCCGCTTTAAGTGGTTTTGGCTTCTCCAAAAACTCCGTGGTCCCAGCCTCGAATCGCTTAATGCGACCGTCCGAGAGTTGTCGTTGTTTCCACCTCGCATTTTTGGACAGAGCCGCCTCACCGATGTTGCATGAATTGCATAAAACCTCCGAACATCCCATCGCTCATCATTTGATCGTTGTTGTTTACCCGAGGATTATTGTCTTCCTGTTGCACATTATCCTGGGTATTAATCTGTGGTGACTCAACTGTCTCATGTGCTTCATTGCTTATCTCAACATTTTCTGATGCCATTTTCAAATACTGCCACAAAACAAGGGTTAATTAACATATCACATATTATCCCTATACTCTGACCGACCAATTAAATACCAAATAAACTTAGGTAGGTCATACTAGCGAAGGAATTCCCCGCCTCTCCCTCCTAGTTCTTGTCTCACATCTCACCAGGATCATATCCCTAAGCTTTGATACTAACCGTGACGCCCCCAAAATAGGTATACATCACCCATCTTGAGTCGCCAAATACATGGTACAAAAAATTCAAATACAACTTAATTATACAACAAATGTAAAAATACTTAACAAAACATAATCTAAGAGTTTTAATAAGAATATTGTCATCTAGACAATATCCACACTCAATGGAGTCCTCATTACATTTATTGTCACACTATTTAATGTAATAGTGAGGACTACTAATGCTATCATCCTGACCATCACTCCGCTCCCCGACTAGTCCCAAATTACGCTCTCATTTCCTCAAGAGAACAAAGGAAAGAAAGGGTGAGCTCAACTAGCCCAAGAAGAAATATTATGACTAAGATAATGCGTAATAAATTATCATTAGCCTTCAACAATGTTAAACCGATAGAATATAATAGACAACAAGTTTAATCAACAACCGCAATGAAATAAGCAATCCATTAAGAGAGTCAAGAGAGCATAAAATCTACTATCTTCTATGATTTAAAAAGTTTTTCATCAACTTTATCACCGAGACAAATTTAAATAAATAAAATCAATCATCCCGCATCATCACTACCAAGGATATTCATGTAATCATCAATGGTCATGATTATACCGAATAATCCCCGGTCATAATCATACCAACAACCGGCCATCAATGAACTACAAAATAATGAGGACTTTTACCACATCATTCGTCACATTACTACCCATGATTATACCGAAATAATCCTCGGTCATAATCATACCAAGTCCATCTATGCACGTAAGCCAAAGATGACTTTCATCACAATATAAGCATGAGGATGATGACAATGACATAATAATTCAATAAAACAAGTTCAAGGATAAATTTTAAAGATTTATAATTTTAATTTATCCAAAATCAATAACGCCCAAATTGTCAACATGATACTTCTTTTGTGGAGTAAAATTCAAGAATGCTCGTAAGAATATTTCCATGAAAAGATATCGATGAAGCGCAAATATCAAGGATATTCCACTAATTTCATGGAGTATAGAAGCCAAAACTTTAACCAACCGAGTATAATAGAATATATGAAACCGCAAATGGATTTTTTTGCCCGCCATGCGCAGAATCCACGAGATGCATCATTTCCACAATTTAATAAGGAATGAATACGAAGGATCATTCACCATGCATGCGGTAATCCATATAGACAAAGTTATTCCAATGTAATAATAAAGAATGGAATAATGTAAGAATTCACCAGTGCATGCGATGTAATCCACATGCATAAAGTTATTCCAAATGTAATAATAAAGAATGGAATAATGCATAATAATATGATAGAATATTCCAATGAATAATAAAGAATGGAATCATGTGATATTCATAGAATATAAAGAATGGAACAATGTATATTCCAATAAATAATAAAATGAATGGAACCAAATCACAGCGAATCCGCATGCATATGATATTCCAATGTAATAATAAAGAATGGAATAACAACAGATTTCACCAGTGCATGCGATAGATATGCATAAAAGTTATTCCAATGTAATAATAAAGAATGGAATAATGTAAGAATTTCACCATGTATGCGTAGATTTCAGATAGATAAAGTTATTCCAACATAATAATAAAGAATGGAATAACAACCCTTACGAGTATTGAAAGAAAATAACTCTTCATGAATACGAAAGAATAATACCCTTACCTTAGAAAAAATCGATATCGAATAAAGGAGGTAGCAGCATTTCTTTCTTCTTTCTCTCTCTATAATTTCTCTCTATAATAATTGCTTCTATAGCTTTAGTGAATTGGTGAGAAATGAAGGAAGAATGAGCTTCTATTTATAGGAAAATATAGTTTCGATAATTGCACGCTTTGGGGCTCAAAATATTACAAAGATAATACCTTCCTCTTTTCTTTTCATTTTTAATTTAGTCCCGCAAGTATTATCAAACTTGCACCACCTCCCCTAATAGTAAATAATGTGAATCAATAGTTCAATCATGTGAATCAATAGTTATAATCATGTGAAAATACTAATTACAAAGATAAGACCTCCATCTATACCTCCATTTTTAACTTAGTCATGCAAGTATTATCAATCTTGCACCAACTCCCCTAATAGTAGTACAAGAATGTGAATCAATAGTACACACATGTGAACAAATAGTTATAATCATGTGAATTAATAGCAATTAATTGCTCATTTATCCGATTAATTACCCGATCGTCAATATAACCTCCAGACATCAATTATTATCAAAATAAATGTCGATTTTCACTAACACTAATAATTCCAACACAATGGAACTATCAATTTCATCTTTAATCAACACGAACTTATTCATCATTAATATTATAACTCACAATATTTAACAACCAAAGTCGCTCCTGTGAAAGAGAGGGGCTTTCGATAAGGATTTCTCCTTATCATGCGCAATTAGTGACCAAACCTCTCCTCGATGTAACTTCTGTACATTGTAAATATTGCAATTTAATAATATGAATAACTTTTGTCGCCTCAATTATTGATTTAATAATATATATATATTATGCAGATGATACCGTGACAATAATTGAATCAATAATATGAGAGATATGATGCAAAATTATCGTAGCAATAATTGAGTATAACTGAGTGACTTCTCACGTAAAGATCAATAATCAATACCGCAACTACTATGCAACCACGCCAGACATCGTACTTTTACTACCGGGTAGTAGTTCAATGCTTTAATAATTTTGTAACACTTTCGCCATTTATTTTTATAAAAAGATAATTTCGCTCATTTTCTAACTACGACTATAATACTTCCGCTAGGGGGTCCACTAATGATTGTGCCATCGCATTTAATATTCCCCGTAAAAACGAATATTCCCCACCAATCAAATATTATATAACCACTTGCTTACTTTTGCAAAATTTGTAAATATTACCCACAACTATAACATTATATCAAATCCACACCATAATATTCAAAAATATATTTCGAGAAAATTATTCTTTATTCATAAAAGTTGGAAGCAAGAATGGTGGTTAGAAGACTTAATCTATAATAAGTCATGTGAAATGAAGTCATAAGTAGTTTATAATTTTATAAGTCCTAAACTTATGAAGAACAAGTAATAACTTATCATGATTATAAGTTAATGAAGTATATATATTTAGATGTTAGTATGATGGAATGAATCCATTTGAAACGGTTTAAAAATCTCAAGTAACGAAGTTTTGGCGGAATTCACGAGTTTGGACGATAATCGTCGAATTCGTGAAATTCTCGGAATGGAAGTTGAATTTTGATATTGAGTTCGGAAACGTTGGTTTTCGATTGAGTTTAGTCTTATTTGGCATTATAGAGTTGCGAACTCGAGAATGACTGAATTCTGACTTAGAACGAAGAAACGAGCGTCGAACGTTCACGAACGTTTATCGTTTTTGTTAAAATGAACTAAAAGGTGAATTTTGAGTTAACGGATTTGAAATTGTAAAATTCTTACATGAATACGTAACACATGTAATTTGTGAACTAACGGCTTTTGAACGAGCCAATTCGGACTTATAACGAAGATGTTACGAGCCCGAGAATCTCACATAAAAGTTAATCACAAATTTTTTTCAGTGTTTTAGAAATCAGCCATTGTAATACCAAGGCAAAGTAAGTAAGTGCGCCATGCAGGCCAAGAATGGTTGTGAGCTACTAAAGTCTCAAGGTCAGCAAGACCAAGGCCGGGTTTTAGAATTGTTGACTCATACATGCATTGTTGCGCTTAGACAGAGAAGAGAAGCTAGCGTCGTGCTGCATTTCAGGTTTTGTACAATAATGAAGGCTTGTGAAGATAGAAGGAAGCTAATTGATTAGTAATGAACTAAACCCTAAAATGACATGGTGTAAAATGCTTAAACCTTAAGTAATACACTAAAGGTTGAAAGAAAGATTAATTGAACATACGTTATTAATACTGAAGTGATGAATGATAATAAGCCGTAAAGGCAAATAAGTACTTGAAACAAGTTTCGTTAAGGAAGTAAGTACGATTAAGATTACAAAAGGAAAGATAGTTAATTGATAATGAATTAATTAACTTAAAATAACATTTTTCGATGATGACAATAACGTTGCAAGTTACAACTAAAAGTTGTTAAATATTACGTGAACGTGAACTGTATGCAATAAGTGTACTTAACCAATGACGATCGAGTTTTGATTAATAATGTAAGGACGTTAGTAAGCCACGAGGAAGGATGATTAGCTGAAAACGAGTTGTATTGATGAAATAATTTCAGTTAAGTTATAAAAGAGAAAGAAGTTAGTAAGAACGATGGCAAGCCGGAACCAATAATAACAAATCTAATACGTGATTAGATTGAGAAGAAGGGTAAGATTCATTAGGAACCATGTATATTCATTCATTACCTAATGTGGTATGTTATGTGGTTATGTGTTGTAGAGACTGTAAAGACTCAAAGGAAAAGTAAATTTACTGTAGCAGACGCTGAAGGCAAGTTTTTCTTATCGTTTATCTAACCTTCGTGTTAGCCTGGTTTTTAGTGATTCATGTTATGAGATGCATGAATTATTGTACAAAAGGGTCGATGCCAGTTTTAGCTCGGCTAGACTATTCTTGAAAGATTGATTGATTTCTTTATAAGTTTTTCCATATAGAATTGATAACGCTATCCTACGCCAATTTTTTGGTACAGATTCAAGGTAAGCCTGATTATGAATAAACAAATGTATTTTTCATCGATTATTCAATGGGCACGCGAGGTTGCCAAAACTTAAACGTACATACGTTTAATGAATGTAATATTGATCAATATAGAGTACTATAGGCTGATTACCTAGATGTGCTCGTAAGCTATATCGGACTTACGGACTTAGTGTCGGGAAGTCCTTTTCAAAGAAATTATGAAATGCTCATGGTCTTGGACCAGAATTGATGTTTTACTGAATATTTTCATTGTAAAATGTTTTAAAGGAAAAGATATGCTATTTTGAATTATTGATAGTACTTCATAACTATTATTCAGTTATTGAAGATATACGATTCCTATGTTTCAAGCATGCTGTTTAAATGAAATTATTGTACTTGCTGAGCTTGTTATGCTCACTCTTGCTTGAACCATATGAATGCAAACTTAGATCGAATGTGATCAAGGATCCAAAGAAGGATAAAGGGAAGACTAAGGCGAACCTATAGATTACCGTTGTAATAGTATAGGTTTGTAATGATAATATTTAATATTATGACAAGAACAAATGTAACGGTTATAAAAAACCTGGGGAATGGTAATATTTTTTTGAAATATATATATATAAGACATATTCGTTCTTTTGAGACATTTCAATTGAATGTTTGTGTGAACTGTAGCATCGTGTAGCACCATATGTCGGGTTAGAAGATACCCGAATTTGGGGGCGTCACACACATGGTATTGCACAGTATCACTGATTATTGATGCTTACGTAAGAAGCCACTCAGTTTTATTCAATTATTGTAAACAGTAGTTGCTGCATAGTATCTCATATTATTTATTCAATTATTGTCACAGTATTATCTGCATAATATTTTATATTATTAAATCAATAATTGAGAAAACACATTTATTCATATGATTATTTACATTATTGACAATGTCTAGAAAGTTCTGTCAAGGAAAGGGGTTTGGTCACCTAAGTGCGCGCTAATAAGGAGAAATCTTTATTGGAAAGCCCCCTCTTACCTGTGAATGATCTGGTTGTCAATATTGTAAGTTATAATATTAATGATGACTAATTGTTAAAATATTAAAAATATGTTTATTAAGGATAAGTGAATTACAAAAGTTAAAGGGGAATAATGCAAACTTGGAAAACTTTAGGGGTACCAAAGTGTATTAAGTTAATCAATCTGGACCATCGATGGTGGTTTTAATAGTAAATCAATCTGGACCATTGGTGATGGTTTTAATAGTAAATCAATCTGGTTCGTCGATGGTGGTTTTAATAGTAAATCAATCTGGACCATTGGTAGTGGTTTTAATAGTAAATCATTCTGGACCGTCGGTGGTGGTTTTAATAGTAAATCAATCTAGACCATCGGTAGTGGTTTTAATAGTAAATCAATTTGAACCGCAGGTGGTGGTTTTAATAAATCAATCTGAACTGTCGGTTGTGGTTTTAATAGTAAATCAATATGGACTGTCGGTTGTGGTTTAATAGCAATCAATATGGACCGTTCGTTTTAATAGTAAATTAATCTGGACCGTCCGTGAATTAATTACTATTTAGTCCATTCTCCTATAAATAGAAGCTTAATTCTTCTTTTATTATCACCAATTCATTGAGACTCACAAGAAAAGCTATAGAGAGAAACTATAGAGAAAAAGAATAAGAGTATTCTGCTACTTCATTATTGCAGTATCCAGTCTTCTACTAAGGTAAGGGATATTATTTTTCGTATGGTAAGGGGTATTATTTCTTTTGATATTCTTAAATCTAAACTTACTATGATAAGTATTGCTTTTATAATTCCTGAAATTAGTAGAATATCCTTAAGTTTTGCGCTTCATCTAGTATCGTTTCATTAGAATATTGGTTTGAACTTTCTTATTAAATTTCAATATTTTTACCTGGGGTACTATTCACGGGTTAGTATTCACTCGAATACTATTCACTCAAATATTATTCACTCGGGGATTCGGGGTACTTTTCATGCCGAAGTACTATTCACGGGTTACTATTCACTTAAGTATTATTCACTCGGGGATTCAGGATACTTTTAATATTGGGGTACTATTCACGAGGTACTATTCATGAAGTACTATTCACGGGGTACTATTCACCCAACAAATTGATTTCTTTTCTGTCCAAATTATTTTTGATACATAGATATTATTCTTGAATTTTACTCCACAAAGAAGTATCATGTTGACAATTTGGATATTATTGAATTCTGGATAAATTAAAATGTAAATCTTTAAAATTTATCCTTGCTCTCATTTAATTGAATTCTTATATCATTGTCATCATCGTCATGCTTATATTGTGATGAAAGTCATTTTTGGCCGTAGTGCATAGATGAACTGTTGATTGGTATGATTATGACCAGGGATTATTTGGTGTAATCATGATCTGTAATGTTACAAATGATGTGGTAAAAGTCCTCATTGGCCCGTAGTGCATTGGTGGACAGTTGGTGGTATGATCATGATCATGCATTCCTTTCGGCTAAGGGTGCAAAGATGAATTATTGTTTGGCATGTTCATGACCATTGGTGAAAATACGAATATCCTTGGCCCATAATGCATGGATAATTCGTGGTCGTGATACTAATGAATATCCTTGGCCCATAGTGCATGGATAATTCAGTGATGTGGATTATTTATTAAGCTGAGTCTCAGCAATAAAATTGATGATAAACTTTTTAAATTATAGAAGATAGTAGATATTATGCTCTACTTGACTCTTCTAATGGATTGCTATTTTCGCTGCAGTTGTTGATCTAAAACTTGTTGTCTATTGTATTCTATCAGTTTAACACTGTTGAAGGCTAATGATAATTTATTCTTCATTATCTTAGTCATAATATTCTTTACTGGGCTAGTTGAGCTCACCCTTTTCTTTCATTGTCCTCTTCAAGAAATGAGAATATAGCTGGGACTAGTCAGGGAATTGAGTGATGGTCCAAGATGGTTGCTATAGTAGTCCTCACTATTCTATAAAAATAGTGTGATAATAATTGTAATGAGGATTGAATTTAAGTGTGGATATTGTCTAGAAGATAATATTGGTGTTAAAACTCAGCTATTGTGTTGTCGTATTTTGCACGACAATTGTATTAATTAAGTTTGTATTTAAGTTATGTACCATGTATTTAGCGACTCAGAATGGGTGATGTAAACCTATTTTGGGGGCGTCACAATCTGGACATTCTTAAACTATAGATAAATTGAATTATAAATCTTTAAAATTTATCCTTCATCTCATTTAAATGAATGCTATATCATTGTCAGCATCCTCACGCTTATATTGTAATGAATGTCATCTTTGGCCCGTAGTGCATAGATGGACTGTTAATCGGTATGATTGTGACTAGGAATTATGTATCGATATAATCATGACCTGTAATATTACAAATGATGTGGTAAAAGTCCTCATTGGCCCATAGTGTAAAGATGGACAGGTGTATGACATGATCATGACCACTGATGATACTAACGAATATCCTTGGCCCGTAGTGGTATGGATAATTCGATTATATGTTTGACAGGATCTTGACCATTGGTCTTACAAATTGAATGTCTTTAGTCAGTAGTGCAATCGACTGCATAATTGATTGATTGGTATGATCATGACCATTGGTTTTATAGTTGAATATCTTTGGCCCGTATTGCAAAGATAGACAACTGATTGGTATAATCATTGTTATTACATTTGAATGTCATTATCCCTTGGGTTAAGAATATTGAATGAACGTTCTATTAAGCCTTTGTGGGAAGGAGAAACTGTTGATTTACATGATTATAAACATGAATTCTGAATTTAACTATAATCTTTGGTGGTTCAGGTGAAGACAGGTGATTAAAGTTCTCTTTGTCTTGGGTACAACAAAGAACTGTTGATGGGTATTATAGTAATGAAATATTAGCGATAGACTTTTAATTTGGAGGAGATAGTAGACATTATGTTCTACTTGACTCTTCTAATGGATTGTTGATTCCGCTGCAATTATGGTTGAAAACTTATATCATCTACCATATGTTTTAAATATCTGATTTATAACTGATGAAGGCTATTGATAAAATTAATTATCTTAGTCATAATATTCTTTACTGGGCTATTTGTGCTCACCTTTTTGCTTCACAATTCCTTTCAGGTTTTAAGAGAGTAGCTGGGTCGAGCGGGGATAATAGGGGAATAGTGTGATGGTCTAAGACTGTAGAAGTTTTTCAATACATTATAAATTTGCATGACATGCAATATATAATTGTATTAAGGACCTAAGATGTGTGTGTTGTGTATTATACGTCACTTAATAATTAATTTTGGTGAACAACAATAGGGTGATGAGAACCCAACTTTGGAAGCGTAAAAAATGCACTCCATTAAAATGAGGAAGATAGAAATCTTTTCGTGTCCCTTTGGAGACTTGAAATATTTGCTACTGTACTTTGTATGGCATTATAATAATTTGAGTATGAATATTGTCGTATTATATATGTAATAATATTTGTATTGAAACTCACAGCTTATGTGTTATCGTATTTTGCACGATAGTTCAACAGTTGTATAAATGAAGCTTGTATTTGAATTTTGTACCGTGTATCTGGCGATTCGGAATAGGTTGTGTATACCTATTTTGGGGGAGTCACAAATTGTATTAGAGCTTAAGGATATGGTCTTTGTGGAGATCCGGGATTAGAACTAGGAAGGGAGAGACGAGTAATATCCTTCACTAGTGTGTGTCCTACCTAAGCTGAATTTTCTTACTTAAGTTGACAAATTGTGATTTGTCAATTAACCTTTGTTTTGAAGCTGTATTCGAGAATGATATCTGAAATCCAAGAGATGAGCAATGGGGAAATCATGATAAAGAGGAAATAACCAGGAAGGTACAATCCGAAAAGAAAGCAAGGTATTCTCATCTCTTTGAACTACCAGGTGCGTAAATTTCGAGGGAAAAATTTCATAAGGATGAGAGATTGTAAGACCCCGAATTTTACGAAATGAAAGTATTCAATTTTCTTATAATTATTATTCTATTTAGTAAATGGTTAAATTGCTAAAAGGTTAAAGTTAAAGGTTATATATGAAAATTTTACAAATGAAGCAAGTTGTCATAAAATATCCGTTTGGTTGGGAAATATTCTTTTTGTCGCATAATCATTGGTGGACTCCATAATAGAATAACTGTCAGATTTAGAAAGCGACAGAAATAACCTTTTTATAAAAATAACGACAAAAGTTTTACCGTTAACTATTGAAATACCCAGTGATAAAAGTACAGTAATACGCGTGGTTGCATAAAGATAGCACTGCAGATTGTACAATATCTTTGATTATTGATGCTTACGTGAGAAGTCACTCAGTTTTATTCAATAATTACCACAGTAGTTGATGCATAGTATCTCATATTATTGATTCAATTATTGTCACAGTATCATCTGTATAATATTTTATATTATTAAATCAATAATTGAGACGACAAAGTTATTCATATTATTATTTGCATTATTGACAATGTCTAGAAAGTTCTGTCGAGAAAAGGGGTTTGGTCACCTAATTGCGCGCCAATAAGGAAAAATTATTATCGGAAAGCCTCATTGTAAGACCCCAACTTATTATTAATGAAATTTAATTTTCTCTATTTATTATTTTGAAATAGTAAGGGTTGATTTGATTAATGTGGATAGTTATGGGTAAAATACGCAAATATTTTAAAATAAGCAAGTGGTTATAAAATATTCATTGTTGTCGGGGAATATTCACTTGGTCGTGGAATATTCTTGTTGTCGGGGAATATTCGTACGACGGCGCAGTCTTTTGTGGGCCCCATAACGGAAAGCGATTGGATGAAGAAAATGACAAATATAAGTTGTTTAAAAATAATCAGCGAGTTATTACAATTAATCTTATTAAAATACTTTCATTGGTTAAAACACGAGTAGTACCTGTATTGCACCAATTATTGATTCTTACGTAAGAAGGCACTACTCAATAACTGCCATGAAATTATTTGCTCAAATTATTTTATTTTATTGATTTAATAATTGTCATGCGTTGATATTTTATATTCATTGTTGTTTCAATAATTGTCATTACACAATATTTTTATTATCGAAGCAATAATTCATATTATCCTAATAATATTATTAAATAACATTATTGGCAATGTCTAGAAAGTTCTCATCTAAGGAGAGGTTTGGTCACCTAATCATTGCGGCCAAGAAGAGAAATTCTTATTGAAAGCCCCCTTCCTGTGAACCCACTGCACGGTTTATCAATATTGTGATTCAGTAATATTATTTGTGAATAATTAATTATTGATTCATATGATGAGAAAAATATTGATTTTATGTGGATATAGATGGAGAAAATTTTAATGTGACAATTGTTAAAATTGAAATTTTATCTTTTTCGATAAAATAATTCATTTAAATATATTATTATATTTTAATAATATAATAATGATGATATTTTTACGATGAATGTGGGATATGAGTATATATGTGGAGGAGGAGTATTTTTGTTATCAAAAATATTTAAAGCATGTTTTATGTGTTTGTGGACCCCATTTCTTGACCGAAATTTGATTATATAGCTTGTAAAATCGCCTGCTTTGTGGATTTCGGTCAATTTACATTTGGAATTTGGAAAACTTCCTTCAGTAAAGTTGTAGATAATGGAATTTCCTATAAAATTTATGAGATTCGAATTTTCCGACAAAAGGGCTATTTATTGTGAATTATTGAAGTTCAAGTCTCAAATAATTGATTTTTGGAAGTTTAAAATATTTTTAATTACAAAAACGTGTTTTTCATTTTGTGGCCCTTATGTAACATGTGATAGAGGCTGAAATCAGTTGGAAGAAGTGTGCGTATGAGATTTTGAAAAAATATAATAATATTTAATAAATTTTCTACTTTGGTGTTTTCTAAAACATTTTCATATAAATAGGTGCTTAGGTTAGAATTGAAAATCACACCGTAAATCAAGTTTTCTCTCTATATTATCGAGCGTATTCTTGTGAGTATTTTGAGTATATTTTGAGTATTGCTATACTTGCAAGTTCAAGTCATAGCCTATATCCCAGTGTTTAATTTAGAAGTACCGATCTTTCGAGGTAAGGATATTATTTTTTTTCGTAATGATATTATTTCTTCAATATCATTATGTTTGAAATATTGATCTGAAGTTTTTATCAAATTTGGAACTTTTGGTGCTCGGAGTTACTATTCACGCTTTCACGATATTTACACTATTCACGTGATATTGACACTTATTCACGAATACGGCTATTCATCGAAAAATGAAAATTTTCCTTTTCGTCTAAAATATCTATTGTGGATACTAGCTTTGATTGTATCCATATTTTGATCATTCTTGAATTTTACACCACTATGATTATTTTTGAGGTATTTTTATACATGGATAAAACAAAAGTACTAATCCTTAATCCTTAATCCTTGTCATTTTGTTTCACTTTGGATTCGCTTCTTAAAAAAATATTTTCATTATCCTCGCCTTAAATGATGATATTATTGAATATCTTTGGCTCAGAAAGGCAAAGATGAATGATTTCTGATGAATATCCCATAAAGCAAAGATGAACAGTGTTTAGATGAACATGACTAATCGATGAATATCTTTGGCCCAGTAGTGCAAAGATGAATATTTGATTTTATATATATATATATTGATTGATGTTACGAGGATAAAAGATAGATGATGAACTTTTAAATTCATACATAGAAGATAGTAGTTTGCATTCTCTACTTAACTCTTCTAATGAATTATTATTTCATTGCGAATATTGATTTAAAACTTGTTGTCTATTGTATTCTATTAGATTTTTTCCTGTTGAAGACTAATGATAATTTGTTGTATATTATCTTAGTCATAATATTCTTTATCGGGCTAGTTGAGCTCACCCTTTTCCTTTTTGTTCCATTTTTCTTCTCGTGAGGCGAGAATATAAATGAAAGACGTAGCTCTGGGTATGGAATGAAGGTTCTAGAGAGAGTTGTTTAGTAGTCCTCACTATTTTTGTAAAATAATGTATCAATAAATGTGATGAGGATTTATTTGAGTATAGATATTGTCTAGAAGATAATATTTGTATTCAAACTCACAGTTTTACTGTTGTAATAATAAAGTTGTAGTTGTTTCTGTACCATGTATTGACAACTCATAATGGGTGATGTATACCTATTTTGGGGGTGTCACACTCATCTTTCATGGGAATGATTTGGTTGTTAATATTGGTAGTTATAATATTAATGATGAATAAATGTTATTAAAAATGTGTTTAGTAAATCCAAGTGAATTGAGATAAATAGAAGAATTTTTAAGAAGTATTTATTATAAATTTGGCTTATTACATGGACCCCCACTTACTCATTTTTCAAAATCTTCGGTAGAAAGTTATCTCAAGTTTGGTTTTATTATTATTATAATAATAATAAAACAGAAATCTTTTTATAAATAGAATATATTATATTTTATTATATTGCATAGTGCTGTATAGTGTTTGCATAGTACTACATAGTGTTTGCATAGTACTGCATAGTATTTGCATAGTAATGCATAGTGTTGAATAGTACTGCATAGTATTTACCTGCATAGTGTTGCATAAAGTACTGTATAGTATTTTCATAGTACTGCATAGTATTGCATAGTACTGCATAGTATTTGCATAGTACTGCATAGTGTTGCATAAAGTACTGCATAGTGTTTGCATAAGTCTTTAACGTAGTGCTTCTGAGTAAAAAAAAAAAAAAATATTTGATTCTCAAGGTCAATTATCCTCAGTAAAAAATTCTTGTTCACCCGTGATTTTTTTTCTTCTAAATAGTATCTAGCCATTCTCCTATAAATAGGATACTTAGTTTAGAAATAAAAAGCACACCAGAATCAGAGAATTCTTCTTATATAATATTGAGCGTATTTCTTTGGAGTTTAAGGAAGCTTTGAGTGTAGAAAATAGTGCAAGTTTTGTTTAAGAATATCTCTGCTATACCAGCCAGAAGTACTCTTTTTTTAAGGTAAGGGGTATTATTTATTTCATATTCGCTTACGATATTATTTTTCGTATTTGTAAGAAATTTTATTTTCGTTCAATATTTGTAAGGGGTATTATTTTCGTTCAATATTCGTAAGGAATATTATCTTCATTCAATATTCGTAAAGAATATTATTTTCGTTCAACAGTTGTAAGGGGTATTATTTTTGTTCAATATTCGTAAGAAATCATATTTTTTTACATAGTCTGTAGTATATAAGTAATATTATTTTGTTTCATATTCCTAATTCTACACTTATGTTGATAAGTATTGTTTCTATACTCCTTGAAATTAGTAGAATATCCTTAAAATTTATGTTTCATCTAATATCGTTCCACTGAAATATTTTTCTGAATATTCTTGTTAAATTTTTATCTTTTCATGCCAGAATACTATTCATGGGTACTATTCATACGTACGACAATATTCATACGTACGACGCTATTTACAAAGTACTATTCACTAGGTACTATTCACGAAGTACTTTTCATGGGGTACTATTCACTCAGGTACTATTCACCCGGGGTACTATTCACGATAAAAATTAATTTCTTTTCTATCCAAATTTATTTTTGATACATGAATATTATTCTTGAATTTTACTCTACAAAGTAGTATCATGTTGACAATTTGGACATTCTTAAACTATGGATAAATTAAATTATAAATCTTTAAAATTTATCCTTGATCTCATTTAATTGAATGTTTATATCATTGTTAGCATCATCATGCTTATATTATAATGAAAGTCATCTTTGGCCCGTAATGCATAGATGGACTGTTGATTGGTATTATTATGACCAAGAATTATGTATCGGTATAATCATGACATGTAATTTTACAAATGATGTGGTAAAAGTCTTCATTAGCCCGTAGTGCAAAGATGAACAGGTGTTGTGACGCCCCCAAATCCAAGTTCTCTAACCTCAGATTTGGTGCTCACGATCTATCATCATCATAAGCATTCTATAACTATTACGGAATAATAAACATACATTGTTCATTATAATAAAGTTTTATAACATAGTCCCAAGGTCTTCTTAACCTTAACTTAAACACACCCTTCATATTACAAAAGATTTACATAAGAAATTCTATCAGATAATAATAACTAATATTCATTCTAAACTATTCTTGGATCTTTTTTTTTGTTGCTAAATTTAGATTGAATAAAATAAAAGAGAATACAAGCCTCATGGAATAACCCCAATCAGAATATAGCATAGACATCATAGGACAGACCCTATGATGTTATAACTATAAAAGATTACAAGGCCAAACGCCCAACGAAGAAGTGACAAGGAATGCTAACCATCTGTTACAAATAACATATGAAGACCTCTAGCAAGGAGACAGAACATCAGTAGCAGCCATTCAGCTACCACACAGGAGCACATCGCTAGACTTCGCTTAACCACAGCATAACAGCTACCATTTAGCTTCAAACGAGCAGACAAAGAAGTTGCGCAGATACAGCAGCAGTAAAACCCAACAAACTTGCAACCTCTATACATTACAACATCACGCAGCCAGGACAAGGCTGAGTTTCTTCTTTGTGGATGAAACAACAGAGAAACAAACAACAACAGAAATTAGCCGATAATATGCTTGGAAACCGTTGGTGCAACAACCAAACCCCAAGCCAAAACTACACCAAACCAGCGACACAGCAAATGGATTAAAACAGCTGCCGAGAAAAGACATCAGAAAACCCACACCTTGAGCATTAGCAAAACAAACAACAGGCCCAAAACAAGGACAGGGCACATCTGTCCCGCCCAGCAACAGATCCGCCCAGCAATATACCATAGGCCAGCAACAGATCAAACACAAGGACTACTGACTGCAACTGCACAACCACGAACTGCACCAAACCAAATTCGGCAACAGCTCAGCTGCATACATCTACCAAACCTGCAGATCCAAGACAGGGCACATCTGCCCCTCCCAGCAAGCAGCACTGCAGCAGCTAACCAGCCCAACATTAGCTAAACCAGCACAGCACACGGACCAGCTAACTAGCCCATCAACTTTAGACCCACTAGAAGAAACCCCAGGGGCCACTTCAGCAGCTAGCAGAAGCTCAACCACAAAAACCTGCAGAACCCAGCCAAAACATACCATAGCAAAACCTGAATACAACTGCAGCAAAACAGCATTTAGATCCCCTAACAGAAGCAGCACTACACAGCCACATCACAGCAAGAAAACCAGTCGACTAACCCCAAACCAGAAGCACATCACAGCAGCTGCATAATAAAAAGCTGCAGCTATACAAAACACCTGTAACCGTTACATCAAGCACAAACCAGCAGCAAACCAGCAGACAGAAGCTCTACTGCTAGACAAGCTCAAACCATAGCTTCATCAACCCTCCCACGAACACAGCCATGATGCAAAACACAGCAACACGAACGCTTACAAATCTAACAGATCTTACAAATCAAGATATTGCAAACAAAACCTGAATTTAATTTCTTGAAACCTAGCATTAGTATGGAGACCACAATTAAGCAAATGAATAATATCAAGGATAATGTTCCGGGCAGGAATAGAAACTTTAGTAAAAATCCTAGCATTACGTTCTTGCCATATCCTATAGACCACAACAGCAAAACAAAAATGAAAAGACTATGATGAAAATTATGGCAGGAGCTGCGAGTAATAAACTCAGTGATAGAGGTCCAACTACGACTGAAACCACGCCAACCACAGCGTCTAAGAACTGCAACCAGAATCTGAAAGGAATAACTACATTGGAAAAATAGATGATGGAAAGTTTCCCTTTCGTTGGAGCAAAGAACACAGAAAGGGTCAACCTCAAGGCCAAACTATAGAACTATTCTTGGATCTTGCCCTTGTCTTTGTCTTTCGTATTGGATCCTTCAGGCTTAACTAAAATAAATGTCATGATATAGCAAGGGTAAGCAACTAATTTGCTTAACAAGTTTATATACAAGGGAGATATATCATGATTAGAAAGAAGTTTTGCTTTCAATATTGAACAATAATATAAGATTGTGAAGGAACATGAATTAATAATCAATAATTGAATATTCGAATAATTGAATAACATGAACTGAGTGGTTTTAAAATAACCATGAACATTTACCAAGGTTCTCAGTCATTTAAACTGGACCTCTTAATAAGTTTTGGTATTCAAGGGGATCAACCACTCATACCTCATGATTTATGCATAAACACTTAATAAATCTAGCATCGATATCATGCCTTAATCAAATTCGTCCTTTTCTCATTCAAGAGTTCTTATCATATTAATTTAATAAGAACAACTTTTTAAAACACATTTGATTTAACAAATTTAAACATGTTTGATCTAGCTGATACAATTAGCATAGATCTATCTTATAAACAGTTCATGAATGAAGAACTTTAATTTAATTCGCAGTTCAATAATAATAGAACATGAATTCAATTGCACAAAGTGCGAATTTCAATAATCATATAGATGTGAATAATCATCAATAATTATTCACTAACATTCTTTGAAAATAATAACTTGAGTTTGAGTTAGGAAACTTGCCTCGTTTGTAGGTTACGACTACACAATTAAATTCTATCCGCTAGGCAGTTTAATTATCTTCCTTTGATAGACCTATAGTTAATCTTTCAATTAGCCATAGCATAACATTAGATTATGTAATCACATAGTTATTATATAATGTTACTATTAAATAACAACTACCTTTAATTCACTTAATATTATTAATTTTGATAATATTTAATTAAGTGAGATCTAGAATTTTATGAAATAAAAGTATTCAATTTTCTATTTTGGTAAATAGTTAAATTGATAAAAGTTTAAAGTTAAAGTATGATATTTGAAAAATTTTCAAAGTAAGCAAGTTGTCATAAAATAACCGGTAGTAAAAAAACGATGTCTGGCGTGATTGCATAGTAGCACAGTATTATTGATTATTGATGCTTATGTGAAAGTCACTCGGTTATACTCAATTATTGTTACAATAATTCTTTGCATCATATCTCTCATATTATTGATTCAATTATTGTCACGCGATATCATTTTGCATAATATTTTATATATTATTAAATCAATAATTGAGATGACAAAGTTATTCATATTATTATTTTAATATTGACAATGTCTAGAAGTTACATCGAGGAGAGGTTTGGTCACCTAATTGCGGCCAATAAAGAGAAATCCTTATCGGAAAGCCCTCTTTCGTGGGAACGACACGGTTGTTAAATATTGTGAGTTATAATATTAATGATGAATATTATTAAAAATTGAATTTGAGTTCAGAGTTGAATTTGGAGACGCAGACGTGATATTTGAGTCCGGAATGATGAAATTGGTAGAAATAGACTATAAACACAAAATTTGTCGGGGTTAACTTTTTGGTCAAAAAAGTCAACAGTTGACTTTTTTAGAAAAAGTCAAACTCAAAAATGAAATTGTTGAGAAAAATATTTACATTGTGTTGGAATTATTAGTGTTAGTGGAAATTGACATTTATTTTGATAGTAATTGATGTTTGGAAGTTATATTGACAAACCGGGTAATTAATCGGGTAAATGAGCAATTAATTGCTATTAATTCACATGATTATAACTATTATTGATTCACATTCATGTACTATTGATTCACAAGATTGATAATACTTGCATGGGGAGGTATAGATGGAGGTACTATCTTTGTAATTAAGTATTTTCACATGATTATAACTATTGATTCACATAATTGAACTATTGATTCACATGATTTACTATTAGGGAGGTGGTGCAAGTTTGATAATACTTGCGGGACTAAATTAAAAATGAAAGAAAAGTTGAAGGTATTATCTTTGTAATATTTTGAGCCCCAAAACGTGTAATTATCGAAACTATATTTTCCTATAAATAGAAGCTCATTCTTCCTTCATTTCTCACCAATTCACTAAATCTTTAGAGCAATTATTATAGAGATAAATTATAGAGAGAAAGAAGAAGAGAAGTCTGCTACCTCACTATTCCAATATCCAGTTTCTTCTAAGATAAGGAATATCATTATTGTGTAAGGGGTATTATTTCTTTCGTATTTATGAAGAGAACTATTGTTATTCCATTCTTTATTATTTTGTTGGAATACCTTTATACGCGGACTACCGTATACATGGTGAAATTCTTCTATTATTCCATTCTTTTCTTATTACGTTAGAATATCATGTCTGTGCGGATTACGCATGACTTAGTTCCATTCTTTATTATTCTGTTGGAATAACCTGTCTGTGTGGTCTATCGCATGCCTGATGAATTTTGTTGTTATTCCATTCTTTATAATTTTGTTGGAATATCCTGTTTGTGCGAATTACGCATGACCTGGTTCCATTTTTTATTATTACATTGGAATATCACATGCGTGCGGATTCACAGCATGACTTTGGTTCCATTCTTTATTATTACATTGAATAACTTTTATGCATGCGATCTATCGCATGCATGGTGAATTCTTCATTATTCCATTCTTTATTATTACATTGGAATAACTTTTGTACTATGTGGATTACCGCATGCATGGTGAATGATCCTTTGTATTCATTCCTTATTAAATTGTAGAAATGATGCATCTACGTGGATTACCACATGGCGGGTGAAAATCCATTTCTGGAGTTTAATAATTTTTACGACCCTCAAAAATTCTTGAAAATTTTGAAATGATAATTTGATGAGTTTTCTATATTGTGTCCAAAGATGGCGATTTTTTGGATGTATAGATTAAGAGTTATGGATTTTATGGGAAAAGACTATTTTAAAAGTAAACCCTTATAACTCCTTGTGGTTAACTCCAAAATTGGTGAAATTTTTATTGGGAGTACATGTATATAACGAGAGTATACCACAAAAATTTGGAAATTTTGGACAAAAGTACAATTTATGATAAATGTCTAAATATTAAATAGTTTTGGCCATATGAAAAATAGTAAATGAATTTTAAAAATTTTGAGAAAAATATATATTTCAATATGGGACTATATTACATTAAATCCCGGAAAAGAAATATTTTTGGGAATTGATTTGGTATTTTTCATGAAAATAAACTAGTTATGAGTAAATGAATTAAATATGTTATGTGAAGTAACAAAATTGGAAAATAGAATTTTATGGCTTGGGAATCCTATATAGGGTATATCTGATTTTTGATGAGGAATTTGATCATTGGTGATGAAATCTTATGAGTATAGCATTTTTGAATGATTAAATGCATTATTTGGTAAAGTGTAAATAATTAAAATAAATTGTTTATAAGTTTAAGAAGTGATTAAAATATTGTTATAATATTAATAATATTAGATTATGAGTTTATTAAGTGATTGATAATATTTGGATAAGTTTAAATTCTTTAATATTTATCCTTATTTTTGATTAATATATCATTGTCATCATCCTCATGCTTATATTGTGATGAAAGTCATCTTTGGCTTACGTGCGCAAATTGGATATTGATTATTGATTTTACAATTGTATATCTTTGGCTTACGTGAAAAGATGGACCGTTGATTATTGATTTTATAGTTGTATATCTTTGGCATACGTGCAAAGATGGACCGTTGATTATTGGTTTTATAATTGTATATCTTTGGCTTATGTGTAAAGATGGACCATTAATTATTGGTTTTATAGTTGAATATATTTGGTTTACGTGCAAAGATGGACTGTTGATTATTGGTTTTACAGTTGTATATCTTTGGTTTATGTGCAAAGATGGACGGCTAATTATTGGTTTTACAGTTGTATATCTTTGGCTTACGTGCAAAGATAAACTATTGATTGATGAGTATCTTTGGCTTATGTGCATAGATGAATTGTTTATTGGTATGATTATGACCAGGGATCATTCGGTATAGTCATGACCCGTAATGTTATAGATGATGTGGTAAAGCTTCTCATTGGCCGGTAGTGCATTGATGGACAGTTATTGGTATGATTATAACCAGGGATTATTCGGTATAATCATGACTTTTGATGATTACATGAATATCCTTGGCCGTAGTGCAGGGATGATTCGATGATGTGGATTATTTATTAAGCTGAGTCTCAGCAATAAAATATTGATTATACACTTTTAATTCGTAAAAGATAGTAGATATCATGCTCTACTTGACTCTTCTAAATATAGTTGTATGTCTTTGGCCTGTAGTGCAAAGAATAAATTGTTAATCTTTTGCTGTAGTGCAAAGATGAATTTATTAGTATGATTATGAGCAGGAATTGTGATTTGGTATAACCATGATTTTTGATGTTTCAAGTGAAGATAGGTGATGAAAATTATCTTAAATCACAGGTGCGAAGAGAATTTAGAATCACAATTATGATTATGAATTATTCATATGATTGTGGGCGAGAATTGTTGATTGATGTTACAAGGATAAAACATTATTGCTGGACTTTTAACATGGAGAAGATAATAGACTTGATGGTCTATTTGACTCTTCTAATGGATTGCTCGTTCATTGGTATGAAAAGTTTTATCATCTACCGTATGTTCTAAATCTACGATTTATTATTGATGAAAGGCTATTGATAATTTAATTATCTTTAGTCATGATATTCTTTCTTTGAGCTAGTTGTGCTCACCCTTTTTTGCTTCATATTCCTTTTCGGGTAATAAGAGTGTAGCAAGTTGACGGGGATAACGAGAGAAATAGTGTGATGGTCCGAGGCGTCAAGTTTCTCAATACATTATAAAATGGCATGACATGCAGCAGATAATTGTATTGAGGACCTAAGATGTGTGTGTAATATTTTTATCGTCACTTAATAATTGATTTTGGCGAACAACAATAAGGTGATGAGAACTTGACTTTGAAAGCGTCAAAAGTGCACCTCATTAGAATGAATATGATAATAATCTTCTCGTTCTTCTTTGGGGTCTTAAAATATTTGTTCTTGTATTTTATATGGCATTGTAACAATTTGAGTTTGGATCTCATCTACGAGATAATATTGTATTAAAACTCACGACTTATCTGTTGTCGTACTCTCTGCACTGACAGATTCAACGATTATATAAATGAAGTTTGTATTTGATTTTTATAGAGTGATATCTGGCGACTCAGAATGGGTCGTGTGGACCTATTTTGGGGGCGTCACGAATGGTATCAAAGCTTAGAGATATGGTCGCTGGCGGAGATAAGAGTCTAGAACTAGGAGGGGAGAGACAAGTTATATACTTCGTTAGTGTGTGACTTACCTAAGCTGAAATTGTTTAATTGATAAGTTGACAAATTGTGATATGTCAATTAACCTTTGTTTTGAAGATATATTCTAGAATGATATTTGAAATACAGGAGATGAGCAATGGAAAAATCATGATACTGAGAGAGAAATAACCAGAAGGTACAATCCGAAAAAAAGCAAGGTATTCTCATCTCTTGAACTACCAGTGCGTAAAATTTCGAGGCGAATTTTCATAAGGAGGGAGATTGTGAGATCTCGAATTTTATGAAATAAAATTCAATATTCAATTTTTCTATTTTGGTAAATAGTTAAATTGATAAAAGTTTAAAGTTAAAGGTCATATTTGAAAATTTTTTCAAAGTAAGCAAGTTGTCGTAAAATAATTGGTAGTAAAAAAAACGATGTCTACGCGTGATTGCATAGTAGAACACGATATTGATTATTGATGCTTATGTGAGAAGTCACTCAGTTATACTCAATTATTACTACAATAATTCTTGCATCATATCTCTCATATTATTGATTGATTATTGTCACGATATCATCTCGCATAATATTTTATATATTATTAAATCAATAATTGAGGCGACAAAAAGTTATTCATATTATTATTTGAAATATTGATAATGTCTAGAAGTTACATCGAGGAGAGGTTTGGTCACCTAATTGCGGCGCCAATAAGGAGAAATCCTTATCGGAAAGCCCTCTTTTCACGAGAAGCGACTGGTTGTTAAATATTGTGAGTTATAATATTAATGATGAATGTTATTAAAAATCGAATTTTAGTTCGGAGTTGAATTTGGAGATGCGGACGTGATATTTGAGTCCGGAACGATGAAATTAGTAGAAATAGACTATAAACACAAAATTTATCGGGGTTGACTTTTTGGTCAAAAAAGTTAACAATTAACTTTTTCGAAAAAAGTCAAACTTCAAAATTTCAAAAATGAAATTGTTGAGAAAAATATTTACATTGTGTTGGGATTATTAGTGTTAGTGGAAATCGACATTTATTTTGATAGTAATTGATGTCTGGAAGATATATTGACCAACCTGGTAATTAATCGGGTAAATGAGCAATTAATTGCTATTAATTCACATGATTATAACTATTTGTTCACATGTGTGCTATTGATTCACATTCTTGTACTATTAGGGGAGTTGGTGCAAGATTGATAATACTTGCATGACTAAGTTAAAAATAGAGGCATAGATGGAGGTACTATACTGTAATTCGTATTTTCACATGATTATAACTATTGATTCACATAATTGAACTATTGATTCACATTATTTACTATTAGGGGAGGTGGTGCAAGTTTGATAATACTTGCAGGACTAAATTAAAAATGAAAGAAAAGTTGAAGGTATTATCTTTGTAATATTTTGAGCCCCAAAATGTGCAATTATCGAAACTATATTTTCCTATAAATAGAAGCTCATTCTTCCTTCATTTCTCACCAATTCACTAAAGCTTTAGAGCAATTATTATAGAGAGATTATAGAGAGAAAGAAGAAGAGAAGTCTGCTACCTCACTATTCCAATATCCAGTTTCTTCTAAGGTAAGGAATATCATTATTGTGTAAGAGGTATTATTTCTTTCATATTTATGAAGAGAGCTATTGTTATTCCATTCTTTATTATTCTATTGAAATAACCTATATCTGCTGACTCTGTATACATGGTGAATTTTTTATTATTCCATTCTTTATTATTATGTTTGAATAATATCACATGCATGCATGCGGATTACGCATGACTTTATTATTCCATTATTTATTATTACATTGGAATAACTTTATGCATGCGCGGTCTCATCGTATGCTTGGTGAATTTTGTTATTATTCCATTCTTTATTATTCTGTTGGAATATCACATCGTGTGGATTACGCATGACCTGGTTCCATTTTTTATTATTACATTGGAATATCACATGCATGCGGATTACTCATGACACAGTTCCATTCTTTATTATTACATTGGGAATAACTTTTATGCATGCGGTATATCGCATGCATGGTGAATTCTTCCATTATTCCATTCTTTATTATTACATTGGAATAACTTTGTCTATGTGGATTACCACATGCATGGTGAATGATCCTTTGTATTCATTCTTTATTAAATTGTGAAATGATCATCTCGTGGATTACAACATGATGGTGAAAATCCATTTGCTTGATTTCATAATTTTTTACGACCCTCAAAAATTCTTGAAAATTTTGAAATAATAATTTGATGAGTTTTCTATATTGTGTCCAAAGATGACAATTTTTGGATGTATAGATTAAGAGTTATGGATTTTATGGGAAAAGACTATTTTAAAAGTAAACCCTTATAACTCCTTGTGGTTGACTCCAAAATTGGTGAAATTTTTATTGGGAGTACATGTATATAACAGGTGTATACCCTGTAAATTTCAGAAATTTTGGACAAAAGTACAATTTATGATAAATGTCTAAATATTCGGCATTTTTGGCCATATGAAAAATATTAAATGAATTTTAAAAATTCTGAGATAAATATATGTTCAATATGGGTCTATATTCTGCTAAATCCCAGAAAAAAAATATTTTTAGAACTGATTTGGTATTTTTCATGAAAATAAACTAGTTATGAGTAAATGAATTAAATATGTTATGTGAAGTAACAAAATTGGAAAATAGAATTTTATGGCTTGGGAATCCTATATAGGGTATATCTGATTTTTGATGAGGAATTTGATCATTGGTGATGAAATCTTATGAGTATGGCATTTTGAATGATTAAATGCATTATTTGGTAAAGTTTAAACAATTGAAATAAATTGTTTATAAGTTTAAGAAGTGATTAAAATATTGTTATAATATTAATAATATTAGATTATAAGTTTATTAAGTGATTGATAATATTTGGATAAATTTAAAGACTTTAATATTTATCCTTGTTTTCACTTATATCATTGTCATCATCCTCATGCTTATATTGTGACGAAAGTCATCTTTGGCTTACATGCAAAGTTGGACTGTTGATTATTGATTTTACAATTGTATATCTTTGGCTTACGTGCAAAGATGGACCGTTGATTATTGGTTTTAGAGTTGTATATCTTTGGCATACTTGAAAAGATGGACCATTGATTATTGGTTTTACAGTTGTATATCTTTGGCTTACGTGCAAAGATGGACCGTTAATTATTGGTTTTACAGTTGAATATCTTTGGCTTACGTGAAAAGATGGACTATTGATTATTGGTTTTACAGTTGTATATCTTTGGCTTACGTGCAAAGATAAACTATTGATTGATGAGTATCTTTGGCTTATGTGCATAGATGAACTGTTTATTGGTATGATTATGACTAGGGATCATTCGGTATAATCATGACCCATAATGTTATAGATGATGTGGTAAAAGTCCTCATTGGCCCGTAGTGCATTGATGGACAGTTATTGGTATGATTATAAATAGGGATTATTCGGTATAATCATGACCTTTGATGATTACATGAATGTCCTTGGCCGTAGTGCAGGGATGATTTGATGATGTGGATTATTTATTAAGCTAAGTCTCAGCAATAAAATATTGATTATACACTTTTAATTCGTAAAAGATAGTAGATATCATGCTCTACTTGACTCTTCTAAAATACAGTTGTATGTCTTTGGCCTGTAGTGCAAAGAATAAATTGTTAATCTTTGGCAATAGTGAAAAGATGAATTTATTAGTATGATTATGAGCAGGAATTGTGATTTGGTATAACTATGATTTTTGATGTTTCAGGTGAAGATAGGTGATGAAAATTATCTTCGTCCTAGGTGCGAAGAGGAATTTAGAATCACAATTATGATTATGAGTTATTCATATGATTGTGGACAGGAATTGTTGATTGATGTTATATGGATAAAATATTATTGGTGGACTTTTAACATGGAGAAGATAATAGACTTGATGGTCTATTTGACTCTTCTAATGGATTGCTCGTTCTGCTGCAACTATGGTTGAAAAGTTTTATCATCTACCATATGTTTTAAATCTCTGATTTATTACTGATGAAGGCTATTATTGATGTAAATTATCTTTAGTCATGATATTCTTTACTGGGCTAGTTGTGCTCACCCTTTTTACTTCACAATTCCTTTCAGGTAATAAGAGTGTAGTAAATTTGGGTTTGACGGGGATAACGGAGGAAATAGTGTGATGGTCCGAGACTGTCGAAGTTTCTCAATACATTATAAAACGACATGACATGCAACAAATAATTGTATTGAGGACCTAAGATGTGTGTGTCGTACTTTATACGTCACTTAATAATTGATTTTGGCGAACAACAATAGGGTGATGAGAACCCGACTTTGAAAGCGTCAAAAGTGCACCTCATTAGAATGAATATGATAATAATCTTCTCATTCTTCTTTGGGGTCTTAAAATATTTGCTGTTGTATTTTATATGGCATTGTAACAATTTGAGTTTGAATCTTGTCTCTGAGACAATATTGTATTAAAACTCACGAACTTATCTGTTATCATACTACTTGCAATAGTTCAGCAGTTGTATAAATGAAGTTTGTATTTGATTTTTATAGAGTGATATCTGGCGACTAAGAATGGGTCGTGTGGACCTATTTTGGGGGCATCATGAATGGTATCAGAGCTTAGGGATATGGTCGCTTGCGGAGATAAGAGTCTAGAACTAGGAGGGGAGAGACGAGTTATATACTTCGCTAGTGTGTGACTTACCTAAGTTGAAATTGTTTACTTGATAAGTTGACAAATTATGATATGTCAATTCACCTTTGTTTTGAAGATATATTCTAGAATGATATCCGAAATACAAGAGATGAGCAATGGGAAAATCATGATACAGAGGAAATAACCAGGAAGGTACAATACGAAAAGAAAGCAAGGTATTCTTATCTCTTGAACTACAGTGCGTAAATTTTGAGGCGAAAATTTCATAAGGAGGGGAGATTATGAGATCCCGAATTTTATGAAATAAAAGTATTTTTCTATTTTTGTAAATAGTTAAATTGATAAAAGTTTAAAGTTAAGGGTCATATTTGAAAATTTTTCAAAGTAAGCAAGTTGTCATAAAATAACCGGTAGTAAAAGAATAGTAATACGCGTGATTGCATAGTAGCACACGGTATTGATTATTGATGCTTATGTGAGAAGTCACTCAGTTATACTCAATCCTTCTTCTTTACGAATAAGACTGGTGCTCCCCACGGTGATACGCTCGGTCGAATGTATCCCTTATCTGATAACTCTTGTAGTTGAACCATCAGTTCCTTCATTTCTATCGGAGCCATACGATACGTCGCTTTGGATACCGGTGATGTCCCTGGTGCCAAATCGATTACAAACTCTACCTCTCTATCTAGTGGCAATCCCGGAATCTCATCTGGGAAGACATCAATGAATTCCCTTACAATAGGTATCTGACCCAGTTCACCCTTGACTCTGCGGGTATCCACAACGTGAGCCAAATAACCTATACAACCCTTCCTAAGCAACTTCTTTGCTTGCATCATCGTCAGACAACAAGATTGTCTCAGCGATTTACTGCCATAAAATACCACCTTTGACTTATTCGGAGTCTTTAGGTGTACGTACTTTTTTTTACAGTCAATGATCGCTCCGTGACTCGATAACCAATCCATCCCGAGGATTACATCAAACTCTCCAAGACGAATCGGTATCAAATCCACGTTAAGCTTAAACCCTCTTACATCAGCACAACAGTTCCTAAGGATGTAGTCTACATGGATAATTTCTTTGTTTGCTACTTCTACATTCATTGGGTGTTCTAATAGTTCACGAGGTAAACTTAATCTTTGAGCAAATTCATCAAATATGAAAGAACATGAAGCTCCCGAATCGAATAACACATAGGCATTTATATCGTTGATCGAAATTATACCTGACACCACCTCCCTGGATGCCACAACATCTTGCACTGTCATATTGAATGTCCTCGTTGTCGGCTTGTTTGGCTGGGCTGGTCCTCCACTGGTTGTCCTAGTGTTATTGCCCCTGTTGCCGTTTTCACTATCCGTGGTTTTCTTCCTCGGGCAATCCTTGATCCGATGTCCCGCTTCACCACAGTTAAAACAACCTCCCTTCTTCACCTTAGGAAAATTGGGTGAGGTATGCCCTTCTTGTCCACAGGTATAACATACCATTTTTCCCTTAATGCACTCTCCCGAGTGGCCCTTTCCACAGTTTCCTCACATCGACTTCTTTTGTTGCACACTTCCTTGCTGACTCTCTAAATTACTACCCCCACTGCTCCATTTCCGCTTCTTGTTGTTGCTACCGCCATTGCTTACATTCTGATTTCCACCTTCTGCTTTCTTCTTATTCTTCTCCCGATTGTACTTTGAGACCGCTTCGCTTCCACCTTCCGCTATGGGAGCTTTCTCCAACAGATTTGAGAATGACATGATTTGTAAAACTGCTACCTTATTGTAAATCCACGGCTTTAGTCCATTTTCGAACCTTCTTGCTTTTCTTACCTCCGTGTCCACCTGATGTGGAGCGAATCTGGCCAATTCATTGAACTTCGCGACGTCTTCGACATTTGACATATTCTCTATTTCAATTCAAAAACTTGATCTCCATTCTCGCCAGTGTACTCTTAGGAAGTAGTTCCCAAAGAAAAATGTCTTGAACAACCTCCCAAGTCACGATTCGATCCTGACTTTGTTCTGGTTGGCCTCCCACCAATAGTTAGCCTCACCCTTCATTAAGTAGGTAGCAAAAATTGTTTTCTGCTCTTCTGCTACTCTAGCAATAATGAAGGCCTTTTCAATCTCCTTTATCCACGTATGGGCCTCTATCAGGTCTGCTATTCCTCTAAACTCCGGCGGTCCTACTGCCTTGAAGTCCTTAAAGTTGGCTAGTTGGTTTCCCGCCTGATTTCCTGCAGGTTGAGCTTGATTCCTCATAGCTTCAGCCATCATGTTGATATAGTCTTGCAGTGGGTTTGGTTGAGCTCCCACTGCATTATTAACTGACTCTTCAATCTCTTGTTTCCTTAGTACACGTCTGGGTGACATTATCTAGTGAAACAAAATTCTAACACGTTACTCGGGTTTTATTATCATATAAGTACTTAGCATGTAATGCGCTACTATATTCAAACAATCAGATGATCATTATGTGAGAGTTTTAAATTACCAAGATTTGGAAGTCTTTCTCCCTGATTAGTGGGTTAGGTTTGTTTAAAAAAAAATATTCCAATTCAGTCTACTAGATTCACATAACATTAAATAGACAATTTACTATTTAAATTTTCCAACACATATCATAATAATGCATTTATATTCATATACCAATCTTCGGTGTCTCGCATGTTCAATACAGGTATATTTTTATAAATGCTACTATCCCATTTTAAACACAAAAGATGGGATTAACTTAAAATGATACTCCCCTACATACACAAGTAGGGATACTACCAAACTACCTACTACATCACACTGTGAGAGGCTACATCAACATAAAACCTATTACACAAAAAGGGGTACTAATGCATCTATCTACAACTGGTCCATAGCATAATCATCACTTTGGTGGCCTGCTTGGTCACTCCAAACGAGCTCTGGGGAAACAACCCCTCCATAACTCTACGCCAAACGGATCGACTCGACTTCCCTATGTCAATATGCGCCCTCCTAGTCCCACTGCGCTGGCCCTCATATGCTACGTCTAGTGCCAGTCCTAAAGTCTCGACCCTGACCTTCATGGCCTGCAGTGCTATCTCTAACTGGTCCACCCGCTTGGCTGACTTATAAAATGCCTCCTCCACACGTATCTTATCTGCAATCTCCAAGTCAAACTCACCCCGGACGCTGGATGCTCTCTACGCTCCGTGCTCAAACTTTGCCTTCTCCTGCGCTTCTGTTTGTACTCACCTCTGCTAGCTCAATCAGTGCCTGATTAGCAGCATCTTTATACTGTTGCTCCATGTACTGATGAGTCATATTCTGTGCCTCCAACTGTAAAATCCTCTCCTCCTGTGCATGGTTTTTCTCTAGCAGGTCACCGATCATCACATCCTGCGAGGTGTCCATCACCTCCTCTGGTACGGCCTCCTCCTGGTCTATGGAATGGCTCCCCTGACTACCACTCGACATCCTATAATAAAATAAGGATACAACATCAGTACTACAATAAAATATATTCATTGATAAAATGAAATAATATTTTATTAAGTACAACACATACTCGATGAATTTCCACAATCCATCTCCTAACATACTCTATAAGAGTTTTCTACTAAGGTTATAACCTAGGTTTCACATTCTTAATGTTTATAACCTCTGGCTTTGATACTAACCTGTGACGTCCCCAAATCCAGGTTCTCTAACCTCAGATTCGGTGCTCACGATCTATCATCATCATAAGCATTCTATAACTATTACGGAATAATAAACATACATTGTTCATTATAATAAAGTTTCATAACATAGTCCCAAGGTCTTCTAACCTTAACTTAAACACACCCTTCATATTACAAAAGGTTTACATAAGAAATTTCATCAGATAATAATAACTAACATTCATTCTAAACTATTCTTAGATCTTGCCCTTGCCTTTGTCTTTCGTATTGGATCCTTCAGGCTTAACTGAAATAAATGTCATGATATAGCAAGGGTAAGCAACTAATTTGCTTAACAAGTTTATATACAAGGGAGATATATCATGACTAGAAAGAAGTTTTTCTTTCAATGTTCAACAATAATATAAGATTGTGAAGGAACATGAATTAATAATCAACAATTGAATATTCGAATAATTGAATAACATGAACTGAGTGGTTTTGAAATAACCATGAACATTTGCCAAGGTTTTCAGTCATTTAAACTAGACCTCTTAATAAGTTTTGGCATTCAAGGGGATCAGCCTTTCATACCCCATGATTTATGCATAAACACTCAATAATCCAGCATCAATATCATCTCTTCAAAAACCGAACCCCTCTCTCTCTTTTCTCTCTTTGTATTTTGCTAGCTTGGGAGAAAAAAATAGAAGAAGAAGAATAGGAGAAATGAAATGAATAGCAAATGAAATGTGGTGATCTAACTAATATCCCCCATACCTTTGTTGTCCCTTGGATAAAAGGCTTTGCCTTATCTCTTTCAATTAAGCCTAATCATGTGATTAAGGGTGCTAAGTAGATTTTCTACCAATGGGAGATGTACACACTTGTACTTGATGTAAGAGTTACTAATTTAAGGAACTTGATTAGCATAATTTTGTTGCCTTAAAAGGCCTAATAGGGCCGGTCACTTTACCCCCATTATCTCCTCCATTTTGCTTTTATTTTAATGCACAAATTTGATTAATCAAAAGTCTAAAATACCCTTAACAATTGGGCTAAGTATTGGTTTGCATTTTATTTCTTTTGGGCTTCTCCTTTAATTGTTTTGGGCCATGTAATAAACATAGTCTAACAATTTTAATATATGTTGCCCAAATTGTTTATTTAGGGTTTCCATTCCCAATCTTATAAAATTTAATTACTTATACATGTGACTTTAGCTCATAACCTAATTAGGTTTACTAGAAATAGGTTTAAAATTATTAGTCACTTGAAATAACAAGATTATCCACTTAAGTTAGTATACCTATTAAATACTAACCTTCCTTATTACTATAACCCTTAGGTTATTTAATTGTCTCACATAATGTATAATTAGGTTACGAAACTTTCATTTTTAATGAAATCTATAAATATATATATCCATCACTATAGTATATATGTTTATTGATCCATGCACCACTTCACATATGTTGTCACATATTAAATCACTATATAACACAAAGTTTTAAATATCAATAATGTACAGACATAAATAGTGACTTAAAATTCACGGTTATTACAGGTGTATGACATGATCATGACCACTGGTGATACTAACGAATATCCTTAGCCCGTAGTGCATGGATAATTCGATGATGTGTTTGACAGGATCATGACCATTGGTCTTACAGTTGAATGTCTTTAACCGTAGTGCACTGACAGACAATTGATTGGTATGATCATGGCCATTGGTTTTATAGTTGAATATATTTGGCTCGTAGTGCAAAGATAGACAACTGATTGGTATGATCATTGCTATTATATTTGAATGTCTTTAGCCGTTGGGGTAAGGATATTTAGTGAACGTTCTATTAAGCCTTTGTGGCAAGGAGAAACTGTTGATTTACATGATTATAAACATGAATTATGAATTTAACTATAATCTTTGGTGGTTTAGGTGAAGACAGGTGATTAAAGTTCTCTTTGTCTTGGGTACAACAAAGAACTGTTGATGAGTATTATAGTAATGAAATATTAACGACGGACTTTTAATTTAGAGGAGATAGTAGACATTACGTTCTACTTGACTCTTCTAATGGATTGTTGATTCCACTGTAATTATGGTTGAAAACTTTTATCATCTACCATATGTTTTAAATATCTGATTTATTACTGATGAAGACTATTGATAAATTAATTATCTTAGTCATAATATTCTTTACCGGGCTATTTGTGCTCACCCTTTTGCTTCACAATTCCTTTCAGGCTTTAAGAGTGTAGCTGGGTCGAGCGGGGATAACAGGGGAATAGTGTAATGGTCCGAGACTGTGAAAGTTTCTCAATACATTATAAAACTGCATGACATGCAATATATAATTATATTGAGGACCTAAGATGGGTGTGTCGTATATTATACGACAGTTAATAATTGATTCTGGTGAACAACAATAGAGTCATGAGAACCCAACTTTGGAAACGTCAAAAATACACTCAGTTAGAATGAGGAGGACATAAATCTTCTCGTGTCCCTTTAGAGACTTGAAATATTTGTTGCTGTACTTTATATGACATTGTAATAATTTGAGTATGAATATTGTCGTATTATATACGTAACAATATTTGTATTGAAACTCACAGCTTATGTGTTGTCGTATTTTGCACGACAGTTCAACAATTGTATAAATGAAGTTTGTATTTGAATTCTGTACCGTGTATCTAGCGACTCAGAATGGGTTGTGTATACCTATTTTGGGGGCATCACAACCTTACTTAATACTCTTCCATATATTTATGTAATGATTATTAAGGAGAGAGAGAGAGTTTGTAAACTATCAAAGCTCCGTAATCAACTTAGGAAGAAGAATAAGGAAGCTCACAAGCAAATGCATATCTAACTAGATTATGTAATTCTATTTTGATTATTCTCAATCAAAACTTGGATCTATGGTTCCAAACTTTAAAACTCTAGATTTACATGTTATTAAGTGTTTTATGTTTAGATATACCCATATTGGGTGTTGATTTGTTTGGAAATCAAATTAAGAAAAGAAAAATAATTTTTCTAGTTTATAAACCATAAATTTTTATGTACTTTGGATTTTCACCGTTTTTGATCTACATCTTCTTTTTGCGATCCGTTAAAGAGGGGTGCTAGATATATAAGTTAACTACTAAACCCAGGTGGTAGCACTCAAAAATGTTGAGCACACAAGCCTTAGTGGCTGTTTTAGCCAAAATAGTTTCGTTTTTAGAAATAAAAACACACTGTTTTTGGACAGTTACTGCCAGGGATAGTTTCATCATCTTTTTTACATTAAAAAATTCTAAAAAATTTTGGGATGATAAATTGATGAGTTTTCTAACATTTCCAAGTGAAATCACTGAAAAAGGAGTCATAGATTTCCGTATGGACTATTTTTAGCGAAGCACGAAAAACTAAAAATTTCCAAAAACCTACTGCCCCAGATTTTCCAAGGGTAATAAATTCCAGCCTTTTGGAACATAAAAATATATGATATAAACTATCTCTTGTCCAAAAATGAGCTTATTCCGACTTAAAATGACCAAGTTATGGCCGTTTTAATTTTTGGGATTTTCTGACTAAAACAGCTATAACCGGAGTTCTATATCTCCTATGGCTACGAATTTTAAACTGGAAGTTCATGTTAACACGTATAAGATTATGTTAAGAGATGGGAATTTCTGGAGTGGGGCATAATAGGGCTAATTTCTTTAGCTACGAACTAAAAATAATTTTTGAAAAATACTAAAGGGAGTTGAAAAATTACAGAAAAATTCTTTTTGTGTATGAAATAAATGTATATATGTTTGATCAAAGGATGGAAAAATAATAAATTAATTTGGTATTTTCATTAAAAGAATTAATGAATCCAGCTTGCTGGATTGAAAATCTGTTGAATCCAGTTTGTTGGATTTGAAATTAATGAATCTAGGCTTGCTGGATAGGATGTCAGTTGAATCCAGGCTTGCTGGATTGGCCATCAGTTGCTGGAATTGTGACAACCCGAGAATTTAGAAAATTTTTAAAATCATAATTGATTGATTTAAGGTTCAATATTAGAACCTAGACAGAAAATAAGTGAATGGATTTGACATTTTTGAGAAGGAATTTTGAGGATTTCAAAATTCTGTGAAGGATTTTGGTGAATTATTCATGATTAAGTGTATATGTGTATATGTTCTATGAATATGGTATTATATGTGATCAGAATGTGGTTAAGGGTCAAGGGTTGACCAGATAAATTTTATCAGTGTCAAACCCTAATATTATTGACGAATATCGACGTTCATTTAGAAAACCTTAATGACTGATAAGAAACCCTAGAAACCGGTTCTGAAAACCCTAATTTTAGTTCCGGGAATTTGAAACCCTAATTTGAGAATTTAAATACAAGGTATAAGGTTTTTGTGTATTAATCACAAATCTAATTAGGGGTAAGCCTATTTGATTAACTAGAAATTCTATTAATTAGAAAACCCTAATTTTAATGTTGGAAACCCTAATTCTTGGGTTATAAACCCTAATTCATAATTTGGGAAAACCCTAGATATTATTTAAAATTTTTAATGTTAATTAGGAAACATTAATCGTAATTAGCAAGCTTGAGAGTGATTAGTAAACTTTAATATAATTAGAAAATACTAATTATAAATTTGAAAGTTTAATTTTTCCATTTTTAAAGCCTTAATTTGGAAATTCTAGAATTAATTTGTGGAACCTTAGGTTTTAACCCCAAGGGTCAAACCCTAAGGGTTTGCACATGTTACAATTATGCCATTAAATGTAGGAATCAAATGACTAGAATGCCCTTTTGTCACATTCTTTAATAGGTGGCTTGTAAATCTAGCCATAATATTGAGTTGGTAACCTAATTGATATGCCATGTGCATTATATCTATCCAAGATCATATCAAGTGCCACCTAGCAAGATTTGTATACATTGAATCTAAACATAGGAGATTTAAAGTAAGAAAAGTTACTTTACTTTTCATTTTTCTCCAAGACTTTCTCTCTCCAAAATTTTCGAAATCTAGAGTGAGAGAGAGTGAGAAACCAAGCTAATATCAGTTCATAGCAAGCCCATAACAGAATCATGAAGTCAGAATCTAGATCAAAGCCTAGAAGGTATAAACCCTAAATTCTATAAATCTTGTGTTTTGATGTTAGATGTTGTTTAGAGTTGTGTTATATAGGGCTGAGCAAGTAACCAAATTGGAATCGAAACCGCACCAAAAACTGCACTAACCGCACCAATTAAAACTGCACTAACGGTTCCGGCGTATGTGGCTGTTTTTAAGTGGGTTGAATAACCAAATTTACGATTCCGGTTTGGTTACTAGCCAAAACCGCACACATAAAACCGAAACCGCACCATGTGTGTGTATATATGTATTATCTCTAGTAAATTCTAAAGTTACTTTTCACTTGAACACGCTCAGAGAAAACCCCAGTCTTGCATTGCCATTTTCTTACCAACTGAAAGAAGATGGTTAGAGGTTATAGAGTCAAAAATTAAGCATTTGAGTTTTGGAATTTCGAATTTGTTTGATGCGTTACTGGAGGGGCTTATAGCTGAGGGGCCAAATTCGTTGGTTTGAGCACTTAATGCATTGGTTAAGGTCTATGCTATAGTAGTAATAGTCTAATAGATTATTTTTCAAATTAGGTACAGTTAGAATTATATTCTATAAGTCCTCCCTGCAATATATAAGATAGAATTTCATTCTATCACCAGTATATACTTTTAATTTTTGGGAACTAAATAAACCTTCTTGCTTGTTATCGAATATATGGTCTGTGTTGTTTTATATAACGCATGTTTTAGTTTTAAAGCATCATTCCTTTATTATAAACTAAAACTATTTTATGTGTTTCATTGTTCTATGATTTGATGGTGAATTTGACATGTTTGGCAGAAGGAGCTTTGTTTCTATGCTTGATATAATTCTCATTGCCGACTCTGTCACTAAGTTAATTGCTCGATGTGAGTTATGTGTTAAATTCTATTGAAGGCTTAGACCTTTTTGTTGTTTCAATTGGTTTTGCAACCGAAACCGCACCGGATAATTTAAAACTGCATCACACCAATCATAGGCAGTTTCGTGTGCGATTTTAGATTTTTCAAACCGCACCATGCTCACCCCTAGTGTTATAAGATGTTATTTAGTGATCTGAGTTGTTAAATCCCAGACCCATAACATCAAAGTGCTCGAAATTGGAGTTTTTAGAAATCTGGGAAAAGTTTGAAAAGTGGCCTGATAGCCATATGTCAGAGGCCTTAGATCTTTATCTGTTAATGTTTTGGTGTGTTTTATGTTAAATATATGTTCTTTGTTGTAAGGGCTATGTTCTGGAACTTGAATCAAGCCCAGATTATGTGTAGATCGAAAGTTATAAGTAGTCAAACTGTGTTGACCGTTCACGAAATCAGTTTCTGGGCAACCTAGTTTTGCCCAGAAAATTCTGACAAAGTTTTTGCAGGGCCTTGATCTTGCTACTGTTTGTGTTTTAGTCCGTGTTAGTGATTTGATCTTATAGTCTGATATGAGGACTACATGATCATGCCTTTAGACCACTTAGATTCATAGCAGGATCAAAGATATGGTGGGTCAAATAAGCGTTGACCATCACGCTGGATGAAGATTCTGGGCAACCAAAAAATCTCCAAAGGTAGTTTCTGACCTCTACTTTGACCGGTCTAGATCTCTTGGATTTGTTGTTTTTATGATGATCTGATGTTATAAACTTGTACACTGACATCAATACTACATAAATGAACAAATAAAACACATTATGTAAGCTCAGAATGCATTGATTCGAAGCTTCAAAGTAAGGCCTAGCAATTGTTCTTCATTTCTGGATGAAGAACAGGTCTGACAAGTTTTTCTGTAGCTTAGATCTCACAGATTTGTTATGTGTTGGCCATGAAAGTTGATTAAGATTGTAGTATGTCATTAGTACTACAACATTAGTGGAAACATAAGCCCAGAAATCATCAAGAACACTGATTTAATTAAGGTCAAACTAGGCAACTTGTTAACTGCTTATGAAGATCTGGGCAGGCTCAAGAACACCTATAGCTACAGTTTCGTAGCTATAGGGCTCTTTAGTGACAGATAATTTTGGAAAGTCAATTATTTTATTTAATAAATAGAAAAAAATAGTTTTTAATTATTAAAAATACAAAATAAATTTCTACAAATTATTTTAAAGTCCAAAAATTAGCTTTTAATTATTTAGAGTATATTTCATAAATATTTAATATTTTTGAAATATAAATGGTATTTAATTTATTTAATTATAATATTAAATAAATTATTTAAAAATGATTTTAATACTTGAAAAATCATGAAAAATTATATTATGGTGTAAGAAAATATTTTAAGTTATTTTTAATAACTTTTGATATTTTGTGATGAAATTCATTAATAAATTAATATTAATGGTAATGTATTATTTAATGAATATATTAAATAAATTATAGAAAAATAGAATTAATGTTTTAAAAATCATATAAAATGGTTTAAGTGTTATAAAAATATTTGAAGTTATAAAATATAACTTTTGATATTTTGCCATGAAAATATTAATATTTTTATATTAATAGAAATTATCGGATAATGAATTTAATTGTTTAAAAATCATATAAATATGATTTTAAGGTATTAAAAATACTTTGTAATATTATAATATTATGTTATGATTTTTATTAATATTTAATATTAAATAAATATTAATGATAAAGGAATAATGTGGTATTTAATACTGATATAAATGATTAAAAAATCATGATAAATGATAATAATTATCTGAAAATTATTACGAGCTTATGAAAAATATTTTGACTGATAATAAATTATCTAAGATATCTGTGAACCAGTTTAGACCGAGTCTTAGTGATTTTAGACTCGAGATTTGTTCGAATAGACCATCGGGATGTTAGAATTTTATGGGGTCAAGTCAGACTGAAATAGTTTAACTTGATACTAAGTCTTATGTGTGTTGTAGACTGATAGGGTTATGTGTTATGTGTTTAGGATATTCTATGTATATATATATATATATATATATATATATATAATAGTATTATATTGTGATGATATTATTCTAATTTTTATATCGATATTATTTATATATTAGGTATTCAGAAAAAGCTAGATAAATTGTGTAACAGTAATCGACCGATCAGGCAAGTTTTCCTTAACTCGATCTCGAGTTGTTTCATCTAAGAATTGTTAAATTGTACTCTGTACATATTGCATGTATTAATCAGGTATGGAAGGCTGATCACCTTCATTACCATTCAGTCTAGATATAATTGATATGTTCATGTTAAATGTTCTTCAGCTATGCAAGTTTGTTCATGCTAGTTCTTAACGATATTGAAGAATTATAGCCAGCTTATTATTCAAATTCTTTCAATCATGATATATCCTTAAATAAATTTATACTTGCTGGGCAACCTTATGTTCACCCTTGCTATATCATGATAAAACATTGCAGATTAAGGCAAATACATTGGATACAAGGAAAGGTTAAAGACAGTTCCAACTTTAAGTTTATGTGTGCAGCTAAATTTGTATAAGTATTGTATATTAATGTTATTGTAAGTTAAATAAGTTATGATCTGTGTATTAAGTGAAGGTTTTCGACCTTGGGGAAAAGTGTGTAAGTTTAATATATAAACAATTTATGTTTATATCTTCCGCAACAGTTATAGAAATAGTATACCAGATCCGTGGTGATTTGGGACCTGGATTTGGGGCTCTTACAGTTGGTATCAAAGCTGTTGGTTATGAACCTTAGGTAGGAATACCTGAGACCAATAACCGCAGTGATTAGGATAAGATCTAACTCACATAGAGTTAGGTGGTCGATAAGATTCAAAGATGAATCTCAGAGAGTTATAAAGACGCGGAGTTCCCTAACTCTGATAATAAAGGTGAACAATAGTGGTGAATAGATAGAGTCCAAAAGACTAAAAGTAAAGAGATAGGAGATCGTAAAACAAAACGATCATAGTATAGAAATGAATCGTAATATATACGATGAGATCACCCCGTGATTTGATAAGGTGATAGCAGGGAAAAGAATCAATCTAATGATTGAAAAGTTTACGACAAGAATGTTGTATGAAAGTTGTACTATAAATTGGTACAGATTCAGGAAAGGATTATGAATACGAGTTGAATGAAATTCATATTGAGAAGGGAGTTAAGATTAGGTGGGGATTTCAATTGAGGACACATGTCGGCAGCTGAGTTGTATGATTCCTTGTTATGGGCGGGGAATTGTACTTGGTGTAAAAACCATTTAGTTTTTGACACTGATAATCATTGAAATGTCTGTGTCGCGCTATTTGCTATATACTTGTTGAGAGGATGATTCCTTTCTCATGTGTATAACAGATAGATAGGTTATAGGTAGAGAATATAAGGTTAAGTACGAGTTCTTAAAACTCATACTTATGGTATGTTCGTGACTCATGATTATATAAAATGTTTATGAACCCCTTAGCGAATGGACGCTAAAGGTCTGTCTAGGACAAGTTCTTAAACTCATATTATCGTGGAAAGTTCTTGAACTCATAAGTGTGGTAAGTTTGATGAACTGGGTATAGTTTTGTGTGAATGGAGTATTAAGAATAATAGGAATAGATAGACTATTTAAGAAATTGATCATTACTGGAGACAAAGGTTTTCCAAAACTCCTAGCTATGCTAGACTTCAAAATTTTTGACGTCAAGCTAAATACGCATTATGTGCTTTTGAATATATATATATATATATATATATATTTGTAAAGATTTTTGGAATGGTTTAAAGAATAGTATATGCTACTTGTTTCAGCTAGACGATAATGATATGAAATATCAAAATATATATTTTATTTATCACTCATGTACAATGTAACCTGGTGCAGAGATGATAAAAAGTTGACGAAGTTGTAAATACAAGAATATATAGTGTTGAATTCGATCCAAAAATCGTTGTCCCACTATTATATGATGTGTTATGACAAAGTCATACAATGAAGACATTCTCAAACGGACTGTTAATACAGTACGGTATCATGACGTCATTCTTCAAAAATATTTTTTTAAAAAAAATTTAATTTGCCAATGGCGTTTGGCTATACACATTCGTAAATCAATTTAAATTGATTATTAATATGAGTCTATGTTATTCGATTATGCTAGATTAATGTTTATGAAAAATCTAAGTGTTCATTGAAAGAAATTTTCTCGAACCAAATTGTTTTGGTGTGGAATCCAATAAGACTGAGGTAAGAAAATTTTATGCGCCCAAGGCGGATAAGAGGAACAAGAAAATGGTTCCACCAAAGATTAGATTGATCGAGACAGGACATAACGGGCTAATCACCCACTATGTCCAGAAAGTTCTTCTGATTTTGGATAAATTTCCATAAAACCTTTAAAATGATGCACAATATACTATATAACTCCTCAGCACAATTTGAAAATTTTTACTCTTGTGAGTGGTGTATTGGGTATCATGTGATGATGTGTATGAATGGTGTAAGCAGTATGGTGTAAGGTGTAAGGTGAATTTCGGGGATGAAATTCTTAGAAGAAGGGGTGAATGTGACAACCCGAGAATTTAGAAAATTTTTAAAATCATAATTGATTGATTTAAGGTTAAATATTAGAACCTAGACAGAAATAAGTGAATGGATTTGACATTTTTGAGAAGGAATTTTGAGGATTTTAAAATTCTGTGAAGGATTTTGGTGAATTATTCAAGATTAAGTGTATATGTGTATATGTTCTGTGAATATGGTATTATATGTGATCAGAATGTGGTTAAGGGTCAAGGGTTGACCAGATAAAATTTATCAGTGTCAAACCCTAATATTATTGTCGAATATCGACGTTAAGTTAGAAAACCTTAATGACTAACAATAAACCCTAGAAACTGGCTCTTGAAACCCTAATTTTAGTTTCAGAAATTTAAAACCCTAATTTGGGAATTTAAATACAAGGTATAAGGTTTTTGTGTATTAATCTTAAATCTAATTAGGGGTAAGCCTATTTGATTAATTAGAAATTCTATTAATTAGAAAACCCTAATTTTAATGTTGGAAACCCTAATTCTTGGATTATAAATCCTAATTCACAAGTTGGAAAAACCCTAGATATTATTTAAAATTTTTAATGTTAACTAGGAAACATTAATCCTAATTAGCAAGCTTGAGAGTGATTAGTAAACTTTAATATAATTAGAAAATACTAATTATAAATTTAAAAGTTTGATTTTTCCATTTTTAAAGCCTTAATTTGGAAATTCTCGAATTAATTTGTGAAACCTTAGGTTTTAACCCTAAGGGTCAAACCCTAAGGGTATGCACATGTTACAATTATGCCATATGCATTATAACATGTGTATTATAACCCTAAGGGCTTGTAAATCTAGCCATAATATTGAGTTGGTAACCTAATTGATATGCCATGTGCATTATATCTATCTAAGATCAGATCAAGTGCCACCTAGCAAGATTTGCATACATTGAATCTAAATATAGGATATTTAAAGTGAGAAAAGTTACTTTACTTTTCATTTTTCTCAAAGACTTTCTCTCTCCAAAATTTTCAAAATGTAGAGTGAGAGAGAGTGAGAAACCAAGCTAAGATCAGTTCATAGCAAGCCCATAACAGAATCATGAAGTCAGAATCTAGATCAAAGCCTAGAAGGTATAAACCCTAAATTCTGTAAATCTTGTGTTTTGATGTTAGTTGTTGTTTTGAGTTGTGTTATAAGATGTCATTTAGTGATCGGGGTTGTTAAATCCCAGATCCATAACATCAAAGTGCTCAAAATTGGAGTTTTTAGAAATTTGGGAAAAGTTTGAAATGTGGCCTGACAGCCATATGTCAGAGGCCTTAGATCTTTACCTGTTAATGTTTTGGTGTGTTTTATGTTAAATATCTATTCTTTATTGTAAGGGCTATGATTTGGAACTTGAATCAAGCCCAGATCATGTGTAGATCGAAAGTTATAAGCAGTTAAACTGCGTTGACCGTTCAGGAAATCAGTTTCTGGGCAACCTAGTTTTGCCCAGAAAATTCTGACAATGTTTTTGCAGGGCCTTGATCTTGCTACTGTTTGTGTTTTAGTCCGTGTTAGTGATTTGATCTTATAGTCTGATATGTGGACTACATGATCATGCCTTTAGACCACTTAGATTCATAGCAGGATCAAAGATATAGTGGGTCAAATAAGCGTTGACCATCACGCCGGATGAAGATTCTGGGCAACCCAGAAATCTTCAAAGGCAATTCCTGACCTCTACTTTGACCGGTCTGGATCTCTTAAATTTGTTGTTTTTATGATGATCTGATGTTATAAACTTGTACAATGACATCAATACTACATGAATGAACCAATAATACACATTATGTAAGCTCGGAATGCATTGATTCGAAGCTTCAAAGTAAGGCCTGGCAACTGTTCTTCATTTTTGGATGAAGAACAGGTTTGACAATTTTTTCTGTAGCTTAGATCTCATAGATTTGTTATGTGTTGGCCATGAAAGTTGATTAGGGTTATAGTCTGTCATTAGTACTACAACATTAGTGGAAACACAAGCCCAGAAATCATCAAGAACACTAATTTAATTAAGGTCAAACTAGGCAACTTGTTAACTGCTTATGAAGATTTGGGCAGGCTTAAGAACACCTACAGTGACAATTTCGTCGCTATAGGGCTCTTTAGTGACAGATAATTTCAAAAAATTAATTATTTTATTTAATAAATAGAAAGAAATGGTTTTTAATTATTAAAAATACAAAATAAATTTTTAAAAATTATTTTAAAGTCCGAAAATTAGTTTTTAATTATTTAGAGTATATTTCATAAATATTTAATATTTTTGAATATAAATGATATTTAATTTATTTAATTATAATATTAAATAAATTATTTAAAAATAATTTTAATACTTGAAAAATCATGAAAAATTATATTATGGTGTAAGAAAATATTTTAAGTTATTTTTAATAACATTTGATATTTTGTGATGAAATTCATTAATAAATTAATATTAATGGTAATGGATTTATTTAATAAATATATTAAATAAATTATGGAAAAATAAAATTAGTGTTTTAAAAATCATATAAAAATGGTTTAAGTCTTTATAAAAATATTTGAAGTTATAAAATATAACTTTTGATATTTTGCCATGAAAATATTAATATTTTTATATTAATAGCAATTATTGGAGAATGAATTTAATTGTTTAAAAATTATGTAAATATGATTTTAAGGTATTAAAATACTTTGTAATATTATAAATATATTATAATATTATGTTATTATTTTCATTAATATTTTATATTAAATAAATATTAATTATAAGGGAATAATGTGGTATTTAATATGATACAAATGATTAAAAAATCATGATAAATGATAATAATTATCTAAAAATTATTACGAGCTTATAAAAAATATTTTGACTAATAATAAATTATCTAAGATATCTGTGAACCAGTTTAGACCGAGTATTAGTGATTTTAGACTCAAGATTTGTTCGACTAGACCACCGGGATGTTAGAATTTTGTCGGGCTCAAGTCAGACTGAAATAGTTTGACTTGATACTAAGTCTTATGTGTGCTGTAGACTGATAGGGTTATGTGTTCTGTGTTTAGGTTATTCTATATATATATATATAATATTATTATATCGTGATGATATTATTCTAATTTTTATATCGATATTATTTATATATTAGGTATTCAGACAAAGCTAGATGAATTGCGTAACAGTAATCGACCGATCAGGCAAGTTTTCCTTAACTCGATCTTGAGTTGTTTCATTCAAATATACTTATGGTTAATCATTGTTGATTGCCATGTCTAAGAATTGTTAAATTGTACTCTGTACATATTGCATGTATTAATCAGGTATGAAAGGCTGATCACCTTCATTACCATTCGGTCCAGATATAATTGATATATTCATGTTAAATGGTCTTCAGCTATGCAAGTTTGTTCATGCTAGTTCTCAACTATATTGAAGAATTATAGCCAGCTTATTATTCAAATTCTTTCAATCATGATATATCATGATAAAACACTATAAATTAAGGCGGATACGTTGGATACAAGGAAAGGTTAAAGACAGTTCCAGCTTTAAGTTTATGAGTGCAGCTAAATTTGTATAAGTATTGTATATTAATGTTATTGTAAGTCAAATAAGTTATGATCTGTGTATTAAGTGAAGGTTTTCGACCTTGGGGAAAAGTGTGTAAGTTTAATGTATAAACAATTTATGTTTATATCTTCCGTAATAGTTATAGAAATAGTATACCAGATCCGTGGTGATTTGGGACCCAGATTTGGGGCTCTTATAGGAATTGGAATTCATTTTGCTGGATTGCAATTTGGTTTGTTGGATTGGCCATCTGGTTGCTTGATTTGGAATCCAGTTTGCTGGATTACAATCTGGGTTACTAGATTGGTATGTTTGGATAATCCAGGTTGCTGGATTAGTATTTGACTTATTAGATTTTAAAGAAAAACTTATAATATATAAGATTAAAGTTTAAATCATAATGTATATGATATAGTGATTAAAGAATTATTAAAAGACGATAATAATAATGATGTTTTAAGGAGTAATATAAAATTTGATTATGTGATAGGTGTTTAAGTTGTATAATGACTATAATTAATAGTAGTGTATGTGATGATATTATTTGAATTGAGAGATCGATATTATCAATAATAGGGTTTTCAGCTAAAGCTAAAATAGCTTTACGTAACAGTAATCTACAGATCAGGAAAGTTTATCGAACTATACTTTTAATCAAGCAAGTTCTCTAACTCAAACCTGGGTATTGTTTTTCAAGCACAGTAGTGGATAATTATTGTTGATTATACCACATCTATGAATTATTAATTCGCACGTTGTGCATGTTGCATACGTTCATCAGGTATGAAAGACTGATCACCTTCATTACTATTTGGTCCAGTTAAATTATTCATGTTCATTGTTGGCCATTCATTATTATTGACTCGGTCATTCAGTTATGAAAATTGATTCATGTTCTTTCATAATTATTATATTGTTGAAAGTTTGTCAGCTTATTATTCTTTCAATCATGATATATCTTTCTTTGAATTTAAACTTTCTGAGCAAACTTGTTGCTCGCCCTTACTATATCATGATAAATATTTCAGATTAAGACGAATACTTCGAACACAGGCAAAGGCAAAGATAAGTTACAGGAATGGATTATTGTACAGTTAAAATTGTAATAGTATTAAAGGCAAATAACATTGTAAGTCCTGTAAGTATATGAATGTGTGTATTAAGTTAAGGTTACCGACCTTAGGAGTTATGTGTAAAGGTTATTGTATAAACAATTTATGTTTATATCTTCCGCAATAGTTATAGAATTAATATACCAGGTTTGTAGTGATTAGTACCCAGATTTGGGGATGCTATAATTGGTATCAAAGTTGTAGGCTATAAACCTTAGGTAGGGTTACCTTAGGCAATAACCGCAGGGATAAGGATTAACTCAAATAGAGTTATTAAGTCAATAAGATTCAAAGAAGAATCTCGACAAGTAATAAAGATCCAGAGTTACATAACTCTGATAATAAATATGAACAATAGTAATGAATAGATAGAGTCTAAAAGACTAAAATATAAGAAAATCGTAAAACAAAATGATCATAGCATAGAAAAGAATCGTAATACAATACAATTATAATATGAGATCACACTGTGATTTGATAGGGTCATAGCAAGGAGGAGGATCAATCGAATGATTGAAAATTTTATAGCAGAATTACTGTGTGTTAATTGTACTATGAATTAGTACTATTTAAACTCAGAAAAGAGTATAGGATGATGTGATACGAATTAAACAAAAATTTATATGGAGTAAGTATGGAGCTAGGATTATGTGAGATGTGACGCCCCCAAAATAGGTATACATCACCTATTTTGACCTGTGGTATGACCTTTATGCGTAGGACATGCTCCTTCCTATCCAAGATCTTGATAGGTACCTCCTCGTACATTAAATCTACAGCTATTTTGTCTGGTTCTAACTCAATAACGTGGTTCGGGTCGCCCACATATTTACGTAACATCGGTACGTGAAAAACATTATAAACACGCGACAGACTTGGCAGTAAAGTGAGTCTATAGGCCACAGTTCCTACTCAATCAAGGATTTCAAATGGACTAATAAATTGAAGGTTTGAGCTTTCTTCTCTTCATCGACTCTTACTTCTAGAATAACGCCTTCTTGCACCTTCTTCTTTATATTCATCAGCTCCGGTGTGTAGTTTAAGCGGTTTTAACTTTATCGATTAAAGTCGATTCTACTCGTATATCATCACGTGAGTCCCTAGAGTTTTTAACTCTATCTCTATCAGTTGTAAGTTATACGAAATAGGTCTTTGACAATATCGTACTCATACTCGTATACAATTTTCTACTCAACACGTCAGCTACCACGTTCGTTTTTCCAGGATGGTATGGTCAGAACAGGTGCCGAAATGAGTCTCCTCTTGAGTTCTTCGAAGCTCTTCCCAAATTCCTTGCTCCATTCGAATTTTGTATCTCTACGAGTTAGCTGAGTTAATGGAGTAGCGATTTGAGAAAATCTTTCCACGAATCTCCGATAATAACCAACTAAACCTAGGAAGCTACGTATTTTGATTACTGACTTAGGTTGCTCTCAACTATGACTCATATCCCAATCTTGGATAGCATGTCACAATGGCACCTATTAGTTTACTACCGCACGAATATGGCGTCCCTTACTTAGAGTTTGGCTTCAGTGCATTCCACAAAGGAAGTCATTAGATAAAGGCTCAGGTACCAACTTCTATAGTTGGGTTTTAACTCCTGAAGTTCAATAGGAGCCATTCGATATGTGATTTTAGAAATGAGTTTTGTACTGGGTTAAAAGTTGATACAAAATTCAATATCACACTCTGGGAGTAGGCCAGGAAATTCTTCAGGAAATACGTCAGGAAATTCACTAAGAACAGAAATATCATTCAAATCTGACGTATTTTTGTTCAAGTCCATAACATGGGCTAAGAAAGCTTGACATCCGTTTTTCAATAAACGAATAACTTTATGGCTTGATATGAAAATGTTTGACTTCAATGGTTTGGTTGCTTGAATTCGAATAACAGGTTGCTTAGGAATAAGAAAACTAACAACCTTACGAAAGCAATCAATTTTGGCATGATGAGTAGTTAACAAATCAATCTTTAAAATCACATCAAAAGCAAGTATCTTTAAAGAAATAAGGTCAACAGGTAATGTGATGGTGCCAACTTGGATCAAACAAGATTTATAAATAGTTGATGTAATGAAAGTTTCTCCTAACGGAGTCTCCACAGATAAGTTAAAGTCTAATTTCTCCAGAGTCAAGTTTAAACGTTGAGCACAAGCAGGAGAGATAAATGAATGGATAGAACAGATATCTAATAAGGTATAAACTTCGCAAGAATTTATAATTAACTAACCCGTGCTAACTTCATTTGGGTTCCTCGCATTCTGACCAGTCACGACAAACGCTCTTCCAGGAACCGTTGACTTTGACTTTTTTAGGATAGCCTTTTGAGTCACCATCCCCGCTGGACTGGGTTTCGCTACCGTACAATTTAGAGCAATATGACCTTCTTTTTCATAATTATAACATACCTTGGAAGGCTGTGAACAGTTTGAACTTATATGTCCCTCCTCTCCGCATTTGTAGCATCTAATTGGCGGTCGTTCTCCTCTCCTAGAATTTGTTGCTGGTGCTAGTGCTGCTGCCGACATCTTCCCGTCATCGTTAAATCTTCTCTTCTTGAAATTTCCACTTGAGTTATTTCTTCTATTATCTTGGCCATGATTACCACCGAAGTGGTTACCATTTCTGGCACGATAGTTTCCTCCACGATGGTTATCCTTGTTCTGATGACCATTGCCATCGGTACGATTATCATCGAGTTGTAGGTCGTTATTCTTCGATTGAGCTGACTCATTATCGCGCTCCAATAACTGAGCCCTTTTCATAACATCTGAATATAGAGAAAATTTATGAGAAATGAGATATTTACGTATGTCGGGTTTTAAACCTCTCAAAAATATCCGCGTCATACGTTCCTCATTCTCCATCAAATGAGGTGCAAACCTGGATAAGCCCGCGAACTTCGCCTCGTACTGGGACACTGACATGTTGTTCTGTTCTAGTCTAATAAACTCTACCTCCTTCATATGACGAATACTTTTAGGAAATGACTTGTCATTGAACAGTTTCTGAAATGTTTCCCAAGACATATTGAATGCGGCAGGCTGGGTACGCTTCATAGATTCCCACCAGTAATCTGCCTCATTACGGAACATAAAAGTGGCGAATGGAACCTTCTGTTCCTCCGTGCATCCCAAGACATCGAATATCTTGATAATTTGCTTGACCCACGTCTCCGCCTTAATCGGATTCGGCTTTCCCCAGAATTCTAATGGTCCCAACTCTTTGAACTGCTTGGCTGTGACAAACCGTGCGTTGCTATCATTTTCACCTGTATTTTGTACACGAGTCTCCCTCGTCTGATTTTGCATGAACTACAAAAAGTTTCTAAACATCCCGTCGTTTATTGTCTGATCAGTGGTGTTGTTTAGAGGAGGAACATTGTCTTCCTGTTGCACGTTCTCCTGATTGGTGAGTAAAGGTGTCTCCACGGTCTCATTTACTCCACTGTTAACATTCTTAGTTGCCATTCTTAAATATTGTCCTAAAACAAGGGTTAATTAAAGAAATTAACATGCAACATAATAACCCTATACTCTGGCCAACCAACAATAAGCTTAGGTAGGACATACTAGCGAATGATTTACTCATCTCTCCCCTCCTAGTTCTATTCCCCGATCTTCGCCAGAGATCATATCCCTAAGCTCTGATACCAACTGTGACACCCTCAAAATAGGTCCACTCCATCCAACCCATTCTGAGTCGCTAAATACATGGTACAAAAATAACTACAACTTCATTATTACAATTGTCGTGCAAAATACGACAACACATATATTATGAGTTTAAATACAAATATTGTCATCTAGACAATATCCACACTCAAATAAGTCCTCATACAATTATTGATACACTATTTTAAAAAATGGTGAGGACTACTAAAACAACTATCTTGAACCATCACTCCACACCCCAACTAGTTCCCGCTATATTCTCACCTCCTGAGAAGAAAAATAGAACAAAAAGGAAAAGGGTGAGCTCAACTAGCCCAGTAAAGGATATTATGACTAAGATAATGTACAACAAATTATCCTTAGTCTTCAACAGGGAAATAAATCTGATAGAATACAATAGACAACAAGTTTTAGATCAACAACTGCAGCGGAAATAACAATTCATTAGAAGAATTAACTAGAGAATGAAATCTACTATCATCTATGAATTTAAAAGTCCATCATCGATATTTTATCCCTGTAACATCAATCAATATACATCTTTAATCAAATAGTCATCTTTGTACTACAGGCCAAAGATATTAATCAGTCGGTCATGTTCATCTCAACACCTGTTTATCTTTGCACCACGGGCCAAAGATATTCATCAAGAAATCATTCATCTTTGCACTACAGGCCAAAGATATTCAGTAATACCATTATTTAGGACTTAGGATGATGAAAAATATTTTAAAGAAAACGAATCCAGTGAAACAAAAGAACAAATATTAAGGATTCGTACTTTAAACAATCCGAGTTCAAAAATACTTCATTAATAATTATAGTGAAGTAAAATTCAAGAATGATCAAAACATAGATACAATCAAAGCTAGTATCCATAATAGATATTTTGGACGAAAAGGAAAAAAAATTCATTTTTTGATGAATAGTGTCGTATTCGTGAATAAGATCAAGATATCGTGAATAGTCAAGATAATCGTGAATAGTAACCAAACACAAAAAGTTCCAAATTTGATTAAAAGTTCAAACCAATATTTCAGCATTATGATATTGAAGAAAATAATATCATTTAAGAAGAAAATAACATCCCTTACCTCAAAAGAATAATACTTCTGGCTGGAATATCAGATATAATGCTGAAGGAAACTTGCACCGTATAGCAACACTCAAGATATCAAAATACTCACAAGAATACGCTCGATAATATAGAGAGAGAAAACTTCAGTTTCTGGTGTGATTTTCAATTCTAACCTAAGCACCCTATTTATAAAAAAAATGCTTAGAACACCAAAGCAGAAAATTTAATATAATAATATTATTTATTAAATTTTCAAGCCCACCACAAAAGAATCTGATTTCAGCCATTTAACACATGCCCACAAATGAAAAAAATGTTTTTCTTAATAAACATAATTAAAACTTCCAAAAATCAATTATTCTAGAACTTCAGAACTTCAATAATTCATAATAAATAGCCCTTTATCAGAGAAGTTCTAACCACATGTCCTTTCAATAGGAAATTCCATTCTCTACAACTTTGTAAGTTTAAATTTTTCCAAATTCCAAGCAGAAGTTGACCGAAATCCACAAACGGGCGATTTTACAGGCTAAAATCAAATTTCAGTCAAGAAATGGGATCCACAAATATGAAAAACATGTTTTAAATATTTTTAGTAACAAAAATACTCCCCCTCCTCCTCATATACTCATATATCCCATATTCATTGTAAAAATATCACTATTATTATATTAATATAATAATATTTTTAAATAAATTATTTTATCGGAAAAGATAAAATATCAAATTTCATCAATTGTCACATTGAAAATTTTCTCCATCCATATCCACATAAAATGAATATTTTCCTTATCATATAAATCAATAATTAATTATTCACACATAATATTACAGAATCACAATATTGACAACCAGGCCGTTCCCAGGAAAGAGGGGGCTTTCCAATAAGGATTTCTCATTACTAGCGCGTAATTAGGTGACCAAACCTCTCCTTAGACAGAACTTTCTAGACATTGCCAATAATGTTATCTAATAATATTATTCAAATAATATGAATTATTAATCTGATAGTGAAAAATACTGTGTAGTGACAATTATTGAAATAACAATAATATAAAATATCAACGTAGCAATTATTGAATCAATAAAATAAAATATTGAACAGTAATTACTGTAACAATTATTGAGTAGTGCCTTCTTATGTAAGAATCAATAATTGGTGCAATACCGTGTGCTAATGTGTTTTAACCACCGGGTATTCCAACAGTATTAACGGTAACAACTACGTCATTATTTATAAAAACTCAAACTTGTCATTTTCTTCATCCAATCGCTTTCCGTTTTGGGGCCCACACAAGGCTGCGCCGTCTACGAATATTCCCCGACAGCAAGAATATTCCACGACCAAACGAATATTCCCTGACAACAATGAATATTTTATAAACACTTGCTTATTTAAAATATTTGCGCATTTTACCCACAACTAACAACATTAATCAAATAAACCCTTACTATTTCAAAATAATAAATAAAGGAAATTCTATTTTATTTTAAAAAAAATCGGGGTCTTACACTACGGGCCAAAGATAATCGTGTTTTCATCAACGGTCCTGATCATGCCATAAAATAATTCATCTTTGCACCCTTGGCTGAAGAGAATCCATAACAATAATCATATCAAAAACTGTCCATCAATGCACTACGGGCCAATGAAGAATTTTTCCACATCATTTGTAACATTACGGTCATGATTATACCGAATAAGCCCTGGTCATAATCATACCAAGTCCATCTATGCACTACAGGCCACATATGACTTTCAACATAATATAAACATGAGGATGATGACAATTCAATAAAACAAGTTCAAGAATAAATTTTAAAGGTTTATAAATTAATTTATCCAGGAACCAATAACGTCCAAATTGTCAACATGATACTGCTTTGTGGAGTAAAATTCAAGAATGCTAAGAATAATATTTTCATGAAAAGATACTGGATGAAGCACAAATATCCAAGATATTCTACTAATTTTATGGAGTATAGAAGCCAAAACTTTAACCAACTGAGTATAATAGAATATATGAAACTGTAAATTGATTTTCACCCGCCATGCGGTAATCCACGTAGACAGATCATTTTCACAAGTTAATAAGGAATGAATACAAAGGATCATTAACCATGCATATGGTAATCCACATAGATAGGTTATTCCAACAGAATAATAAATAATGGAACCAGGTCATGCGTAATACGCACAGACAGGATATTACAACATAATAATAAAGAATGGAACCAATGTCATGCGTGAATCCGCATGCACGTGATATTCCAACAAAAATAATAAAGAATGGAATAACGAAGAATTTCACCATGTATGCGGTATTTGCATAGACAAAGTTATTCCAACATAATAATAAAGAATGGAATAACGTAAGAATTTCACCATGTATACGGTAGATTAATGATAGACAAATAATGTTATTCCAACATAATAATAAAGAATGGAATAACGAAGCTCTCTTCATGAATACGAAAGAAATAATACCCCTTACCTTAGAAAGAAATGTATTCCGACTAGTAGGGCGGGGATATACTTGAAGAAAACTTGCACTATTTTCTACGCTCAAAGCTTTCTTAAACTCTAAAGAAATACGCTCAAGATTATAGAAGAAGAATTCTCTAAATTTCTGGTGTGATTTCAATTCTAACTAAGCATCCTCTTTATAGGAGAATGGAAATGATACTATGCAATAAAATATAATATATTCTATTTATAATATATATATATATATATATATATATATTTTATTTAAAATCTAATAAAACAAATAATTTTATAAAAGTATTACATTTTATATAAAAAGATTTTACTATGCAAATACTATGCAATAAAACTATGCAAAAACACTATGCATAATAAAATATATTATATTCTATTTATAATCAAATAAAACAAAACTTTATAAAAAGTATTTTGTTTTATATAAAAGTTTCTCGCTTTATTACATTTATAATAATAATTAAACAAAATTCATCATCATTATTATAATTCACACTATTAATCGACTGTGTCGCTCCCGTGAAAGAGGGGCTTTCAATAAGGATTTCTCCCTATTGGCACGCAATTAGGTGACCAAACCTCTCCTTGACAGAACTTCTAGACATCGTTAATATTGTAAATAATAATATTAATAACTTCGTCGTCTCAATTATTGATTTAATAATATATAAAATATTGACAATAATTGAATCAAATAATATGAGATACTATACAGCAAAACTTCTGCGGTTATTTTCATAAAATTATTTTTGTCGTTTTCTCAATCCGATAATAATTCCGTTGTGGGGTCCACCAATGATTGTACCATCGTACGGATAATCCCTGACAAAAAGAATATTCCCCGACCAATTGAATATTATACAACAACTTGCATACTTTTCAAAAGTTATAAATATTACCCACAACTATAACATTATCTCAAATCCACACCATAATTTTGAAGAAAAATATTTTGAGAAAATTAAATCTTTATTAGTAAAATTTGGGATTTTACAATCTCCCCTCCTTATGAAATTTTGCCCTCGAAATTTACGTACGTACCTGGTATGCCGAACAGATGAGGACACTTCGTCAGATTCTAACTCTTGAGGTATAACCTTTGAGTGTCGAATATGATCATTCTTATCCATGATTTTAACAGGTACATCTTCATACGTTAAATTATCCACTATCTCGTCCGGTTCTAAATTAATTATGTGGTTCGGCTCGTCCACATATTTACGTAACATCGACACGTTAAAAACGTTATGAACAAGCGACATACTTGGCGGTAAAACGAGTCTATAAGCCACAGTTCCTACTCGATCGAGGATTTCAAATGGGCCAATTAAATCGAGGGTTGAGATTTCCTCTCTTTAGCAACTCTTACTTTTAAAATAACGCCCTCTTGAACCTTCTTCTTCATATTCATCAGCTCCGGGTCTGTAGCTTTAGCAGCTTTAACATTATCGACTAAAGTCGGTTCTAATCATATATTCGTTATCTTCACGTAGGTTCGTATATTCACACTCGTAAACGCATACGATCTTCTACTCAACGCGTCAGCTATCACGCTCGCTTTTCCACGATCGTATTAAATGGTATTATCATATTCTTCAACAGCTCGAGCCAACGTCTTTGGCGCATGATACGTTCGTTTTAGTTGAAGAAATATTTAAGGGTTTTTAGAAATGTGTTTTGTATTGGGGTCAATACAAAATTCAATTTCACGCTCTGGGGTAGGCCAAGAAGTCTTCAGGAATACGTCAAGAAATTTATTAACGATAGAAATATCATTCAAAACTGTGACCCTCATCCAAGACTTGGATAGCACGTCACATTGATACCTATCAACTTGCCACCGTTATTCACGACGTCCCCTACGGAAAGTCTAGCTTAGGTGCATTCCACACAAGGAAGTCACCAACGAAAGGATCGGGGCTCTTTACTTATGGCTTGATATGACAATGATTGACTTTAGTGGTTTGGTTGCTTAAATTCTGTTATGGTTAGGAATATAAAAGCTAACAACCTTACGAAAATAATCAATTTTAGCACGACGAGTAGTTAACCAATCGATTCTTAAAATCACATCAAGGGCAAGTATTTTCAAAGAGATAATATCGACAGGTAACGTGAAAGTGTTGATTTGAGTCAAACAAGATTTATACATAGTGGAGGTAATGAAGGTTTCTCCCAACGGAGTTTCAACAAATAAATCAAAGTCTAATCTCTCCGGAGTCAAATTTAAACGTTGAGCGCAAGAAAGAGAGATAAAAGAATGGGTAGAACCGGTATCTAATAAGGTATAGACTTCGCAAGAATTTATGATTAACTTACCCATGACAACTTCGTTCAAGTTCCTCGACAAATGCTCTCACTTAAACTACCGGCTTTGACTTGTCTGAGACATCCTTTGGTGTCACCATCCCAGCTGGACTTGACTTCACCATACAATAAAATCAAGCTAGGTGACCTTCTCTTCTACAAATAAAACACGCTTTGGATTGCTGCGTACAGTTTGGACGGATGTGTCCCTCCTGTCCGCATTTAAAACATACGATCGGTGGTCGTTCTTCTTCCTTTGAAACGGGTGTCTTTGTACTCTTTGTCTTTCCATCATTATTGAACCTCCTCTTCTTGAAATTTCCACTCCTATTATCTTGGCCATGATTACCACCGAAGTGGTTACCATTCTTGGCATGATAATTTACCCCACGATGGTTATCATTGTTCCGATGGTCGTTGCCACTAATACGATTATTATCGTGTTTGTTCGTTACCTTTTGGTTGTGCTGACTCATTATCGCACTTCAATAACTGAGCCCTATTCACAACATCTGAATATAAACAAAGTTTGTGAGAAATGAAGTATTGACGTACATCGGGTTTCAAACCTCGCAGAAACATTCGCGTCATTCGCTCCTCATTATCGACCAAATGGGGTACAAACTGGGATAACTCTGCAAGTTTAGCCTCGTATTGTTACACGGTCATATTATTTTGCTCCAACTTGATAAACTCCACCTCCTTCATGTGACAAATACTTTTGGGAAAGTACTTATCGTTGAACAGCTCTTGGAACTTCTCCCAAGACATCTTGAGTGCGTCGAGTCGGTACGCTTTTGATTCCCACCAGTAATCTGCCTCTTCACGCAACATAAAGGTGGAAAAGGGAACCTTTTGCTGCTCGGAGCATCCTAAGACATCAAATATCTTGGTAATATGCTTTAACCATGTCTTTGCCTTAAGTGGTTCTGGCTTTCCCAAAAACTCCGGTGGTCCCAGCTCTTTGAACTGCTTAGCGGTGACCGACCGTGGGTTGCCATTATTTCCACCTATATTTTGAACAGGAGTCTCTCTTACCTAATGTTGCATGAATTGCATAAAGCCTCTGAACTTCCCATTGTTCATCATTTGATAGGTGTTGTTATTTACATGAGGATTATTGTCTTCCTATTGCACATTATCCCGGGTATTGATCGTTGGTGACTCAACGGTCTCATGTGCTTCATTGCTGATCTCAACATTTTTAGATGCCATTTTCAAATCTCGCCACAAAACAAGGGTTAATTAACATATCACATATTATCCTATACTCCTCGACCCACCAATTAAATACCAAATAAACTTAGGTAGGTCATACTAGCGAAAGAATTCCCCTGCCTCTCCTCCTAGTTCTTGTCTCACATCTCAAATGAAGGATCATATCCCTAAGCTTTGATACCAAATCAGACGCCCCAAAATAGGTATACATCACCTATTCGAGTCGCCAAATACATGGTACATAATACAAATACAATCTTAAATATACAACATGAGCTGTGAGTCTTAATACAAATATTGTCTTCTAGACAGTATTCAAACTCAAAATAAGTCCTCAATACATTTATTATCACACTATTTCATATAATAGTGAGGACTACTAATGCTATCATCTGGACCGTCACTCCGTTCCCCGACTAGTCCCTGCTATGTTCTCATTTCCTGAAGAGAACAATGAAAGCAAAAGGGTGAGCTCAACTAGCCCAGTAAGAAATATTATGACTATGATAATGCAGAATAAATTATCGTTAGCCTTCAACAATGTTAAACTGATACAATATAACAAACATCAAGTTTAACTATAGCGGAACAAGCAATCTATTAGAAGAGTCAAGTAGAGCATAAATTCTACTATCTTCTACGATTTAAAAGATTTATCATCAATTTTATTGTTGAGACTCAGCTTAATAAATAATCAACATCATCAAATCATCCCTGCACTACAGGCCAATGATATTCTTTAGTATCACGACCACGAATTATCCATGCACTACGGGCCAAAGATAATCGTGTTTTCATCAACGGTCCTGATCATGCCATAAAACAATTCATCTTTTCACCCTTGGCCGAAGAGAATCCATAGCAATAATCATATCAAAAACTGTCCATCAATGCACTACGGGCCAATGAGGACTTTTTCCACGTCATTCGTAACATTACGGTCATGATTATACCGAATAATTCCTGGTCATAATCATACCAAGTCCATCTATGCACTACAGGCCACATATGACTTTCAATATAATATAAATATGAGGATGATGACAATTCAATAAAACAAGTTCAAGAATGAATCTTAAAGGTTTACCAATTAATTTATCCAGGAACCAATAACGTCCAAATTGTCAACATGATATTGCTTTGTGGAGTAAAATTCAAGAATGCTCAGAAGAATATTTCCATGAAAAGATACTGGATGAAGCGCAAATATCCAGGATATTCTACTAATTTCATGGAGTATAGAAGCCAAAACTTTAACCAACTGAGTATAATAGAATATGTGAAACTGCAAATTGATTTTCGCCCGCCATGCGGTAATCCACGTAGACAGATCATTTCCACAAGTTAGTAAGGAATGAATACAAAGGATCATTCACCATGCATGTGGTAATCCACATAGACAGGTTATTCCAATAGAATAATAAAGAATGGAATAACAGAAGAATTCACCAGTATCGATATAGATGCGCATAGACAAAGTTATTCCAATAGAATAATAAATAATGGAACCAATTCATGCGTAATACGCATGCAGTATGAGATATTACAACAGAATAATAAAGAATGGAACCAGGTCATGCGTAATCCGCAAAGACAGGATATTACAACAAAATAATAAAGAATGGAATAACAGAAGAATTTCACCATGTATGCGGTACTTTGCATAGACAAGTTATTCCAACACAATAATAAAGAATGGAATAACAGAAGAATTTCACCATGTATGCGGTACTTAGACATGTATTGCAGTTATTCCAACATAATAATAAAGAATGGAATAACAGAAGCTCTCTTCATGAATACGAAAGAAATAATACCCCTTACCTTAGAAAGAAAAGTATTCTGACTGGTAGGGCGGGGATATACTTGAAGAAAACTTGCACTATTTTCTATGCTCAAAGCTTTCTTAAAATCTAAAGAAATACGCTCAAGATTATAAAAAGAAGAATTCTCTGAATTTCTGGTGTGATTTCAGTTCTAACTAAGCATCCTATTTATAGGAGAATGGAAAGGATACTATGCAATAAAATATAATATATTCTATTTATGAAATATATATATATATATATATATATATATATTATTTAAAATCTAATAAAACAAATAACTTTATAAAAGTATTCTATTTTATATAAAATGATTTTACTATACAAACACTATGCAGGCACTATGCAAACACTATGCATAATAAAATATATTATATTCTATTTATAATCAAATAAAATAAAACTTTATAAAAAGTATTCTGTTTTATATAAAAAGTTTTCTGTTTTATTACATTTATAATAATAATAAAACAAAATTCATCATCATTATTATAATTCACACTATTAATCGACCAGGTCGTTCCCAGGAAAGAGGGGGGTTTCCAATAAGGATTTCTCCCTATTGGCTCGCAATTAGGTGACCAAACCTCTCCTCGACAGAACTTCTAGACATCGTTAATATTGCAAATAATAATATTAATAACTTCGTCATCTCAATTATTGATTTAATAATATATAAAATATTGACAATAATTGAATCAAATAACGTGAGATACTATGAAATAATTACTGTAGTAATAATTGAACAAAACTGAGTGACTTCTTACGTAAGCATCAATAATCAATACCATGTGCTACTATGCAACCACGCGTATTACTGTACTTTTACTACCGAGTAGTTCAACAGTTTTAACGGTAAAACTTCTGTCGTTATTTTCATAAAAATATTTTTGTCGTTTTCTCAATCCGATAATAATTCCGTTGTGGGGTCCACCAATGATTGTACCGTCGTACGGATATTCTCCGACAAAAAGAATATTCTCCGACCAATCGAATATTATACAACAACTTGCATACTTTTCAAAATTTATAAATATTACCCACAACTATAACATTATCTCAAATCCACACCATAATTTTGAAAAAAAATATTTCAAGAAAATTAAATCTTTATTCGTAAAATTTGGGATTTTACATGAGATTTCAATAGAGGACTCATGTCAGCAGCTAAGTTGTATGATTCTTTGTATGGGCGGAGAATTGTCCTTGGTGTAACAACCACTTAGCTTCTTACATTGATAATCATTGAAATATTTGTGTCGCGCTATTTGTTATATACATGTTGAGAAGGTGATTCTTTTCTCATGTGTTTAACAGATAGGTAGAGAATATAAGATTAGGTACGGGTTTTTAAAACTCATACTTATGGTAAGTTTGTGACTCATAATCGTATGGTTTTGAACCCCTAAGCGTATGGACAGTTCCTGATTGATTCTTGAACTACGTATTGCTAGGATAAGTTCCTAAATCTATATTATTGTGGAAAGTTCCCGAACTCATAACGTGTGGTAAGTTTGATGAACTATACTGGGGTATAGCTAAGTTGTGAATGGAAAATTGAGGATGACAGGAATAGATAGATTTATTAAGCAATGGATCATTTTAGAAAGTGGAGTTTATGGTGGAAGAATATGTATTCCAAGTTTTCTAGTTATGCTACACTTCAAAATTTTTGACATCAAGCTAAATACGCACTGATGTGCCTTTAAAAAAAATTTTGTTATTCTCAACACATGGTGACAAGTGTGTATGTGTGGACTTCGGGACCCTGACACATCGTTACCTGTTGAGTTATGATAACACTAAAACTGATTTTCAATGGTTTTTAATTGTTTAAAAAATAGTCTATGCTAATTTTTTTGGCTAGACGAAAATGATTTAAAAATATCAAAATGTATTTTTATATCATTAATGCATCATGTAACCTGGTGCAAAGATGATAAAAAATTGATGGAGTTATAAATGCAGAATTACTTAATGTTGGATGCGATCGAAAGATCGTCAGCCCACTATAGTATGATGTATTATGACAAAGTCACACAATAACGGAATCCTCAAACGTGCTATAAATACAGTGCGGTATCATGATGTCATAAAATTATTTTTAGAATTTCAAAGATAAATTATTGCCAACGGGGTTTGGCCATACATGTTTCGATTGAAATTGAATTATTGGTATGAGTCTAAGCTATTTGATTCAGCTAGACAAAAGTTTATGAAAATTCCAAGTATTCTTTGAAATTTATCCATAACCAAATTGTTTTGGTGTGGAATTCAATGATAAGACAGAGGTGAACATCCCAAAATTGGGAATTTTTTGTGCGCCTAAGGCGGATATGGTGAACAGAAAAATTGTTCTAACATGTAGTACCTAATCAGTACAGGGTATAACGTGCTGATCACCCTCCGTGTCCATAAGTCATGACGGTTTGAAAATGAATTTTGTATAAACCTTTTCAAAAATTGAAAATGAAAGTTCATGTGTCTATATGACTGCTCAACATGATTTTAAAATTTTAACTCTTTGGAGTGATGTTTTGGGTAGTATGTGATGATAGGTATGAAATAGTATGAACTCGTTGCGTATGGGTAGAATCTGATATGATTGGATAAAGGTTATTATGAAAACCTAGTTTTGGTGAATGAAAGGAGTAGGGTGTAATAAGCAAAAATTTCAAGGATGAAATTTTTAGAAGAAGAGGTTAAATATATGTACTTTTGGTGCAATAGTGATTCCAGGGATGGAATCCTTATAAGGGAGGAAGAATGTGACAACCCGAAAATTCATAAGATCTTGAATGATTAAATTAAAGGTTAAAGAATAACACCTAGAGTGGAAATAGAGGAATGATTTTAAATTTTTTTAAGAAGAACCTATATGTTTTTCTATTTGAATAGAATTAAGAAAATAAGGGTTACAAAATTCAAAACCTAGAATGAAATTATATTTGGAAGTATGTTAAGAATAAGGTATTATGTTACCTTTAACTTTACATGAATTAACGAAAGAAATTTTGGGAATGATTAAAATTTTGAAAAGAAAGAAAGAAATAAGATATGAATATTATGTGTTTGTTTATTATATAAACAAATAATAAAATCTAAGGTAACCTAATTATATATTAGGAATGTAAAATTTAATAACTTAATGGTTATGGTATAAGAGAATATTGGTATTTAAAATACATACTAATGCTAAGAGATTTATCTTATACTTCTCAATTAATTAATTTTATAACCTAATTATAGCAAGTCTAATTGAGTTAAGAAATTAAGTGTACGTGAATAAGGATTAATTTACAATTGAGGAAATGAAAACCCTAAATAAATTATTAGGGTTGGATAAGAATTTAAAAGTATTGGACTATGTAAATTTCATGGCCCAAGAAATTAATTTAGAAGCCCAAAAGAATTTAATTAAAGCCCAATCTCTTAGACCAATTGAAGAGTGAGTATTTTAGACATTTGACATACTAAATAAGAAATAAAATCAAAACAAAACTTGGTGGATATTAAGGCCACTTGGCCGGATGTTTGAGGAGAGGAAAAGGGAGTGCATGTCATCAATTATAAGCTCCACACTTGTAAAAGATATTTCATCAAATAGCTAGTTGTTAATTGATTTAAGGAGCCACCTTACTTAATACCCTTCCATATATTTATGTAATGATTATTAAGGAGAGAGAGAGATGTGGTGGAGAATAAAATAACCAAATGACAGGTTAGTGGAGGATGAAAATGGTGATATGTATGGCTATATACCATATATTTATAATATTCTTTACAACACATTAAAAATTAATTCTCTCTTTCATATATTCTTTCACTTTCTTCTAACAAAGAACTAAAGAGAGAGAGGGGAGGAACGACAGCCCCTTAGAGGGAGAGAGAGAGAAAGAGAGAATTTGTAAACTATCAAAGCTCCATAAACTTTAGAAGAAGAAGAAGGAAGCTCACAAGCAAATGTATAAACTCTAACTAGATTATGTAATTCTATTTTTATTATTCTCAATCAAAACTTGGATCTATGGTTCCAAACTTTAAAACTCTAGATTTACAAGTTAATTAGTGTTTTATGTTTAGATATACCCATATTTGGTGTTTATTTGTTTGGAAATCAAAAGAAAAGAAAAGTAATTTTTCTAGTTTATAAATCATAAATTTTTATGTACTTTGGATTTTCACCGTTTTTGATCTACACATTCTTTTTGAAATCCGTCAAAGAGGGGTGCTAGATATGCAAGTTAACTACTAAACCCAAGTGGTAACACTCAAAAATGCTGAGTACACAAGCCTTTGTGGCTGTTTTAGCAAAAATAGTTTTGTTTTTAGAAATAGAAACACACTATTTTTGGACAGTCACTGTCAGGGATAGTTTCATCATTTTTTTTACATTCAAAAATTCTGGAAAAATTAGGATGATAATATGATGAGTTTTCAAACATTTGCAAGTGGAATCACTGAAAAAAAGAGTTTGTAGATTTTTGTATGGACTATTTTTAGCAAAGCACGAAAAAGTAAAAATTTCTAAAAACCTACTGCCCCAGATTTTGCAAGGGTAGTTTCGGCCACTTAATTTATGAAATAAATTCTGGCCTTTTGGGACATAAAAATATATGATATAAAGTAGATCATGTCCATAAATGAACTCATTCCAACTTAAAATGACCAAGTCACGGTCATTTCAATTTTTGGGATTTTTCGACGAAAACGGCTATAACCAGAGTTCTGTAACTCTGATGGCCATGAAATTTAAATTGGAGGTTCACATTAATACGTATAAGATTATGTCAAGAGATGGAAGTTTCTGGAGTGGAGCATAATATGGCTAATTTCTTAAGCTACGAACTATAAATGATTTTTGAAAAATACTAAAGGAGTTGAAAAAGTACAGAAAAATTCTTTGTGTATGAAATATATGTATATATGTTTGGTCAAATGATAGAAAAATAATAAGTTGATTTGGTATTTTTGTGAAAAGAATTAATGAATCCAGCTTGCTGGATTGAAAATCTGTTGAATCCAGTTCGCTGGATTTGAAATTAATGAATCCAGGCTTGCTAGATTGGATGTCAGTTGAATCCAAGCTTGCTGGATTGGCCATCTGGTTGCTGGAATTAGAATCTAGTTTGCTGGATTGCAATCTGGGTTGCTGGATTGATATGTTTGGATAATCCAGGTTGTTGGATTAGTATTTAACTTATTAGATTTTAAAGAAAAACTTATAATATGTATGATTAAAGTTTTAAATCGTAATGTATATGATAGAGTGCTTAAAGAATTATCAAAAGACGATAATAATAATGATGTTTTAAGGAGTAATATAAAATTTGATTATATGATAAGTGTTAATGACTGTAATTAACAGTAGTGTATGTGATGATATTATTCGAATTGAGAGATCGATATTATCAATAATAGGTCTTTCAACTGAAGCTAAAATAGCTTTGCATAACAGTAATCTACAGATTAGGCAAGTTTCTCGAACTATACTTTTAATTAAGCAAGTTCTCTAACTCAAACCTGAGTTATTATTTTTCAAGCACAGTAATGGATAATTATTGTTGATTATACCACATCTATGAATTGTTGATTCGCACGTTGTCCTTGTTGTATATGTTCATCAGGTATGAATGGCTGATTACCTTCATTACCATTTGGTCCAGTTAAATTGTTCATGTTCATTGTTGGCCACTCATTATTATTGACTTGGTCATTCAGTTATGAAAATTAATTCATATTATTTCACAATTATTATATTGTTGAAAGTTGTCAGCTTATTATTATTCTTTCAATCATGATATATCATTCTTTAAACTTAAACATATTGAGTAAACTTATTGCTCACCCTTGCTATATCATGATAAACATTTCAGATTAAGACGAATACTTCGGACACAAGCAAAGGCAAAGACAAGTTACAAGAATGGATTATTGTACAGTTAAAAAAATTGTAATAGTATTGAAGGCAAACAACATTGTAAGTCCTGTAAGTAAATGAATATGTGTATTAAGTTAATGTTACCGACCTTGGGAGTTATGTGTAAAGGTTACTGTACAAACAATTTATGTTTATATCTTCCACAATAGTTATAGAATTGATGTACCAGATTCGTGGTGATTAGTACCCGGATTTGGGGATGCTACAGTGGATGATGGTTTGATTAGTTTGAATGGTGATTGATGAGGGGGTGAATTACTAGAATGAAAACTTAAGGGTGTGATTATGAGATATCATAACCCAAGTGACCAAAGCATGAACCAACATCAATTGTCTTTCAGACCATTTTGCCCTAAACCTTGAAATTCTATAAATAGGAGGCTTAAACTTCATTTGGCATTCCTTAAGAAATTCACAAACACTCGAGTATATACACTTTGAGAGAGCAGAGAGAATTTCAAAAGTTTCCAAAGAAGAAGAAGAAGAAAGCTAGAACATCAAGAGGTAATGAAACTTGAACTTTTAATCTTCATCTCTTCAATTTGATTCTTGATAGAGAAGTGATTATTGGTGGAGCATGACTCATAAAGAGTAATAAGGATGGCTATTAGTGGACTTATACATTAATAACCATGTATTAAGTGAAATCATAATCGAATGATATATTAAGAACGTAATGAAGAAAACATGAAAACTTAGCCTATATTGTTGATGGACAAGTTTAAAACCATCATGTATAGGATTAGATGCTATATGCTTGGTTAGGATGATAGATGTTTGAATAATGGAATGAATCCATTTTGAACGGAGTAAAAATCTCGTATAACGAAGTTATGGCAAAATTTCTAAAAAAATACGATATTCGTTAAAATCATAGTTAACTAGGATTTCTAAACGAAAATGAAATGTTAATAACGAACCTAGAAAACTAGGTTTTCATGAACATATTGAAGACCATGAAATTTATGAGTCATAGATTCAAGAAATGATGAATTCAGACATCATATGAACAAATTGCAGATGAAAGAGCGATGAACGCTCAAGAACGTTAAACGAACGGATAATGAAATTTTAATCAAGTGGAAGCCTCGTTAATGGATTAAAAAAAGTATTCTGTCTAGGGAAAATTGTAGTGTGAAGAATAAGCAAGAAATTGGCTTTTGAACGAACCAATTCTGAGCTATAATGAACAAGTTACGAGCTCGGGAAACGAATGGCTTGAAAATTTTCCAACACTTTGGAAATTTTTTTCAAGGGATTTTGCCTGGCGCCGCAACACCGCCCAAGGCTTAAAAATGGGGTTAGCTCATGGCCAAAGTTGCTGGAGAGATGTGGTGCAATGCCTCTCCAACAAAGGGACATGGCGCCGCAAAGCTAGTCCTAGACCAAAGGCAGAGAAGAATAATTATAAACATAAAAGAAAGGTAAGTTGATTGAAGGTGTATTATAACCTTAATTAAATTTAAAGTAACATCTTAAATGATGATTAAAACCTTAAGTTTAACAATTAAAAGTTAACTAAAGGTTACGAAAATGTAAACACGGAATATGTTTTTTAATACGGGGTCCTGTATTCAGTAATACGACACACCGTATTTGCATCAAATGAATGTTTGAGGTTACTTAGAATGTAATTACTTAAACATTGAACAAACATGGTAACTTATAATAATAAAATGTTATATAGCCATAATGAACATTAAATAATCTAACGAATGTTATTAAGTTAACAATTTAGATAGTTTATACTAAGAAGAAGAAGAATATATGTTAATGAAAATACTTATTGATTTTTATGTGACCTAACGTGGTATGCTATGTGATTATGTCATGTATAACTTATAAAAGACAAAAGGAAAGTGAATTAGCACTAGAAGACGCTTGAGGCAAGTTTCTAAACTATTGTCTATACTTTATGTTGGACAAGCTTTATAATTTATGTATGATATGCATGAACTGAATTAAAGAAGGAGTCGATGCCATTTGCTTCGGCTATACCAGACTTAAAGTATTTTGTGGATTTCCTTATAATCTTTCAAAATATTATTGATGTTGTTATCCTGTACCAATTTCTTTGGTACGGATTCAAAGATAAGACTGAGTATGAATAAACAAACGTTTTTTTTTCGTAAATTGACTGGCATGTGTGTTTGCCAAAACTTAAACGTAGATACGTTTAATGTAGTAGTGTTATACAACATAGAGTATTATAGGCTGATCACCTAGACGTGTTCGTAAGAAATATCGAACTTACAGACATAGTGTCAGGTTGTCTTTTTCAAAGAAAGAAATAATGAAATGCTCATGGTCTTTGACCAAACTCAAGGTTTAACTGATATTTTTCGTCGTTAAACGTTTTAAAGAAAAGAAAAGTGCTATTTCGATTTATTCACAATACTTCCTAACTATTGGTTCAGTTATAGAAGATGTACTTATATAATTCTTGCATGTTGTTCTATTATAATTGTTCTACTTGCTGAGCTAGTTATGCTCACCCTTGCTTAAACTATATGATTGCAACTAAAAAGGATCCGATAAGGACAAAGGGAAGGCTAAGACGGATAAATAGCTATCCTTGTAATAGAATAATATTACTTTTATACTAATTTGATATTATGACAAAGAACATATGTAATGGTTATAAAGAACCTGTGAAAGGGACTTATTATTATGTAATATATAGTAAATATATCCACCTTATTAATGTAATTCAATTGATTCGTATGTGTATTGTGTAGTACCGTGTAGCACCATTTATCGGGTTGGAAGATACCCAGATTTGGGGGCGTCACATAACACATATCAACTTTTTGAAAGTAGTATACCCTCAAGCCAATCACATTAGATGTAATAACATTTATTTTTTAATCTTGTTCATTTATTAATAAAATATTTTATTTAATTAAAAACATTCTTTATACATGTTTAATTAGGTAAATTAAATAAATGTGATAAACTCAAAGTTTTTGAGCAATACTTTAATTTAGAATTATGATGATTGTGAGGACCCTGAATTTTAAACAATTCTATTTTTACGAATAATTTTTTTTAAAAATTAATATCAATATTGATTATCAATATTATGTTGAGTATCTGTGTTATGAGCATAACAAGATAGTCAAACTATTTATTGACTAAGAAATATGTATGAAGTTATGTTAAATGGCTGATGATCAAATATTAATCAGATAAGGTATATGTGACGCCCCCAAATTCAGGTACTTGAAACCTGAACTCGGTGCTTCATGATACCATTTCTATGAGCGGAATAATACTAATAATAATAACAATAATATAAATATCAAACTTAATTTACATATATCCGAGTCTAGTCCCAAGTACGCAACCTTTTATACATTACATTACATGATAGATAATATATATCATTCGTATCTTAATAAAGTCAAACTATTACATAATATAACACCAACTTATTCTTCAACCTTTCCTTTCTCTTTGTTCTTGGCCGAGTCTTCTAGTTGATCACACTTAGCTGAAAACATTTAAATTAAGCAAGGATGAGCATTTGAGTGCCCAGCAAGTAATAAAAGTTAGCTAAAATGATTAAATGTTTTCTTTGAACGACACTTCAACAACGAATCAACAGTTGTGAAGTAAGCTGAAGCAACAATAAACAACATATCATTTCAATTTCAAATTTTTTGAAACTATTTACTTCTATAAATGGGGATAAGTCGACAGATTATGAACATTGTTTTTTATTTTCGAAAAGGTTAAATAAAACTTCATCTATAAACCGTCATAACTTACAGGCACGGGGGTGATCAGCCCGTTATGCCCTATATTGATCAATACTACATGTTCGAACGATATTTTCGTCTCAAAGATATCCTCTTTAAAGCGATAAAAGTTTCCCAGTTCGGATGTTTATACTTTAATCTAGAATCCAACCAAAACAATTCGGTTGGATACAATAAAGTTCTATCTTATTCAACAATATTTTTAAATCTGTGTCTAGCTGAATCAAATAGCTTAGACGGCTTTTAAGTCAATGTATACATACTGGAAACCAATAAGTATGTACCAATATGTGATAAAATATAATGATTATCCAAGTGAGGTCACTTGTATAACCATGCTTAGAAATTAACGAACATAATATATATCTTGATATATAATAACAGAATTAAAGAACTTGTACAATAGATTATAATTTAACAACTTACTTATACAGGATCATTGCATAAGTATATACAAGGTTATGATATTTGAACAATGAAAAAGAATAGTTCAGATATTAGCTTACACATGTCCATTGCATAAAGTAAATGCAAAATTAAGATACTTGCCTGATATGCTGCTTACAGTTATGCAACTTAGTTTTATCTTTTATATCAAGACCTATCATTAATAAGATCATTCTATCAATTAGAATAATATATCATAACACATAGTACTGCTGTTTGCAGTCAGCACATAACCTAATCATTTTGTCACATATGTTTAGAAGTCATTGGATCACAAACAAACACGTATCTAGTCAAATTATCTAAGTCCAGATCAATTTATGAAATTATCTAAGTTCAAATTATCGAGTCTAAAACTCTATTCTATAGTTCAATGTCCATTTAAATAACTTAAATATCAGTTATATTATTTTTAAATGACTTATAATAATTTTTAAATAATTATTATAATTTATCATGATTTTTCAAACACTAGAATCATTATTAAATGATTTAAATATTAAATAATTCTATTATCATTAATATTTAAATAATATTAAAATATTAATGAAACTATTGCCAAAATATTAAAGTTATTTATAATAACTTAAAATATTTTTAAAGTATTAATATTACCCTTAAATGATTTTTAAAATAATTAAAATAATTTTTAAATAATTACCATTAATATTTAAATATTAATGCATTATTTATCTAAATATTAAAAGTCATTTATTATAACTTAAAATATTTTTAATTCATTTATATCCTTTTAAATGATTTTTAAATCAATTAAATCATTTTAAAACTATTTATTTAATATAATTAATAAATAAATCTAATATCATTAATATTAAATTATTAATAAAATTTACCTTTAAATATTAAAAGTTATATTTTATAACTTAAAATATTTTTAAACACTTTATTTTCATTTAAAATAATTTTTATAATATTTAAATCATTTTTAATTAATTTATTTAATATAATTATTAAATAAATCTAAATATTATTAATATTAAATAATTAATGAAATTTACTTTAAAATATTAAAAGTTATATTTTATAACTTAAAATATTTTTAAATACCTTATTATCATTTAAAATGATTTTTAATATAATAAAATGATTTTAATTAATTTATTCAATGCATTTATTAAATAAATTAAATATCAATAATATTTAAATAAATACTAATATTTATGAAAAATATGTCAAATTATTAAAAGTTAATTTTTATAACTTCAAATAATTTTTAAAACTAATTTTGGAATTTTTAATAATTAATTTTTATTTTTAAATGACTTTTAGAAAATAAATTAAATAAAATTATTAAATCTGTCGCTATAGCCTTTAGCGACAGAAACCATCGCCTAAAGTGTTATTGAGCACCAAGAACACTGATAGCCAGTGTTCAAGGGTCTCACTTTGACCATGAATATATGTCAGATCTTAATGTTTCTAGAAAAGATAATGGTCAGATCATGTAGAACTATTGTAATACTACAAGATCCAACAACAAACATGATCAAAAAGCATAACACGAATGAGATCTGAGCATGCAAAGTGGCTGTCAGAGCTGTTCTTCATTTTCTGGGTTACCCAGAAATGAAGAACAGTTCGACTGCCCTACTTTGGGATTCCACAACTAGTGATTCCTGTGATGGTTTAGGGATTTAATGCTTCCAGATTGTAGACAACATGTAAATGAAGAGATTTAGCACCTAAAATACATATAACAACATCACATATAACAACATCACAGCATGAAGATCTATGCCGGTTAACCCATGTCAGAACACATGTTCATCATTTTTCTGGGTTACCCAGAAAACATGAACTATGTTCGACCAAGCTACTTTGACCGGCTACTGAATTCAGTCAGTTTGAGGTTTATGTCTTCTAAAAGCCTTAGCATGCATTCTATATAACATATTACATATTAAATACAATAACAAGAACAGATCATCAAACATATGAAAGATCTGTGGCCACACATTTCTTGTCAGGCATTTCTGGGTAACAATCTGGGTTACCCAGATCAGTTTAGTCATGGTTGGTCAACGACCTTTGACCACTAATAACTTGTAATATATTCATGATCTAAGCATGATTCCAGTTCTAGATCAAAGATCACATAGAATACTACATGATCAAACATTTAAACGACCAAAAATATAAACATACAAGATCTATAAGGCCTGACATTCATTGTCAGACAACTTTTTTTAACTTTTTCCAGATTTTCAAAAACTTCAATTTTGAGCACTTAGATGTTATGGATCTACAAGATACCAACCCAGATCATTGATTAACACTACATAGAACATATTACATCACATAAACACCATATTCTTAGTTAGAGTTTTATACCTTTATGAACCAATTCTTGATTCAATGCTTCTGTTTTGTTATGAGTGTTAGTGGGGCTTGATTTGAGAACTGAATCACCTTAGGATTTCGTGGGTTTGGGTGAGAGAGAAGTGAGTTGAGTGTTTGTAAGCAAATGAGCCAAGTTAGTAAACTTTCTCTCTCTTGATCAATATATATATATATATATATATATATATATATATATATATATTGATGTGTAATGAAGTTGGCTGAGATATGTGGCTGATTTGTGTTATATTGAGCGTGTGGGATATCTAGAGTTGTTGAACAACTCCAATCTTGGAAAGATACACAAGTAATCTAATAAAGAATGTGCATAAGGACATTTTGGCCAATTATATGGTGATTTTAATGGCCATTTTGTAATCTTGGCAAACTAAGGGGTTTGACCCTTAAGGTTTAACCCCAAGGTTTTCAAAAATTTGATTTTTCTAGGATTTTTATTTAGGGTTTAAAAATAAAAATTTTAGTTTCTAAAAATGAAAATTAGTGTTTGCTAATTAGTTAGGTTTTCTAATTACATTAGACTTGAAAATTTAGGTTTAGGAATTTACTAATGACAGTTAAGCTTTCCAATTTTGCGATTAGGGTTACCAATTTAGCAGTTAGGGTTCCTAATTTAGAGTATAATTCTAGTACTTGTTATTAATCATATTAACACAATTTTTGACCGATCTTAAACTCCAGTTTATGTTTCAAATTAGGGCTTATCTCGGTAATCCTAGGATTTGTCATGATACACCATAATTGACCAACCATTATCAGTCTATACACATACAATACATATTTATAGCACTGAAATATAATTAATATTATATTGTTATTCTCATTCCTTAGTCAAAATCCAGAATTAGGGTTTGGATTCCATATCTGATTTACCTTGCATATATAGCATTATTAATTAAATTAAAATAACTAACTTAATAATCGAACTATAATTCATATAATAAAATAATTATTATAATAATTCTAATAATTATTCCATATATTATTAAATAATATAATAATCATATTTTCATAGAAAATAAATAATAAAAATATTTTTACTACCAAATTAATTATAAAAAATATAATCAATAATGGTCATAATTCTAAAAAATTATTTGTAATTATTCATGTAATAAATAAATTTTTATTTATCACATAAATACATAAGCTTTACCTTATACATATTCCCACCTTTAAAATAAAAAAAAATTATATGTAAATTTTTGATTTACTTATATAGAAAATTTCGGGTTATTATAATATAACCTTAGTAAACCCTAATATTAGATTAGAAACCCTAATCTATAGTTGGGAAACCCTAACGATTGATTAGGAACCCTAATTATATTTTCATAAACCCTAATTTCCTATACGGGAACCCTAAACCCTAATTATCAAACCCTCCCTAAGGGTTAAGATTAAAGGGAATCATGTCAAATGACTAAACTACCCTTAAAATTTTGAGGAAAATTACCAAAATACCATTTTGGAGGCAAAATTACTAAAATACGCTTTACTTAATTTGTAAGTTAAAATATTTGCCAAATCTAGTGACTCACTACTTGGGATATCACCATGTGCTTGAAATCAAGATGAATCAGCGATTACATGCCACCTAACAACATCCATGTTCATTGAATCAGAGTTAAGATATTAAAGAAAGAGAAAAAATAATAATCAAAGAATAGCTTATTTGTGTTCCATATGTAAGACCCCAACCTTTATGAATAAAGAATAATTTTTTCGAAATATATTTTTGAATATTATGGTGTGGATTTGATTTAATGTTATAGTTGTGGGTAATATTTACAAATTTTGCAAAGTAAGTAAGTGGTTATATAATATTCGATTGGTCAGGGAATATTCATTTTAACAGGGAATATTCGTACGACGACACAATCATTGGTGGACCCCACAACAAAAGTATTGTCGTAGCAAGAAAACGACAGAATTATCTTTTTATAAAAATAACGGCAGAAGTGTTACCATTAAAACTGTTGAACTACCCTTAGTAAAAGTACGATGTCTGGCGTGGTTGCATAGTAGCACACGGTATTGGTTATTGATGCTTACGTGAGAAGTCACCGCTTATACTCAATTATTGCTACAAAGAATTGATGCATCATATCTCTCATATTATCGATTCAATTATTGTCACAGTATCATCTGTATAATATTATATATTATTAAATCAATAATTGAGATGACAAAGTTATTCATATTATTAAATTGTAATATTGACAATGTCTAGAAGTTCATCGAGGAGAGGTTTGGTCACCTAATTACTTCTAATAAGGAGAAATCCTTATCTGAAAGCCCCTCTTTCTGAAAATGACCTCGTTGTTAAATATTGTGAGTTATAATATTAATGATGAATATGTTCGTGTTGATTAAAGATGAAATTGATAGTTCCATTGTGTTGGAATTATTAGTGTTAGTAGAAATTGACATTTATTTCGATAATAATTGATGTCTAGAGGTTATATTGACCAATCGGGTAATTAATCGGATAAATGAGGAATTAATTGCTATTAATTCACATGATTATAACTATTTGTTCACATGTGTGTACTATTGATTCGCATTCTTGTACTATTAGGGGAGGTGGTGCAAGATTAATAATACTTGCATAACTAAGTTAAAAATGGAGGTATAGATGGAGGTACTATACTATAATTCGTATTTTCACATGTCTAGAACTATTGATTCACATGATTTACTATTGATTCACATGATTTACTATTAGGGGAGGTGGTGCAAGTTTGATAATACTTGCAGGACTAAATTAAAAATAAAAGAAAAGAGGAAGGTATTATTCTGTAATATTTCGAGCCCTAAAATGTGCAATTATCAAAACTATATTTTCCTATAAATAGAAGCTCATTCTTCCTTCATTTCTCACCAATTTACTAAAGCTATAGAGCAATTATTATAGAGAGGAATTATAGAGAGAAAGAAGAAGAGAAGTCTGCTACCTCACTATTCCAGTATCCAGTTTTTTTCTAAGGTAAGGGGTATTTTTCTTTCGTATTCATGAAGAGAGTTATTTTCATTCAATACTTGTAAGGGTTGTTATTCCATTCTTTATTATTATGTTGTAATAACTTTGCCTACATCAGCACCGCATACATGGTGAAATTCTTCATTATTCCATTCTTTATTATTACATTTGGAATATCCTCGTCTGTACGGATTACGCATGACTGGTTCCATTCTTTATTATTCGTTGGAATAATGCATGCATGTGGATTACATACGCCGGTGAATTCTTCTTTATTCCATTCTCTATTATTACGTTTGGAATAACTTGTCTCACAAGATTCGCATACTGGTGAATTCTTCATTATTACATTTTTTATTATTCTGTTGGAATAACCTGTCTATGTGGATTACCGCATGCATGGTGAATGATCATTCGTATTCATTCCTTATTAAATTGTAAAAATGATCTGTCTACGTGGATTACCGTATAGCGGGCAAAAATCCATTTGCGATTTCATATATTCTATTATACTCACTTGGTTAAAGTTTTGGCTTCTATACTCCATGAAATTTGTGGAATATCCTTGATATTTGCTCTTCATCCAGTATCTTTTCATGAAAATATTCTTCTGAGCATTCTTGAATTTTACTCCACAAAGAAGTATCATGTTGACAATTTGGACGTTATTGATTTTTGGATAAATTAAAATTATAAATCTTTAAAATTTATCCTTGAACTTGTTTTATTGAATTATTATGTCATTGTCATTATCCTCATGCTTATATTGTGATGAAAGTCATCTTTGGCTTACATGCATAGATGGACTTGGTATGATTATGACTAGGGATTATTCGGTATAATCATGACCGTAATGTGACGAATGATGTGGTAAAAGTCCTCATTAGCCTGTAGTTCATTGATGGACAGTTGTTGCTGTGATTATGACCAGGGATTATTCGGTATAGTCATAACCATTGATGATTACATAAATATCCTTGGTCGTGATGCAGGGATGATTCAATTTTATTTATTAAGCTGAGTCTTAGCGATAATGTTGATGAACAACTTTTTAAATCATATAAGATAGTAGATTTTATGCTCTACTTGACTCTTCTAATGGATTGCTTGTTCCGCTGCAGTTAAACTTGTTGTCAATTATATTCTATCAGTTTAACATTGTTGAAGGCTAATGATAATTTATTCGCATTATCTTTGTCATAATATTTCTTCTTTGGGCTAGTTGAGCTCACCCTTTCTTTCACTGTTCCTCTTAAGGAAATGAGAACGTAGCCGGGACTAGTCGGGGGATGGAGTGACGGTCCAAATGATAGCATTAGTAGTCCTCACTATTCTATTAAATAGTGTGACAATAAATGTAATGAGGACTCCATTGAGTGTGGATATTGTCTAGATGACAATATTCTTATTAAAACTCTTAGATTATATTTTGTCGTATTTTACACGACTGTTGTATAATTAAGTTGTATTTGAATTTTGTACCATGTATTTGGCAACTCAAGATGGGTGATGTAAACCTATTTTGGGGGCATCACAATTTAGTATCAAAGCTTAGGATATGATCCCCATGCCGAGATGTAAGACAAGAACTAGGAGGGAGAGACGGAATTCCTTCGCTAGTATGACCTACCTAAGTTTATTTGGTATTAAATTGGTCGGTCAGAGTATAGGGATAATATGTGATATGTTAATTAACCCTTGTTTTGTGGCAGTATTTGAAAATGGCATCTGAAAATGTTGAGATAAACAATGAAGCACATGAGACCGTTGAGTCACCACAGATTAATACCCAGGATAATGTGTAACAGGAAGACAATAATCCTCAAGTAAACAACAATGATCAAATGATGAACGATGGGATGTTCAGAGGTTTTATGCAATTCATGCAACATCAGGCGAGGGCGACTCCTGTCCAAAATGTAGGTGGAAACACGGACAACTCTCGGACGGTTACCGCTAAGTAGTTAAAGGAGCTGGGACCACCGGAGTTTTTTAGAGAGCCAAAACCACTTAAGGCGGAGACGTGGATAAAGCAGATCAACAAGATATTTGATGTCTTGGGATGCTCCGAGGAGCAAAAGTTCCCTTTGCCACCTTCATGTTGCGGGTAGAGGCAGATTACTGGTGGGAATTTGTAAAGCGTACTCAACCTGCCGCACTGAAGATGTCTTGGGAGAAGTTCCAAGAACTGTTCAACGATAAGTACTTTCCTGAAAGTATTCGTCACATGGAGGAGGTAGAGTTCATCAAGCTTGAGCAAAACAATATGACCGTAGCGCAGTACGAAGCTAAGTTTGCCGAGTTGTCTCGGTTTGCGTGCCACTTGGTTGATAATGAGGACAGAATGACACGGATGTTTCTAAGAGGTTTGAAACCCGAGATACGTCAATACATAATTTCTCACAAACTGTGTTTGTATTTAGATGTTGTAAATAGGGCACGCTTATTGGAAGCGATAATGAGTCAACCCAACCAAGAGAGTAATAGAAAAAGTCGATAATACCGATGGTAGCAGATCATCATCGGTGACAACAAGCGTGGAGGGAATCAACATGCCAGAAATGGTAATCACTTCGATGGTAATCATGGCCATGACAATAAGAGTGGACATTTCAAGAAGAGGATATTCAACAATGATGGAAAGACGTCAGCACCAGCACATGTTGTTAAGGAAGGAGAACGACCGCCGGTCGTATGTTAAAAATGCGGAGGGGAGGGACATATCAGTCCAAACTGCGTGATGCAGTCTAAAGCATGTTTCAATTGTGGAAGAGAAGGTCACCTAGCCCGATTTTGTTGTGAACTAAAGTTAAGTCTAGCTGGGATGGAGACATCAAAGGCCGTCCCAGACAAGATAAAACCAGTAGTTCAAGGGAGAGCGTTTGTCGTAACCTCCCAAAAAGTGAGGAATCCGAACGAGGTGATCACGGGTAAGCTAATCATAAACTCTAGCGAAGTATATACCTTATTTGATACCGGTTCTACCCATTCTTTATTTCTCCTACTTGCGCTCAACGTTTAAATTTGACTCCGGAGAAATTAGACTTTGACTTATCAGTTGAAACTCCGTTGGGAGAAACCTTCATTACATAAACTGTTTATAAGTCTTGTTTGATTCAAATCGGTAGAATCATACGTTACTCCGTCCGATCTTATTTCCTTGAAAATACTTACATTTGATGTGATTTTAGGGATTGATTGGTTAACTACTCATCATGCTAAAAATCAATTATTTTTGTAAGGTTGTTAGCTTTCATATTCCTAACCAACCTATTATGCGAATTCAAGCAACCAAACCACTTAAATCAATCACTATCATATCAAGCCATAAAGCTATTCGTTTATTGAAAAACGGATGTCAAGCTTTCTTAGCCCATGTCATGATTTATATAAAATATCATCGATTTGAATGATATTTCTATTGTTAATAAATTTCCGACGATTCCCTAAAGAACTTCTGTCTCTACCCCAGAGCGTGAAATTGAATTTTGTATCGACCTTGAATCCGGTACAAAACCCATTTCCAAAGCCCCATATCGAATGGCTCCTATTAAACTACAGGAGTTAAAAACCCAACTACAGGAATTGTTAGACATCGATTTCATTCATCCTAGTACGTCTCCTTGGGGTGCTCCTGTTCTATTCGTGAAGAAGAAAGATGGAAGTATGCGACTTTGTATTGATTATCGGGAGTTGAATCATGTCACCATCAAAAATAGGTACCCATTGCCTAGCATTGATGACCTGTTTGACCAGTTGCAATGACCCAAATTCTTTTCAAAGATTGATCTTCGTTAGGATATCATCGATTGAATATTAAACCGGTGACATTCCAAAGATCGCTTTGAGAACTCCTAGATGGGCATTATGAATTCCTAGTCATGTCTTTTGGATTGACTAATGCTCCTGCTGCCTTCATAGACATGATGAACCGAGTATTCAAGTAATATTTGGATCACTTTGTGGTCGTCTTTATTGATGACATCCTCATATACTCTGAAACCCGTGAAGACCATGAGAAACACTTGAGGCTGATACTCCAAAAGCTTTGTGAAAACAAGCTATATGCCAAGTTGAAGAAATGTAAGTTCTGGCTTGAGGAAGTTGCATTCCTTGGGCACGTGATATCAAATCATGGAATATCTGTTGACCCAGCGAAGATTGAAGTAATTCAAAGCTCGGAGCAACCAAAAGTCGATGATCAAATCACGTAGCTTTCTAAAGCTTAGTAGTGGTTATTATCGGAGATTAGTGGAAGGATTTTCTCGAATCGTTACTCCATTAACTCAGCTGACTCGAAAAGATACAAAGTTCGGTTGGAGTGAGTAATGTGAGAAGAGTTTTCAAGAACTCAAGAGAAGACTCATTTCAGCACCTGTTCTGACAATACCATCTGGCTCGGAGGGATTTTTCATCTACACTGATGCTTCAGGGAAAGGGTTAGGATGTGTTCTCATGCAACATGGGAAAGTCATAGCCTATGCCTCACGACAACTCAAAGAATATGAGAGAAATTATCCTACTCATGATCTAGAGTTGGCGGCCATGATTTTTAACCTTAAGATTTGGAGGCATTACCTGTATGGAGAGAAGGTAGAGATCTATACGGATCATAAAAGCCTCAAATATTTCTTCACTCAAAAGGAACTCAACATGCGGCAATGACGATGGCTTGAGTTGTTGAAAGATTATGATCATACCATCCAATACCATCCTGGAAAAACGAATGTAGTAGCTGACGCATTGAGTAGAAGATTATATGCGGGTACGAGTGCAATATTGTCAACGCAATGGCCCATTTTGTAGGACTCGGAAAGGATGGAAATAGAGTTAAAGACTCCAGGGACCCATGTGATGATAGCGAATATACGAGTAGAACCGACTTTAATTGATAAAGTTAAAGGTGCTCAACTTACGGACCTGGAGCTGATGCGTATGAAGAAGAAAGGGCAAGAAGGTGATATTCCAGAAGCAGGAATCGATGAAGAAGGAATACTTCAAGTCAACTCCAGACTTTGTGTTCCTAACGATTCTGACTTGAAGTATAAAATCATGATGGAGGCACACAACACACCGTTTGCAATCCATCCTGGGAGTACCAAAATGTATCGTGATCTTCGACATACATTTTGGTGGAGCAATATGAAGAGAGAGATAATGGGGTTTATCTCAATGTGTCTAACTTGTCAACGAGTCAAGGTAGACATCAAGTGCCAAAGGTCCATTGCAACCACTTGAAATTCTAGAATGGAAGTGGGAGCACATTACCATGGATTTCAAGCTTCGGTCTTCCCAAGGTTTCTCAAGGCATAGATGCGATTTGGGTCATTGTTGATAGATTGACCAAGTCTGTTCATTTCTTACCGATACGAGAAACTTATACACTTGAACATTTTGCTAGTATGTACATAAACGAGATTGTAAGATTGTATGGTATGCCAATATCCATAGTTTCTGATCGAGACCCAAGATTCACTTTAAGATTTTGGGTTAGTTTGTAAAAATTCAGATTTAGCATAGATTTATTAACGATTAAGTTCAGCATATCATCCTCAAACGGATGGGCAGTCGGAAAGGACTATTCAAACTCTTGAAGATTTATTAAGACTCTATGTCCTTGACTTCAAGGGAAGTTGGGACAAGTTCTTACCATTGGTGGAGTTTTCCTACAACAATAGTTATCAAGCAAGTATTGGCATGGCTCCATTTGAGACGTTGTATAGAAGAAAGTGTCGTTCTCCAGTATGCTGGGATGAGGTGGGTGAAGCAACGTTATTGGGACCGGATTTGGTACGTATGACTACGGAAAAGATTCAAACGATCCGACAACGTATAAAAACCTCACAAGATCGACAAAAGAGTTATGCTGATCTTCATTGAAAGGACGTAGAATTCAATATTGGAGATCATGTTTTATTACGTGTTGCTCCATGGAAAGGAGTTACGAGATTTGGAAAGAGAGGAAAGCTCAATCCTCGATTCATTGGCCCATTTTAATCCTCGATCGAGTAGGAATCTGGCCTATAGACTACTTACCGCTTAAGTATGTCTCGTGTTCATAACATTTTTCACATATCTATGTTATGTAAATATGTGAAAGACCCGAACCATATTATTGAACTAGAACCAGACGAGATAGAGGAAGATTTAACATATAAAGAGTTACCTGTTAAAATCTTGGATAAGAAGGATCATATTTTACCTTCCAAGGTTATACCTCAAGTTAAAGTTTTGTGGAGAAACCACGATATGGAGGAAATGACCTGGGAGTTAGAATTTGAGATAAAGTCAAGATATCCTCACCTCTTTGATATACCAGGTACGTACCCTAATTTCGAGGACGAAATTTCATAAGAAGGAGAGATTGTAAGACCCAAACTTTTATGAATAAAGAATAATTTTCTCGAAATATATTTTTGAATATTATGGTGTGGATTTGATATAATGTTATAGTTGTGGGTAGTATTTACAAAATTTGCAAAGTAAGCAAGTGGTTATATAATATTCGATTGGTCAGGGAATATTCGTACGACGACATTATAAGGGGTTCAAGAAAAGATTGAAGAGTTAAAAACCTATTTAAAGGAAAACCTTTGTTTTGATTCTTATAATGCCTTTTGGCATCGGAAGAAGCATATTGTAAGGCTTCCTTACGCTAAGGAATTCAAAGAACATTTGATTCCTACTAAGGCTAGGCCGATGCAAATGAATAACGAATAAATGGAGTTATGCAAAAGGGAAATTAATGATCTCCTTAGTAAAGGGTTAATTAAACCTAGTCAATCTCCCTGGTCCTGCCCTGCCTTCTATATCAACAATGAAGCAGAAAAAGAGAGAGGTGTTCCCCGTCTAGTTATCAATTACAAACCATTAAACAAAGTTCTAGAATGGATTAGGTATCCTTTGCCTAATAAGGATGACCTCATAAATAGATTAAGTAATGCCACTATCTTCAGTAAGTTTGACCTCAAATCTGGATTCTAGCAAGTTGCCATTCATCCCGATGATAGGTACAAAACAGCCTTTACCACCCCATTTGGTCATTACGAATGGAATGTTCAGGCATTCGGTTTGAAAAATGCCCCTAGTGAATTACAGAATATTCTCAATGACATTTTGAATCCTTTCAATCATTTTGTCGTCGTTTACATGGATGATATTCTCATTTTCTCTAAACCTATTGAAGAACACATTAAACTTTATTTCAGACTAAAGTTTGGTTTCTTGGTCTCAATATTTATCAAGGACTTATTCACCCTATTGATAGAGCTATTCAATTCGCTGACAGAATTCCTGATAAGATTACTAATAAAACCCAACTCCAGAGATTTTTAGGCTCGCTCAATTATATTGGCAAGTTCTATGAAAATCTCAGAAAAATTTGCAAACCCCTCTTTTGGTGTTTGCAAAGTAATCCTCCCCCATGGACTAACATTCACACTTCTGTCATCCAACAAGTCAAAAAATATGTTAAGGCCTTGCCTTGCCTTGGCATCTCCAATGATTCTGCCTTTAAAATTGTTGAAATTGATGCCTCAGATATTGGATTCGGTGGTGTCCTCAAACAGAAACTGACCCCCAATAACCACAGCACTTGGCATAACGGTAAGTTTCGACCTGGGATGAACCGTAAACCCGGGCATCCTAGGATCGATCCCCGCCTGCAACAAGTGTGAGGGCTAATTAAAAATTGGTCTGTGTGGCCACAGATCACACATTTTTGGGCGGAGCCATGTCTTAGGCCGTGCCTATGCTCAAAGCCTGGTTCGGGGTGGGGAGACTTAGTCCGAGTGCGGTTGGGAAACTCCACATTATAAAAAAAAAACTGACCCCCAATTCATCTGAACAAATTGTTCGATTTCATTCAGGTGCATGGAATACTACACAGTTAAATTACAACATTATTAAAAAAGAAATACTTTCTTTAGTAATATGTATTAATACTTTCATTTTGATTGCAAATCTCCAAAATATATTTTAGAGAAAGATGTTAAAAATATCACCTCTAAACATTCTTTTGCGAGATGGCAAGCCCTATTAAGCATTTTTGATTTTGAAATTGAATATATCAAAGGCAGTAACATTTCCATTCCTAACTTTCTCACTTGGGAATTCCTTAATACAGGTACTCTACAGTCAAAATGATTGTCTGAGGAGGATCATCTTCTCGTGGTTCGGGTCACCTTTCAGGCCCAAGTAATCAACCAAAAGGAACTTTGGTTCCTCATCCAGTTAGCCAAGTTCCCAAGTCCAACCCAGTTAACAAATTTAAGGTCCTTGGTACTATTCCCAAGCCTTATAGTTCTATCTTAGCCAGTAACCCTAAACTAGTTAATCCTTTCTGCGATCAGTCTAGGGTCTCCTCCTCAAATCCCAGTCACCCTCCTTCTCAATTCATAGTGGGAAAATCACTTGTTTTCTATTGAACCTCACATGAAGCCAAAAAATAACCCCATTAGGCTTGCTTCCTAGTATTTTCCTGCTGGATGGCACTTTTTTCCTCTTGCTCTTTATAAATCCCTTGTGTATTATAAGGATATTCTGTTAGAAATTGAGTCAATCCTCCCAGCCTATGCTCTCTCCCTCTGATCTCCCCCCACCCTCAGCCCCTCTCGCTGCCTCACCATGGTTGATTTCTCTCACCTCTTAGCTGGTAACTCTGAGAGTAGCCATTCGTATGACCTATTCGTCAAATTCAGAGTATCTAACCCCAACTCCCCTACTGCTGTTGACAAGGCTATGGCAGAATCAGACCCCATGCTTGTTACGACTCATTTTGCCTCTGATGAGTCTTTTGACTCAGAAGCTAATAACATCACCGAGGAAAATACAGGATCTCTGCTTGGCTCCTCTATGTCAGAGATTTTCAAAGCAGCGCAACACCTATCACAACAGGGCCGCCTTGATGCAGCTGATGAACGAAGGAAGTGCCTTACTTTAATGGACTTCATTAAAGCCCAAGGATTTTTGCTTCAGAATGTCAATGATTTCGCTAAAAAAGGTAAATCTAAAAGGAGTGTTAACGACCACAACATGTTCGATCTTGGTTCCCTAAGACCCTCTGGTGCTTCTCCTGCAATGCTTGCACTTTGTGTCGTCTCAGAATCTGCTACTACTGGTGAGTCCCTTCTCTCACGCCTACATGGATGAAAACATGATCGAGAATGCTCCACAGAAGTCAGAAAGCCATCCAAGCAATCTTGGAGCGATGTGGTAACCAATAGTGACCCTAAATACTGCTCTCTTTTTGAATATTTCCCCCCCTCTCATTCGGATTAGGAGAATGGAGTAATTTGAATAAGACCTCTGGCCGAGGTACTTCTAAAAGGAAATACTCTCTGGAATACCTGCCTTGTGGGGAGCTTTATCAACTCTAGACTCCCTTTTAAACTTGTTGAAGAATTTGTTCATAAGCTTTGGGACAAATATGGACTGCAGAAGGTCTTCTTGCATGATACCCTTGTTTTTTGTCTTTAAGTTTTCTAACTCTATGGAACGAGAAAATGTCCTTGCTCTTGGCCCTTGGTACATTTCGAACAAACGTCTCTGCCTCAAGCTTTGGAAGGAAGGCATGGATTTCAAGTTTGAAGCCTACACTAAAGCTCCAGAGTGGGTTAAATTTCATAACGTCCCAATGTCCTACCTTTCTCCTACAGGGCTCAGTTACCTAGCTAGTGGCATTGGTAAGCCACTCTTCGTTGATAGTGTTACTGGTAAATTTGAGACTATGACTTTTGTCAAAGTTTGTGTAGAGCTTTCTTCTTCATCTTCATTCCCTAGCTGTCTAGAAGTGGATGTTATCGATGAGGAAACCAAACTGCAAAAGTTGTTCCGGTAAAAGTGGAATACCAAAATAGACCTATCATCTGCTCTCATTACAAGTCCTTTGGCCACTCCCTTACTCGCTGCCCTAGTGCTAACTACAAATGGGTCCCAAAGATACAGGTTGGACAGCAAGCCCATGTTCCCCCAGACCCCCCCAGTTCAAGGCTCTCCATCTGACTCCCTCCCTATTGATGGTTGGACAGTGGTTGCTAAGGGTCTTAAGCAACAATCTAACTCGAAGGATACTCTGCTTGTTGTTTGTAACTCGGCTGCTAATACCTTTAGCCCACTGGCCCCGCTGGCTGGAGCTATTGAGGATCATTTTTCTGACACTAACCTCACTCCCCCTCCCAATCCTCTTGTTGGGAAGCTGAAACGTATTGATGAGAAGGAAGGAAAGGACCTCAAGCAGAAAGCGAGGAGCTCCTTAGATCCTAATCAAGCTACTACTAAGAAAAGCAAGGGTGGGGGACACCTTAAATCACATTCTTAACTGTTTTTATGGTTAATTTTTGCTCTATGAATTTTAGAGGTGTAAATAGAAGGGCCAAACAAGCTAGTGTAAAAGACCTTATCAATAAGTTCACTATCTCCTTAATTGGACTAGTAGAAACACGGGTCAAATCTCCTAATTCCAGTTTTGTTGCTAATGCAATCTGTAGAAAATGGAAATAGCAATTCAACTATGATTATCATGCCAATGGGAGAATATAGATCAGTTGGGATCCTAATTTTTGGAACATTTTAGTATATCTAAATCCTCCCAACACATTCACTGTCTTTATCTTTCTTTGGATACTAAAGTCCAATTTTTTGTCACTTTCGTCTATCGGTTAAATACCTCAGCTGAAAGGAAGTTGCTATGGTCGGATCTTAGGTCAATCTCAGCCTCTACACATACACCTTGGTGCATTCTAGGGGATTTTAATGAAGTGATAAGTCTTTTTGAAATCAATGGAGGAAATGAGGCGTGGGACAGTGGTATGCAAAACTTTAAGGACTACGTTGAAGATATCTCTATGGTTGATCTTCGGGCTATTGGCCCCATCCTCACCTGGTGGGGCTCACATATCTCGAATCCTATCTACAAAAAACTGGACAGAGCCATGGTTAACCACTTATGGCTTAATCACCTCCCCCTCTCCCAGGCCATCTTCTCTCCAAGAGATCTCTCAGATCACTGCCTAGTTATTGTCCAAATTGGCCTGAAGTTACCTCCTATTCCAAAGCCTTTCCAGTTCTTCAACTACAAGTTGGACCTGGAGAACTTCCATATCGTGGTGATTGCATGGAATATTTCTATCCCAGGAGACCCCCTGCAAATGTTGGTCGGGAAACTCAGACCGGTTAAAAGAGCTCTTATCGTCCTCAACAAATCGGTTGGCAACCTTTCTTCTAACGTCGACCTTTCCAGGGCTGCTTTACATGGTACCCAATGTGACCTTTCCCTTGCCCCTACCAACCATTCTTTGCTTTTTAAGGCAGCAAGCTCAGACCAGCGCCCTTTGGACAGCTCTCCTTGCAGAGGAAAAACTCTTTAAGCAAAAGTCCAGAGTCCAATGGCTCAAGGAAGGAGATAGAAACACTGGCTTCTTCTATAACAATGCCAAATCCAGATGGAATCATAACAAAATCCTTTCCATAGAGCATGAGGAGGGGCTCCTCATGCATGGGCACATTGATGTTTAACATACTATTGTCACCCATTTTCGATCCTTGCTGGGCACCCCCTCTCGGGCTAACCACGGGGACATCCAAAACCTTGCTTCTTCCTTTGCTAATAAATTATCCTCTTCAAAAACTACCTTTCTTGAATGTGAAGTCACGGATGTAGAAATATTATCCTCTCTTAAAGGTCTTAAGAAGAATAAAAGCCTAGGTCTCGATGGATTCAATGTCAATTTCTTCTTAGCTTGTTGGGACATTGTCGGACCAAGCTTCACCTTTGCCATCAAGTCTTTTTTCCATCGTGGATGTCTTCTTAGAGGGACTAATTCCACTGCAATCACACTTGTTCCTAAAGTTCCTAACCCTGCTTCCATGAGAGACTATCTTCCTATCTCCTGTTGCACCACTTCCTACAAATGTATCTCCAAAATTATTGTGAGTAGACTCAAAAATATAATGCCCAAAATCATATCCCCCTGCCAAGCTGCCTTTGTTCTTGGAAGAAGGATTGGAGACAATATCCTTATTGCTCAAGAGCTCTTTAGAAACTACCATAGGAACTCTGGTCAAGCAAGATGTGCCATGAAAATTTACCTCCAAAAAGCTTTCGATACTGTCTCCTGGGATTTCATACTTGAAGCTCTGAAGCTCTTCAAATTCCCTCCTAAATTCATTTTTTGGATAAAGTCATGCTTTACTTCTGCTCTCTACTCGGTAAAGATTAATGGAGTCTTATATGGCTATTTTAGTTGAGCCAAAGGCCTTAAAAAGGGTGATCCTCTTTCCCCCTACGTTTTTGTCATCGCCCTTGAAGTTATGATCACTAAAGAAACTAATGTGCCAGCCTTTAAGTTTCACTGGAAAACCAAACAGCTTGGGCTTACTCACCTTTGCTTCGCTAATGACCTCATCTTGTTCTGCCACGACGAAACTAGCTCTGTGGCCATCTTAAAGGGCTGCCTTGACAAATTCTCACTTCTCTCTGGCCTTTGTATTAATGCCACCAAAAGTAGCTGCTTCCTCTCAGTAGTTCTCCCTGACACTACAGAGTCAATAATCACTTCACTAGGTTTCCAATTGGGTTGTCTTCCTGCTAAATTCCTTGGGGTTCCTTTAATAACTGCTAAACTTAGCCTTACTGATGGCAAGCCTCTCATAAACAAGATCACCTATAAAATTTCCTCTTGGACCAACAAATTTCTTTCCTATTCCGGATGGCTGCAACTGATCAAAACTGTGCTCTTTGCAATTTAGTCCTATTGGTCTTCTCTTTTTATCCTTCCTGCAGCTGCATTAAAGGATATCCAAAACATAATTCGTAGATACCTCTGGAAAGGTCCCTCTCTATCGCAGTATGGTGCGAAGGTTTCATGGAGCAAAATCTCTCTACCATTTTCAGAAGGTGGTTTAGGTATCAAATCCTTGGATGAATGGAACAAAGCCTCTATCCTCCTCCAACTTTGGAATGTTGTTAATCCTTCCTCCTCATCTCTTTGGGCCATTTGGGTCCGTACATTCCATCTAAAGAATAAACATTTTTGGTGCATGAATCTTCCCAACGACTGCTCATGGATATGGAAGAAAGTCTTGAACTTCAGACACACTGTAATGAATCACATCAAATATCAAATAGGTAATGGTAACCTTACAAAACTCTGGTTTGATCCTTGGATCCTAGGGAATCCACTAGCTCGATCCCCCAACTCCCCTCTCATCACTAACTCAGGTCTTGGACCAAATGCTATGGTTTGTAGTATTATCCGAAACTCTACCTGGTCCCTTCCTCCTTCCAACCATCACTCTGTCATCCAGTTTTGGCAAAACTTTGACATCTCTACTCCTTGCTATCCTGATAGAAATGATACTCTCTCATGGGAAAATGTTCATGCCAATGAAGTCTCTACCTCCTCTATCTGGCATTCCTTTCGCTCTAGGGGGTGTTGTGCCATGGCATGGGCTTGTTTGGCATACATTCATCCCTTCGAGATACTCCTTTATTCTCTGGCTTGCTTTTCAACATGGCCTTCGCACCTTGGATAGACTTACTGCTTATGGGCTCGATGTTAATCCTACCTGTCACCTTTGTAGTATTCATAATGAGACTTTCCAACACCTTTTCTTTGAGTGCCCCTTTTCTTTTGCTCTCCTTGTCTTGGTCCTTCGCTACTATGGATGGAAGGGGCTCTCCAAAAATTGGTCTTCCATTACCGAATACCTTGTCACCCACCCCAAAGGCACTATACATCATGGCATCCTTCACCTTGGATTTGCTGCTATCGTCTACCATATATGGCAAGAACGTAATGGCAGGATTTATGGTAAAGGCCCTACCCCTACCAGAATCATTGTCTGTAGTATCTTGCACCTTATGAAATGTAAATTGCACACCGTTTATAAATTTCAGAAGGTTAAAGACAAGCCATGGTTTAGGCAACTAGCTCTATAATTATCTCATGTTAGTACTACCGCTAAGCCTCCTTCCTTCGCCACTGCTGGTTTGGTCTGGACAAGACAATGCTTGGTTTTAGAACCCGGATCATTGATTTGGTGGCTCGGGCAAAGTGCTTGTCCTGCCTGGGAAATCTGGACCGTGTGTCATCTGCATGAGCTTGCCTCGAAGTTGTAGTCCGCAACTCACAGCCTAAGTGAAGTGTTGTCTGTCCACAACTGTTTCCGCAGTCGCTACATTATGTTATGTTCTTGGGGTGTTGGGCAATCCCTAGATTGGCTATTACTGTTGTTGCTGGGTATTTCTTCTACTGATGGATGAGCTGGAGCGGCAACTTATCATTGGTTGGGATCTAGTCTACTTCTATGTGAGTTACACCAGGATGACAAGGGCTGCTTGGGCTAGCACTGTAGTTGCTGCTAGTGGTCCTTGGTTTTGAGCCGGGGAAAGGGTAACTTCCTATGAGCTGCTGCTTTCTCATGTGTTGCTGCTGCACTGTGACTGTTGGAAGCTTCCTGTGAGCTGACTGATTGCTATGCGGGGCAGATGAGCTACCTCATAAAATGTGTTGCTGTTTTGGTTCTGATTGATTTGTTGTTGGTATGCTTTATACTTTGACTTTGGGAGGTATGGGGCGGTATGGTTTGGTGCTACTATTGCAGGTGTGGTGCAGGTGTTGTGCAGGTGGCTGAAGGTTTGTTTGCAGTGGGGATCTGTGTATTCTTTGATTTTATCCTGTGTTGCTTTGCTAGTGATTTTGCTATTGTGGTTAGGTTCTAGATATTTGATGTTGTGGATTGACTTACTAGTTTTATTGCCTCAGTCATACATCTTCAGGTGCTTATTGCTAGTGGGTTCTACCTGGGTAGTGACTGGTCTGGCATGGTGTTTGGGCTGGATGGCTTCTGATGCAAAGTTGCTTATGCAAACTGATGGCCACTACTGATGTCTCGGCAGCTGTGGTTTATGGTTGTTGCAGATAGGGCTTTTAGGGTTGGTTGTGGGTTCTGTTCATTCAACTGTTGCTGGTTTCATATGGTAGGGTGGGTTTCCTTCTACTGATGCTGGATTATGTTGTTCCTTGGGTGAGTGTTGTGTTGTTCTGCTGTTGCAGATGCAGATACCTTTTCTGGGCTTTAGGCGAGCACTCCCCTCACTGCTGTTGTGTGCTTTTCTTCTACTTCTGCTGTTAGGTTGCTAAATTTGGATGATGTCTTGCTGTTGGGATGCACTGATGCTAGATTTGCACTGCTGGGGTGCATTGTTGTTGTTGGGATTTCTTCGCTGTCGCTTGTTTGGGTGTGTGAGTCTCGAATCACCGCTGCGGTGTTTTTGCAGTTGGTTGGCTCATATTTGCTACCGGTTTTCTAACTATTGTGGTCAGCTTTCTAACCGGATGATTAGGGTCTTGCTGTGCTTTGGGCATATATCTGCTTCTTCTTGATGTTGTTTGTTTTATAATGTTCCATTGATAGTAGGTTGCTTTTGTAATAGATTTGTTGGGCGTCAGGCCGGTAATCCTTTATAGTCATGACATCATAGGGCTTGTCCTATGATGTCTATGCTATATTCTGATTTGGATTTTCCCATGAGGTTTGTATTTCTCCTTTATTTTAATATAGCTTAAATTTAGCAAAAAAAAACCTATTTATGCTAGGGATGATGAGTCTAAAGTCCTCTATCATTCACTCTACATTAAACAAATCATTCAAATCACTGACTGGGGAAATCATCCCTATGATCTTAGACAACTCTCTAATCAAAATATCTCGTTCTGTTATTTTGATTATATGGAAGCCTGGAATAAGATCTTCATTCACCAGGATGAGTCACATAGTCACTCGTGGTTCTTATAATTTGACCACAAATTCAAAAGTCAGATTCCTTTTTGGTTTCTTCTTTGGTGGTCGAGATTTGGTTCTTCTTTCGACCTCCTCCCAGACCCTTTAAAGGCTCAACTCAGTCATTTTGTAATCACAGTAAAACATCAACCGAAAAATGATGGTATCCCCGTTCTTCTTCAGTTTATTAGTAAATATAAAGTTCCATGGATTCTTAGATGGAAGTACGACATTCAAACCCCAACTAAAGTAATAGGATTTCAGTCTCCTGAGCATAGTTATTTAGCATCTCAAACCACCATTTCACCGGTCACTCATGTTACCCGCCTTTTCTTTGCCAAATGGTGGGATAAATTTGGTGTTGATAGAATTATAGGTCAAGTGCAGAAAGAGTTTCCTTCTGTTCCTCTCCCTGTTATTCCAGTTAAATCGATCCCTACCGAAGGATCTTTTAGTAAAACAAAAGAATCAAAGACTAGTCCAACTGGTTCATCATGCTCCCTTTATATTTCTAATATAAAAATTGTTCCAGTAAAGATCTGAAGTTAATCGCCCAAGCCATTCATGAAAGAATCGATGAGTTACATGAAGAAGCATCAGTGTGCTCTTCTTCCTCTTCCAGAAACACTTCAACCAGTAAATTTGAAGATGATGATGATGACCCATATGGCACCATCAATCTGCAAAATGCTCAGGACCCATTTGCCTGACATCTCAGTTAATTATTGCCCCTGTTTAGTCAAAAGATGCTCTTCCACCGAAAGCAGTTCCCTGTCACATGTGCATGCTCCTGTTTTTCCACTGAAAGCATCCACTAAGTCAAAAGATGTGGCCACTTCGTCAAAAGTTGCCGAAAGCATCCATGCATAGTAAAAAGTCAGCACTGTTTTACTGTTCATCAATAGTAAATATTGTCTGTAATCATTCACTTTTTGTAATAGTAAAGTTGTAATAGTTCTTTCCTTATTCTATAAAAGGAATTCAAACTTAGTTAGTGAGGCAGACTTAGAAAGACTCAGAGTTCCTTCTCTGGCAAATCTTTAGCCTATGTTCTCTCTTCTCTTCATCTACCATTCTAATGTTCTGAATAAAATTGTAAGTTACTTTTATTTTCTGTATGTAAATATTTTCAGTTATCAATAAAATTATTGAAGTTTTAGTAATTATATATATATATATATATCACTATCGAGATATGACTCGATTGAGCCCGAATATAATATTCGGAGTGTTTACTACTTTCATATATATATATATATATATATATATAACTGTTTACAGCTTTTGTACATATTGCATGACATGTGAGCCTAGGAATCATGTGATTATAGATTCAGTTCCTGAATCTAGATTCGGTTCCCATTATGGACATTTTCAGCTGCAACTAGCTTGTAAATTATTCACGATGTCTGAATTTTCTTAGATGGCTCTCATGCCCACAAGGAGTTCAGCACTGCTATGTATCTTATTTTCTCGAAGATGCTTCGCATCTCGAAAATAATAAAAGCAATCAAGCCGAACACTTAATAAAATGGAAGTATCAAAGGCCTCAATTACTATTGAGCACAAGGGTTTGAAAAACCTATTTTACAAAACATCATTGCCATATCTCATTAAAATTGAACTTTTATACAAAATTCAAACCCTTTGTATATAGGTGCAAACGAGGAATAGCACTACTTCAAGATAATTTCATATTGACCTACACACACATTTAGATAAAAGTTTAAATTGAAAAGTGGCGGTAACCGTGTCACCACGGAAGTCGGGGGCTGCCTAACACCTTCCCTCGGCTTAATCAAGCCCTCGTACCCTAACGAATCTCGGTTTCACAGACCAGTTACATAGTGTCACATCACTAGGTCTTTGTGTAAACCTTTTCTCGATTGAGTTGGTGCAACCATTTAAAAATACCAACTGGCGACTCCTTTTCGACTGCTCATCCGTTTGAGGATGATATGCCGCACTAAATCATAAATCCGTGCCCATAGCTTTTTGCAAACTAACCCAAAATCTTGAAGTGAATCTTTTGAGCTCTAGTGGAGGTTGTTTGATCTTTCTTCTTTGAGAATTCGCATTCCCCCGAGCGATTTTTTCGTTGGCGAGATCTTCTAGCAATTTTATCAATCCCCTTTTCTTGCCCTTTCAGCCTGCTTTGATCTTCTTCATTTAGCTGGCTCATCTTGGAGAGATATGGGCTTGCATTAGGGTTACCTCTTTTTTCTCTTAGCTTTCTGATAGTTGAGTGAAAAACTGCCTCGTATCCTGATGTTGACGCACTATCAGCTTAGCTAACAGATTTACTTGATTCTGGATCGTCTCTAACTTTTGCATTACTATCACACCCTCCTCCGAGTTTTTCCACTCTAGGATATTTGATCTGTGCCTTCGGGGGTATTCCTTTATCCTTCGTATGTACTTACAATTTGGATACATTTCATCATTTCTTAACCCGATCATGTTTACTTCCTCCGTATCATGCTGCAACGGAAGGTTTGTGTTGACATTTTGTTGATCAGGTTGTTAGACCACAATACTGCCGCTTTCGATCAGATTTTGAATCTTATGCTTTAAGGACCAACAATCTTGTGTATTGTGTCCTGGAGACCTTGAATGGTAAGCACATCTCTGGCTTGGATTGTATCTTTTGCTTCCTAGTTCAAGAGGTGGAGCCAGTTCGGTAATTTTCTTGTGATCAATTAATATCGCCAATACATTTTCAAGGGAATCGCCTAGTGGAGTGAACACCCGATTCTTTGTTCTTTCAAATTTTCTTTTCCTGTCCTGGCATTGGTTGAATGTAGCATGTTGTTGAAATGGAAAATTGTCTCGTTTTTTCCAAATGGGGGGAATGTAGGTTGGTCTACTAGCTTGCCCCTATGAAATGAGGGATACCTCTTCATTGCCTTTATCAAGTACCCTCTTGGGATCGATCGCATACTTGCCAGTCTGTATATATGCTTGGTGACTATTTCCAAGGCAGTGAAGTCTTTAATCTTGCCTGTCTTCAGACCCATCTCTGCCATTTCATGTTTGATCATTTCTGAGAATGGCTTTCATATGCCTGCTAGGATCCTCTCATAGTAAGGAGCCTATGTCTTCAGTTCGAACCCCGCTAGCAACAAGTGTTAAGCCAGAAATGGTCATGGTGGCCACGAACCGCCAGCGCAAGCTAGTTCAAAGGAAAGGCTAGTCCGGGCTGGGGGGATTAGTCCGACTGCGGTTGGGAAACCCCATATTATCAAAAAAAGGAGCCTCTTGGATATCAATAAACGTCATTACCATCTCAGTTTCTGTCATTGATGGAATGACTTGCACTGCTAGATGTCTCCACCTTTGGGCATATTCTCGGAAAGATTCAGTACTTTGCTTTTTGACTTTAGTCACTTGGTATCGATCCGGTGCCATTTGTGACTGAAAAATGTACTTGATTTAGAAAGGCGTGGGCAAATTCTTCCCAGTTGTGGATTTTGGCATTGTCAAGTCGGGCATACCAGGCTTTAGCCTCTCTAGTGAGAATCTTTTGAAAAAGTTGCATTTTGAGGCTTTCATCTTCAGCATAAGACCCCAGCTCGCCAATATATACTTTTAGGTGCGTATATGGATCTCCTGCCCCATTGTACTTTTCAAACTCTGGGACTTTGAATTTGTCAGGATATCGAGCCCCTGGGAATATGCAGAGATCTGAATATGTGACACTACCATAGTTTCCAGTCCCTTTGATTGGCCGGATGGTTTCCTCCATTTGTTGGACTTTCTTTCTTATATCCCCAGTTTCTCGATCATCCTTGAGTTTTGTGATTTCAGGGGTTTTGTTGGTTCCTTTATTGGAATGAGGTTCAGGTATCTGGGTTTTCATCTTTTTGCCAATACCCTGACTGTCCCCTGGTGTGAATGACTCTGGTTGAGTAGGCATTGTCTGGCCCCGAGTGTTTTTACTTAGTTCTTTTAGAAAGACAACCAATTCTGCTATCTGATTCCTTAATCCTTCGAACTCCTCTCGAGAGACAGGAGTAGGATCAGGTGGAGCACTTGTAGCCATGTCTGACTATGAGCTTAATGCCTTTCTAGACTTTGAACGGGAAACGGGACCAATTGCTTCCCTAAAAAAGACTTACGTAGTTTAGTCTTAGGGAATGTATAAATGTTACATGCTATGTGATGTATCCATTTTAGGAATATTATCCAGCAAAACGGATGTTAGCAGTTTATAAGACAAGATAACATGTCAGGTTTTAATATGCATGTACACATATTCCTTCATATTTTCCATTACATTGAGATTGACATGGAATGAAATTACAAGTAATTGAATTTACAAGTAATTAAAATGGGAAAGTATGAAGAGACTTCCCTCCGCGTTTGGTTTATCAGAGGCTGACCTATCTTAGGTTACTATCGCGGCTTTTTTGCATGAAGGTTCCCAGATCATCGCAATTTACTTGATAGGGAATTAATCCAGTCATTCAATTGGAGCGAATCTGGGTGGTGCCTTTCCTGAGCCTCTTTGGAATTAGTCTCCCTACGAGTCCAGTAATCAAACACCGACATGATAGCCTCCTGGTGGAGGGACCACACAACATACATTCACATACAACGTGTCTCACCGTTATGGAAATGATGACATGTGCGAAGAAGCACTTTAATATCACAAGTAGATATAGTGCGAAGCACTAAGTGCAGTAAGTAAATGCATTCGTACACATCCGTATAAATGTAAATGCAACATCCACACACACGTATATAACAATTTTGAAAAGTTTGTAATAGCGGCTTAAGTCCTCTTACTGGAGTCCCCAGCAGAGTCGCCACCTGTCGACGTCGGAATTTTTACTATCCCTCTTCTGTTCTTGTCTTTTGGTGTTCTCATGTTAGGTGAGATTTGTTTGAAAAAACAAGTTGTGAAAAGGTCCGACATTTATATGTCAACGATTGGACTGTGAGAGTCGCCAATTGTTTTTTTTTAAATGGTTGCACCAACTCAATCGAGAAAAGGTTTGCACATTGACCACGTGATGTAACACTATGAAACTGGTCTGTGAAACCGAGATTCATTAGGGTCTGGGGACTTGCTTATGCGGAGGGAAGGTGTTAGGCACCCCCCCAACATCCGTGTTACCACGGTGATCGCCACTTTTCAATTTAAAATGTTATATGAATGTGTGTGTGTGTGTGTGGATCAATGTACAATTATTTAGAAATAGTGCTATGCCTCGTTCGCACCTATATACAAAGGGTTTGAATTTGTGTAAAAAATCAGTTTTAACAAGATATAGCAGCGATGTTTTGTAAAAGAGGTTTTTTTAAACCCTTATGCTCAATAGTAATTGAGGCCTTCGATACTTCCATTTTATTAAGTGTTCAGCTTAATTGCTTTTATTTTCGAGATGCGAGGCATCCTCGAGAAAATAAGATATATAGCAGTGTCGAACTCCTTGTGGGCATGAGAGCCATCTAAGGAAATTCAGACACCGTGAATAATGTACAAGCTATTTATAGCCGAAAATGTCCATCACGGGAACCGACTATAGATTCAGAAGACTAAATCTGTGATCACATGTTTCCTAGGCTCACATGATGTAGCAATTTATATGAAAGTTGTAAGTAGTTATATATATAAAAGCTGTAAATATATATATAGACTGTCAACCACCACGAAGCGAACTTCATGGGGGACTGGAAATTTAAATATATAAAAGCGGTAAATATATATATAGACACATGATCAACCACCACAAAGCACCTCCATGGGGGATCGAAAATGTAAATAAAGCAAGTAAAAAGCGATCAACCGCCATGAAGTAAACTCGGTAAGTGACGAAATGTAAATAAAGCGAAGAAAAGGTCAAATGTAAGTAAACTCTGTGCCTAATAGAAATATATATATATATATATATATATATATATATATATATATATATATATATATACCCATCAAACTTTGTTTGATTGAGCACAGATATAATATCAAAGGCGCTTCTTCGCTTTTATATATATATATATATATATATATATATATATATATATATATATATATATATATATATAAAAGCAAGAACGCTCTTGGATATAAAATCTAGGCTCATCGAATGTAGTCCTACAATAATTTATATATAAGTATATACATAAAAGTAATAAACGCCTCGGATATAAATCCGTGCTCATCGTAATGTAGTTCACCACGCTTTATATATAAGTATATATATAAAAGCAATAAACGCTTCGGGACGTGAGTCTGTGCTCAATCGAGAATAACTCGATAATGTTAGTCTATATATATATATATATATATATATATATATATATATAAGAAATAAAAGCCACGGACTGAAGTTCGGGCATACACACGCAACACGACTCTCAACGTGAAGGATAATGTGTGCAAAATGTGGAGAAAAGGCTTTGAAAGGTGTAAGAAGGCTTATAGTGGATTGTCAAAGAAGACTTTTATAACTTTAAATGGATGAGCACTCGGATCCCATTGGTAAAAATATAGCAATCTATGAGCTCACAAGTGTTTAAAATAAGAAAGCACTCAGTTTATAGTGTGTTGTACAGAGCAAATTGGACAGGGCTTGCTCGCCCTTTTCTCTTACAAAATGGCCACCCTAAGCCCTCTATTTATAGAGGGGGGAGCCGCAGGTGTACCTGCTACTGCCCAGGGTGCCCCAGGCAATGTGGGTCCCACCGTCTCGAAGTATATGCACTCAAACAATGCGCTATTCACTCGAACCTTCATAACATTCAATCTTGGAGTTCGATGGAAATGTGCCATACCATTTCAGAAATCTCTTTCCGAGAGCTATGCAATGACATAGGATTTGCCCATATTTGATTGTGGGAAGATGGGTCCATGACCGAAATGGCATTTCTGGGTTTCTGTCAGGCAGTCCGTTGAGCCATTTTGCGTAGTTTGGGCTCAGAAGTTAAGATATGGTTCATGTGGGACATCTTTTGATGAAATTTACATTGAAATGAGTTGATTTGATTTGAGTTGAATTTGAGTTGGAAAAATGACCATTTTACCCATCTCAGGGTTATCTCCGGTTTTCACACAGTTGTAGCGGTCTTTTCCCAGGGTTATCTTTGAGATTGTCATTTTGTTAATTCTGAATGTCCTCAGGGTTATCTCTGAGGTTGGCTTGACCACCCGGGGTTGACTCCGGGCATTGAAGTTGACCTCCTGGGGTTATCTTCGGGGTTAGAACTGACTTTCTTGGGGTTATTTTTAGGGTTGGAAACTGGATCTCCTGGGTTTATCTCCGGGGTTGGGATTAACTCTCTTGGGGTTATGTTCGGGGTTAGATTTGATGTTATGGTCTTCCAGGGTTATCTCTAGAGTGTGAAAAAGACGCTTTTGCCCTCCTGCATAGTTAGTAACAGGAAAACAAAATTTTGAGTATCTACAGTACCCATACTTACATGGGTCCTAATTTGTTAGTACCCTTGGGAACCCAAATTTTCTTAATTCCGAGTCTCACATGCATATGATTATGGTAGCATATTGCAGCCTTATGACCAGTCTTATTACATACAAAACATCTAATATGATGCATGCTTGTGTGTGTGTGTGTGTGGATTCTTCCTCCATTTGGACTTATGTGGGTTCTCAGCAATCCTTCCTTTATACTTATTCTCCTTTTTTCATGTGTCCTTGTGTTTCATGATTTGTGAAAAGTGAGGCTTAACTCTACTGTTCCTTCCCAGTTGGTTCATGGAGTCAATTTTACTTGACTCTAAGACCCTTCGAGGCTGGAGAGTAGGGACCGAGTTACTCTTTTCTCTTTTGAAACCTAGGCCAGAATGAGATCCTTTATTCCTTGGAACATAAATTGGATCTGAAGAGGAGGATTGGACTGGTTCTTCCTTCTGTGAGGATTTCACAAATGTAATGCTTCTACTAAAACTAAAAACATTACTAGAGCTAGTTTCCTTTATCTTTTCCACATATGGTTCTGAGGTGGATTCCCCAAAACCTAAACCTGTTCTGTAAGATGCACTTCTTTGATTGGAGATCAGGGAGTCCATGGAAGAAGAGGATTTATTCCATGTAGAGATTGTCCTTTTTAGTTCCTCAATTTTAGAGGTCAGAGTTGACTCTCTTTATGCAATAAGTTCATTGGTCTATTTTAAGAACTTATTCTCAGCTTCAAATTTGGAGAGAGATTTAGTACTTCGAAGAGCTATTTCCAGTTCTTCCTGAACTTTCTCTTTCTCTTTTTGAAGAAGAGAATAATCTTTGGACAGATCTCTGAACCATTTCATGTATTGATACATATCAGATGTTATGCCATGTAGAGCAGTTCTTAAGTCATCAATGTCTACAACAGGAGAGTTAAAGTCAAATACCTCATCTATACTTACTTTATGTATGTCAGATTTTTTCTTATCCTTTGCATGTTTGGCCATCAGACAAAGATTTGCCACTTGAGGATCTTCATCATCTCCAGATTTGGGAGTTGAGTCGTTGTCTGAGTCACTCGATGATCCTTCGGCCACAAGACCTTTATCTTTCTTCTGGAGCCTCTTGTTGCCTTTGAATTCTTTCTTTGAATTTGATTTTCTCTTGAGTTCTTTTCTAAGAGGCTTATTGCAGTTTGCAATGAAATGGCCAGGCTTTTTGCAGTTGTAGCATAAGTCATTTATTTGCTCTTGACTGCTGTAGTTGATTTTCTTAGGTTTGCTATGATGCCCCCAATTTCGGGTATCTTTCAACCCGACAGATGGTGCTACGGTACTCATAATCATACATTCATTCCATTGAAACAACAATACAATGAGTGTATTAACTACATTTTTATTACATTCATAATAAATCCTTTCCTAGGTTCAAAAACAGAATACATTATTCGTTGTTCATAAGTATAATATATACAAACATACTAGTTTATTATAGTATAACTAACTATCCATTTTAGCCTTGCCTTTATCTTTCTTAGAACTCTCAGTTCGTTCAACCTTAGCTGCAATCATATAATTCAAGCAAGAAGTGAGTATAACTAGTTCAGCATGTCTAACAAAGGATAATATAAAAACCAAATCGAGAATTACATGATTATCTTCCATAACTGAACAAATAGCTATGAAGTACTATGAAATATTGACTAGGACAGGATGAAAATGTTTCTCTCTAGATCCATGCTTTGCCTTCTCTCTAGAGTTTTCAAAAAAACCACCCCTGCCCCTAGGACTCACCTAACTTCCTGGCCCTCACCTAACTTTCCCGACTTGTTTTCCTCTATTTTTCTCTTTCTCATCCCTCTCTATTTTCCCCTATCTTTCTCACATCCCTCCATTTCTGTCTACTCTCCTCTGCTTTCTCGATGGTCAGTCATAACCACCTCCCCGCTGGTAACTCGATTAACAGCACCTCGATTGACCCCTTTGCCGAGTACGGGGTCTCTTTACCTCGCTCACCAGATTCGCCTTCTCTCTCCCCCTCCTCGGTATTGAGGATATGGCTGAGTCAAATGCCTTTCCCCCTTTATTAGGGAACAATATCAGTTCAAAGGACTCCTCTACTCAAGCCCTTGATATGGATATTAATGTTGGTCCGGTTATGGGGGAAAATGCGCGTGACATTTTCTTGGCTGCTCATCACTTCTCTCAGAAGGACCGTGAGGAATCCATCTTTAAATGGAAGAAAAATCTCCATCTAATGTCTTTCTTATCAGCCCATGGCATTTCTACTAATTATGTTCAAGCTTTCCTATCGGAGGGTAAACTCACCAAATTTGGACATGCACCTGAGGTGTCTGTTAAAAGTCCTCTAAATCCCTCTCCTTTTCCCTCTACAACACAACTTTTGAGTGGTTCCTCCTCTCCAGTTGTATGTGTTGGTGAAGCATCTCTGCCGAGGATGAGTCCCCCCTCTTCGGTTCCTTTCCATCAGGTATTTCCTACACCTGCTAGCTTGCTTGCCATTACCTCCTCTTTCCAACCCCCACCACCCTTCTTGAGGAGGGTGAAATCCCCGTTCCCACAGCCAGAGGGCCCCTCAAATCATGGAGTGATGTGGTTGGTAAAAACCCTGGTTTATCTTCGAGAACTCTAAAGTACCTTCCTCCCACTTTATCTGATGGAAACTTCACTGTTCACCCTCCTGACGACATGCTTTACCAAGGTAACAAGCTTTGGGCTTCTAGCTTAGTTGGGTATTTTCTCCATTCCTCTCTTCCTTTTAAGGTGGTAGAACCTTTTGGGGTCCTCTGGGGCTATCAAAAGTGTTTCTTCATAACAAAGGTTATTATATTTTCAAATTTTATTCTGTTACCGACCGGGATAATGTTCTCGCTTCTGGCCCATTGCATTTTGCCTCTAAAGACATTGTCCTGCAAAAATGGAAAGAAGGTGTGGCCTTCTCAAAGTCTGATTGCGAGAACTTTCCTGTATGGGTTAAACTCAGCAACATACCACTCTCCTACTAGTCTGATGAAGGTATAAGCTACATTACAAGTGCAATTGGGAAACCTCTTTTCACTGATGAGATGACCACCAAAAATGATTTCCTGAATTTTGTTAGGGTTTGTATTGAGGTCAATGCCTCTTTTCCTCCCCCCCTTACCTCCAAGTGGCTGTAAAAATGAGGAAACTTTGGAAACCACTTTTGTTCCAGTGGAGGTTGAATATCAGAGTAGATCGCCTTCCTGCCCAACTTGTAAAGTTTTTGGCCACTCACACCTAAAATGCCCCAAAGCCAACTTTTAGTGGATTCCTAAGGTCCCAAATGTAGGTACTTCGGTTACTACCCATCATGCTCCATCTGCAACAGATGTTATTTCACTGGTTGCCATTCTCCCTAAACTTTCCCAAGGTCCTACTCAGAATGATTGGGTAAATGTTACCCGAGGTGTCAAACCTGGAAAAGACGCAACCCCCTTTAGCCCTGCTATGAACATCAATAACTCCTTTACTCCTATTGACCTGGCAGAACACCAAACTTCTGACTATGAATCTCTTACGGCTTCGAACCCCTTAGTATCCAAACTGAAGGTGGTTGATGAAAAGGAAGGCAATGACCTAAAGAACAAATAGAGTTCAGTTTCTGAGAATCCTCATGCGACAAAAAAGAGGAAAGGGAAAGGAAAGCCTGAAAACTCCCCACCTCCCGTTTTATTATGTTAGCTTCCTATAATATAAGAGGTCTGAATAAAAAGCCTAAACAGGCTTATGTAAAGCAACTTATTGCTGATAATAAACTCTCTCTTTTGGGGCTTCTTGAAACTCATGTCAAACTCTCAAATGCCAACAGAATTTCCATAAATCTGAATAGGAATTGGAATTGGGCCTTTAATTATGATTCTCACACCAATGGTAGAATCTGGGTAAGATGGAACCTAAACATCTAGAATTTGGATATACTATTTATTTCTTCTCAAGTCATTCATTGCAAAGTGCAGTCCACTGAAACAAATGCTACTTCTTTTTTAGTTTCCTTTATATATGGGATGAACACTTATATGCAGAGAAGGACCTTATGGAATGACATACTCTCCTTTGCCCCTACGGATAGCTGGTGTATGTTAGGGGATTTTAACATCATAAAAGACCTTTCAGAGACTAACCAAGTAAATGACTCATGGGATATTGGTATGGACGATTTCAAAACCTACTTGGAAAATGCTGGAGTTGATGATATTCGGGGAGTAGGCCCTACTTTTACTTGGTGGAATATTCAACACACAAGATCGGTTCACAAAATATTGGATAGAGTTTTGGGGAATGCAGAGTGGTTCACCAACTTTGCCCTATCCCAAGTCACTTTTACCCCTCATGGCCTCTTTGACCACGCTTTGGCCCTGCTTGATACTGGTATTCGACTCTCTCTTCCTCGGAAACATTTCCAATTTTTCAATCATTTGGTCCTTCTTGATGGCTACAAGGAATCTGTGACAAATGCTTGGACACCTTTCATTTATGGAAATCCTTTTTATGTTTTTTCTGAAAAACTGAAGCGCACTAAGAAAGCATTAGTCTCTCTCAATCACACCACTGGTAATCTCTCTTCTCTAGTTCTTACTGCGAAGGAAGAACTTCACTTGGTTCAAAATCTACTCCATAATCAACCTACTGATTTGGAACTGCTTGTTAGAGAGAAAATGTGCTCCCAACAACTCTGGACTGCTATGGAACGCGAGGAAGCTCTCCTCCAACAAAAATCTAGAGCCACCTGGTTGGCCTCAGGTGATTGAAATTCCATCTCTTTTGCTAACATGATGAAGAATAGATGGAATTCCAACAAAATCTTATCTATCCTTAATCATGAAAGCTGGTTCAAGGCCAAAGGAACATTGAAGGGGTTGTGGTGGGTTATTTCAATAACCTTTTCAACAATCATGAGGATCCTTATGCTGATTTTGGAATTTTTGGTGTCTCCCCTACTAAATTGATTCGACCAGATCAAGCCTCAAAGCTTTCTACTCCTATTACCGATACTGAAATATGGGATGTTCTCAAATCTATGAAACACAATAAAAGTCCTGGACCAGATGGGTTTAATGTGAACTTCTTCATAAGTTGCTGGGATATTGTTGGTGTAGATTTTTCGTAAGGCAGTTCATTTATTTTTTGAAAATAGCAGGCTAACCAAAGGGATCAATTCAACAGCTCTTGCCCTCACCCAAAAAGGCACCAATCCCTCTTCTATGGCCGACTTTAGACCCATCTCATGTTGTAACACGATCTACAAATGCATTGCTAAAATTCTATCAAATAGGCTTAAGGAAGTTCTCCCCTTTTTAATTGACAAGTCTCAATCTGCCTTTGTGCGTGGTAGAAGTGTTAGGTAAAATCTAATTACGAACAACAGGCAAGTATACGTGGTCAACAAGTAATATACTAGTAAGTAAAGTATCGTTCCCTCAGAGATAATTAAGTAAGAATTTAACCTCACAATTATTAGTTTTCTATTAATCCTAATTTTATTAAACTATCCAAACCAATGATTAAAATTATAAAAACTAAATTATTAATAAATATATGATCACAAAACAACCACAAATATTAAAAACTGAAATTTCAAACAATTATTGGAGAATTAGGCTTACGAGTTCACCCTAAGCTTCACTCTGATTTTTACACATTTATTCCAGTTCAATTCACTATCCCAGTTTATTAATCAAGAACACGAATGTAGCACTAACCACCTCTCGATGCACTAATACCGTATTAACTTAAATCCATAAATTAGATAGAAACAAGTTAAACACCTTAATCAACTAACTCAGTATATCTCTATGTGAATTATAATTAAAGAAGGTTTAAGATTAAGTTCTCTATCCGATAACATACGATGTCAAGCATATCTCTACCTCAACACTCATCAAGATTCTGTTCATTCACAAAATTCAAGAACACACGCTATATTAACCAAGTCTAGATTCATACTTCCTCTCCTGAATTCATACAAATCCACAAAGAACTGTTGATCAGGCAATTCATAAATTCAAGCTCAAATTAATATAGATAAACTGGATAATAGCTTATTAACTGGAAATCAAAGTTATAAAACCATCGTTTCACTTAAGGATCCATCATAAGCCTAAAAAGTAATTTAGTTCATCATCAATGAATTAAATACTGAGTAAATAAAAGAAAACATTATCCCAATTACACAAATTGAAATTAAAGGAGAATAGTAATACACCACCCTTCTCGTCCTTCAATTCTGCAATCTTTGTGAAAATCCTCCTCTTCTTCATTCCTCCAAGCTCTTGTTCTTCAATCTTGTTCTCAAAGTGTGTCTGGATTATCCTCTGATATTTTTTTCTAACACATAATACAAATTTACCTTAATTCAGATCCACACCACCACTTCTAATCCAACTCTAACTCATCACTAAGAAATTCTAATAGAAATCCAAATCCTTTTTAAAACCAACAAGTCATTAGTCAAAGACTCCCAAAAGCATGAAATAACATCCATAACACAATCCTATTATAATCATAATACATAAAGAATTTATAGCTCCCAACAATGCCCATCTCCCAGCACATAACTAATCTTGCCTGATCAGACTCCGTGAATTCATGGACCCAAGCACCATGTTTTACTCTCAAACAAAGGCGACTGCTGCCATCTTATCAAAGAAGAAGCCACGCACTAGTGCGCCTCAGCTTTTTTTTACTCAAAGACCACAATAATAGCTTCGCCAGAAGTCGAATGTCCATAATTGCTTGAAAATTCTTCCAATGCTAGCATCTTGATAAGCTTATTGATTATCCTACAACAAGCACAAAACCCATCAAAAGTAACATGAAGTAATCAAAGAAATAACAATATAACAAACTAAATGAATATAAATCATAGGTTTAAAAACCTACTCATCAAATTCCCCCAAACTTGAACATTGCTTATCCTCAAGAAAAATGCAATGCAATGCAACTAACAACTAACAACTACGAATCCAGTATTAAGACAGTATAGATAGTTTACTCATACGGCCTCAAAAAAATTATGGAAACATGTCAACACTTCATAACAAAACCAATCCACAATTCCTTATCCATTATTGCATCTTAAAATGTTATCACTAGTATAATGTGTGCGTGCTCCACATCCATGCTAATTGATACAAATTCAAATTTAATACATAACAAATCTCTTCGAAGGTATCATACATTGTAAACTCAAGAAATCCAAAAACAAGCTAAATCCAACAAAAATCAGAAAATTACCAATATCGAGGGTCAACATAGGATACTTATGCTTTATTTTTCATCTACGGGGGCTTTTTCCTCTTATTTCCCATTTTATTCATTTTTTTATAGATATTATGCAATGTCTTATTCCCTTAGGCTTTTTAATGCTGTAACTCGAACTCGGTGCTTTACGATACCATTTCTATGAGCAGAAATAATACTAATAATAATAACAATAATATAAATACCAAACTTAATTTACACACAACAGAGTCTAATCCCAAGTATGCAACCTTTATTACATTCATTACAATACATGATAATAATAAATATCATTGTCTTAATAAAGTCATACTATTACATAGAATAACAAAACACTTGTTCTGTTTGCTTTCCTTCTTCCTTGTTCCTGTCCAAACCTTCTGGTTGTTCACACTTAGCTGAAAACATTTAAGTTAAGCAAGGATGAGAATTTGATTGCCCAGCAAGTAATAGCAGCAATAAATATTAGCTGAAAGAATTAAATGTTTTCTTTGAATGACACTTCTACAACGAATCAACAGTTGTGAAGTAAGCTGAACCAATAATAATAACATAACAATTCTATATCAAATTTTTGAAACTACGTACTAACTATAACTGGAGATTAGTCGACAAACTATGAACATTGTTTTTAATTTTCGCTAAGGTTTAGCAGAACTTCATCCGCAAACCGTCATAACTTATGGGTACGAGGGTGATCATCCCAATGCGCCCTGTATTGATCAATACTACATACAAAAATGATATTATCGTTCATTCTATCCACCTTAGGTGCACAAAAGTTTTCCCATGTAAAGGATGTTCATACTTAGTCGGGAATCCGAACCAAAATAATCTGGTTGGATACAATAAAGTTCTATCTTGTTTAACAATATTTTTAAGTTTGTGTCTAGCCAAATCAAATAGCTTAGACGGCTTTTAAGTCAACTTATACATACTGGAAATCAATAAATATGTATCAACATGTTATTAAATACAATGATTATCCAAGTGAGGACACTTGTATAACCATATTTAGAAACTAACGAACAAAATAAATATCTGGATTATGCACTAATACTGTGTTGATAAACAATGATCGGATAATTTAAGAACTTGTATGAATATGAATAATTGGATACATAATCAATAACACTAGAGTTAATAATCTGGCACAATAATATGATTCTGAAACTTTCTTATTCATGTCCATTGCATAAAGTAAATGCAAAGGCAAGATACTTGCCTGCGTTGCTGCTTACAATAACGCAACTTAGTTTTATCTTTTATATCAGAACCTATCATTAATAAGATCATTCGTTCGATTAGAATAATATATCCTATCACATAGTACTGCTATTTGCAGCAACACATAACCTAATCACATTGTCACATAAGTTTATCAGTCATTAGTTCATTAACAAACATATATTTAGTCAAACTATCTAAGTCCAGATCAATTTCTGAAATATTTCGGTGTACCGACGGCTTTATCGGATAATTATCGAGTCTAAGACTCTATTCTGTATTTCAATGACTGTAATTATCAGTCATATTATTTTTAAATGACCTATAATAATTTTAAAATAATTATTATAATTTATCATGATTTTTCAAACATCAAGATTATTTTTAAATGATTTAAATATTAAATAATTCTATTACCATTAATATTTAATTAATATTAAATTATTAATGAAACCATTGCCAAAATATTAAATTTATTTATAATAACTTAAAATACTTTTAAAGTATTAATATTACCCTTAAATAATTTTTAAAACTTTAAAATCATTTTTAAATAATTACCATTAATATTTAAATATTAATATATTATTTATTAAAATAATAAAAGTCATTAATTATAACTTGAAATATTTTTAATTCCTTTATATCCTTTTTAAATGATTTTTAAATTAATAAAACCATTTTAAACTATATATTTAATATAATTATTAAATAAGTTTAATATCATTAATATTAAATTATTAATGAAATTATCCTTTAAATATTAAAAGTTATATTTTATAACTTAAAATATTTTTAAACACTTTATTTTTATTTAAAATGATTTTTTAATATTAAAATTATTTTTAAATTAATTTATTTAATATATTTATTAAATAAATCTAATATCATTAATATGAAATAATTAATAAATTTTGCTTTAAAATATTAAAAGTTAGATTTTATAACTTAAATTATTTTTAAATACCTTATTATCATTTAAAATGATTTTCATTATAATAAAATCATTTTTAATTAATTTATTTGATGTATTTATTAAATAAATTAAATACCAATAATATTTAAATAAATACTAATATTTATGAAAAATATGTCAAATTATTAAAAGTTAATTTTACTTCAAATATTTTTTAAAATAATTTTTATAATTTTCAGGAATTAATTTCTATTTTTAAATAATTTTTGGAAATTAATTAATTAAAATTAACTAAGTCTGTTGCTAAAACCTTTGGTGACAGAAAGTGTCGCCTTAGGTGTTCTTGAGGAACCCAGACCTTCAAAGTCAGTTTTCGAGTGACCATGTTTGACCAGGTTTAATTTCCAACCTATGATGTTTCTGGGCATTCTAAAGCTTTGATCTTGTAGTACTGATGTAGAACTACAAGAATCAATAATATACAGGGTCAAACAACATCACAATAGCAAGTTATAAGCTAGCAAACTATCTGTCAGACGTGTTTATCGCGTTTTTGGGTTGCCCAGAAAATCTGGTCATGGCCGGTTAACGACCTTGGTGGCCTTAAATCTATCAATCTATTCATGTATTAGGTAGTTTAGACGTCGGGCTTTGTAGAGTAACTATCAGGGTAAATAAATCAAGCACTTATAAGGTCTAAACATCATCAAGCTGAAAGATCTAAGGCATTAAAAAGACTGTCAGAGCTGTTCTTCATTTCTAGGTTACCCAGAAATGAAGAATAGTTTCGAGTGACCACTTTTGGGCTTCAACTACTTGTTGTTCGTGTGATGTTTATGTGATCTATCGATTGCAGGTTATAGACAACATGTAAGAGTATAGATCCATTACATAAAACCAATAAAACAACAACACAACAAGAAGATCTAGTCCGGACAAAGTCTGTCAGAGACAGCGTTCATCTGTTTTCTGGGTTACCCAGAAATAGAAAACGTGATCGTTTTACCTACTTTGACCAGACACTATATTCACTCAGTTTGATGATTAGGAGTTCTAAAGGCATGTATCCATAGTGCACATAACAGACTACAACTTAGATATAACAACATAGACAAATGACTTAACATCTGACAGATTCATGCTTTGCAAAACCTTGTCAGACACTGATAAAGAATTTCTGGGTTACCCAGCTTTGAAAAGTTATGGTCGGTCAACGACCTTTGAACATTAATAACTTTCAATATATACATGATATAATCATGATTTCAGCTCCAGATCAAAGATATCATAATAGACTACAACTACAAACTTTCAAAACACATAAATCATTAAAAATCACTGAGATCTGAGGTCTAACATTCATTGTCGGAAAACAAAAATAAAATTTTCCAGATTTTTAAAAAACTTCAAATCCGAGCCTCTAGATGTTATGGATATAACATCTAGTAACCCCAGATCATCAATATATACTACATACAACATGTTTTAACACAAGAACTTAACATCTAACATCAAATCACATGATTTTCAAGTTAGGGTTTTTGTACCTCTTTACACCTTGATTCTTGAATCTGATCTTTGATGATTGTGCTTGGTTGTTCTGGGGACTTAGATATGGACTGAATCACTAAATATTTTCATGGGTTTGTGTGAGAGATGGTCTAGGATGAGAGTATGGGTACAAATGGGGTATATAATGCACTTTCTCCCTCCAATTTTATATAAATGATGTAGATGCAATGTATGCAGCTGAATATGGCTGATGTGCTGGAGATTTGTAGCTCATAGCTAGACTAGGTTGATGACTTGTCAAGATTTGGCAAGATTTAGCAAGCAATAATTCAAGAATGGGACAAAAAGGGTATTCTGGTCAATAGCATTGTATTTTAATGGTATTCTTGTCCATGGTACTTGAATCTAGGGTTTAATCACTAGATTTTAAAACCTTAAGGTTTCCCAAATAATTTCTAGGGTTTGAAAAATTAAGTTTAAAGTTTAATAAAATTTTAATTAGAACACACTAATTAAAATTAGGACTTTTAATAGAAAATTAGTGTTTTAAATAATTAGGGTTTCTTGATTTTATTAGGTATCCCCAAATTAACAATAAAATTTACTAACATAATAAATAGAGTTTCTAACTTAGCCATTAGGGTTCATAATTAGCAAATTAGGGTTCCTAATTAAATAACTAGGGTTCATAAATAATAATTAGGGTTTCCCTAATTATCGCAACTCATATAACACAATTTCTGACCGATCTTAAACTCCAGTTCTGAGTTTCCAATTATGGTTTATGACAGTAATAATAGGGTTTGTCATGATACACCATTATTGACTAATCGTTTTCAGTCTACACATATACTGTATATATTTATAGCATTGAAAAATAATATTATATTTAATATATTATTATTATTCTCATTCATTGATCAAAATCCAGAAATAAAGTTTGGATTCCATATCTGATATATCTTTCAAATTCATACCATAATTAATTAAATAAAAATAATTAACTTAATTAATTTGAATAAATTCATATAATAAAATAGTAATTATAATAATTCCAATAATTATTTCATATATAATTTAAATAATATATGACCATATTTTTTATAAAAAATAAATAATAAAACATTTCTACTATAAAATTAATATTTATAAGAATATACTTTATAATGATCAATAATTCTAAAATAAAATTATTTGAAATATTCATGTAATAAATAAATTCTATTTATCACATATATACATACACATTACTTCGCACATATTCCCACCTTTAAAATTAAAAAAAAAGTATATGCAAAATTTCTTATTTATTTATATAGAAAATATCGGGTTATTACATTCACCCTCCCTTATAAAGATTCCATCCCCGGAATCACTGTTTCAAAACTTATACACACAAGGGTACATAGCATACACAATCATTTCAAATAGATCTCGATCAGATTCGATCGAATCGATCTTTAATTATTCAGCATAAAACTATCTGATTAAACGGAAAAATTGATTTTTAATAGAACTCAAATTCCTCCTTCAAAATTTCTTTATTACATATAGGAAATCATGTATATCAAAATATAAAAGTTATACGAATAGTACCAGTTGCATTCCCAGCTGCCACCGAATCCTGAATAGTCACATTGAAGACTCTTGCGGTTGATTCTGTTGGTTTGTTTATTGAAGTTGATTCCGCTATCGCTAGAGTCCCTCTGCCTTTTCCCGTATTCACGCTCCCTGTATCCCTTCCCCTTTTCGGATAGTCCTTCACCTTATGCTTCGTTGATCCACACATGAAACACCCTTTGTTCATCCTTGGATTGGGGCAGTTGGGAGAGATATGTCCCTCCTGACCACACTTGTAACACACAAACTTACCCTTAAGACACTCTCCCGAGTGATTCTTTTCGCAATTTCCACACTGCGCAACCTGTTTCTTTCCGCCTCCTAGCCTATTTCTGGTATTCCCAAAATTTTTTCCTTTCCTTTTTCCACTCCTACTACCACTATTAACTTCTCCGGCTCTAGCTTGATTTGTTTCCCACCAAAAATTTGCCTCCCCTTTCATCGTATAGGTGACAAAAGCTGTCTTTTGTCCCTCCGTTACCCTAGCTGTCACAAACATTTCTACAGGGTCAGTTGATCCTCTAAATCCTGGCTGTTCGATTGCCTTGAAGTCTTTGAAGTTTGTCGATCGATTATCTGGCTGATTTCCCACGGCTAGTGTTCTATTCTGCATAGCTTGAGCGTCCATATTCGCCAAATTATGTATCGGGTCTGGTTGTCCTCCAGCTTTGTTGACAGGTTCTTCTGCCTTTTGGTTTCATTTTCATCTTGGCGGCATTATCTGATTAAATAAAATCATGTTCATCTAACTAATTTCATAATACTTTACACCGTATAGCGTAACACATACTGCTTTAAACATCTGCTATCCCCTTTGCGATATAAAAGTCGGGAATCAATGCCACAACTTATATAAAAGTTGAGAATATTACATTACACCCACATACTTATCATATACGCATCATAGAATTATACATATTTAAATAACAATAATACTACTTATTTCATACGCCTTCACTAAGGATCAATTGCTTAGCATTCTATATATTCCTATTATCCTCAATAATCCATTCACACATAACTATACCAAGTTCGTCAAACTTACCACACATTATAAGTTCAGGAACTTACCACAATCATATGAGTTTAAGAACTTGTCCTAGTCAGACCTTTGGCGTCAATTCGCTGAGGGGTTCAAAAGTTTCATATAATTATGAGTCATGAACTTACCATAAGTATGAGTTTTAAGAACTCGAGCTTAACCATATATTCTCTAACTATACTCTACCTATCAGTTATACTATCGTTTCTGGGTCCGGTACTACACTTTTTCAGTATAATCACCTCATTAGGGTTTCTTTCAAAGTGAGCCTTTATTTCAGCTATTTACTTCGATATTGGCTCGATTATTGAGGTTGAATCATTCTTTACGATCTGAGAGTATCATAATCCTTTCTATCTGACAACTGCACATATAAATTATCCTGATTAGAATATAGTATATACATACAACAAATAATAATTTTATATAAGTTATCATTTATTTGGTTTTACGATGAATTTATTCAATTCATCTCCTTTTAAACTCTATATGAGTTATTTATATTTTCAACGTTTCCCTCTGTTCTAAGGTTATTGCCTAAGGTCTATCCCACCTAAGGTTTCTAACCCTAAAGCTCTGAAACCATGTTGTAACGCCCCCAAATTTAGGTACTTGAAACCCGAACTCGGTGCTTTATGATACCATTTCTATGAGCGGAAATAATACTAATAATAATAACAATAATATAAATACCAAACTTAATTTACATACATCAGAGTCTAATCCCAAGTACACAACCTTTACTACATTGCACCACATAGATTCGCTCTAGTTGAAAGACCGGATTAACTTCCCGTCGAGTAAATTGCGATCATCTGGGAACCTTCATGCCAAAAAGCAGCGAGAGTAGCCTAAGATAGGTCAGCCTCTGATAAACCAAATGCAGAGGAAAGTCTCTTCATACCTTCCCATTTCAATTACTTGTAATTTTATTTCCATGTCAATCTCAATCTAATGGAAAATACAAAGGAATAAGTGTACATGCATTCCCTTTTATATTAAAACATGGCATGCTATTCTGTCATTAAAACAACTGACATTCGTTTTGCAGGATAATACTCCTCAAAAAATGGACACATTACATAGCATGTAACATTTCCACATTCCCTCATTACTAAACTACATAAGTCTTTTTATAGGGAAACGATTGGTCTTGTTACCCATTCAAAGTCCAAAAAGGCACTAAGCCTACAGCCAAGCATGGCTACATCTGGTCAGTCTAATCCTACTCCTGTCTCCCATGAAGAGTTCGAAGGATTAAGCAATAAAATTACAGAGTTGGCTGTTCTGCTCAAAGAACTACACAAATTAACTCAGGGTCCACAAATACTCATCCATATAGAATCCTCTGCACATGGAGGAACCCAGGATCCGGATAAAGAAGTTCCAGCACCTGAGTCTCAGTCTAATAAAACCAACAAAACCCCTGAAATCACCTATCTTAAAGAAGATCAAGACACCTGTGATATCAAAAAGAAAGTTTAACAAATGGAATTGACCATTCGATCCATCAAAGGGATTGGAGCACTCATGAGTGTTTCATATTCAGACCTTTGCATCTTCCTCAAGGTTCATTATCCAAAAAAATTCAAGACTCCCGATTTTGAGAAATATGATGCATTGGGAGATCCTTACACCCATTTAAAGGTATTTATTGGAGAGCTCGGATCTTATGCTGAGGATGAAAAGCTCGAGAATCTGCAAATAAGTTTGAAAAAGTCCTGACCGGAGGCTTTAGCATAAGATGTAAGATTAGTTAACTCCAAGATTCATAGCTGGGAGGAGTTAGCCCATGCTTTCCTCAGTCAGTACAGTTTCCAAACTTAGATGGCTCCAGACCTGTACCAAATTGCCAAGGTCAAGAAACAAGTCAATGAGTCTTTCATAGAGTATGCCCAAAGATGGAGGCGTTTGGCTGCTCAAGTTATTCCGTCTGTGACCAAGTTTGAAATGGTGATAACCTTCAAAGACATTCAAGAAGCTCACTTTTATGAGAGGGTCTTAGCTGGTATAGGCAAGCCATTCTCTGAAATGATCAAACACGGAGAAATGGCTGAAATGGGATTGAAATCAGGGAAGATTCAAGACCTTGCTGCTCTAAAAGATGTAGCTGAGCACATCCAGTCTGGAAGTTATGGAAACAACCCCGGAGGTTCCATAAAAAGAAAGAGGAGGATGTTTCCTTGATACTACAAGGACAAAAAGGCAATCAAAACATGCCTATTCAGAGGAGAAACTATTCCCCTTTCTAAGCACAATCTTCAAATCCTCCCTTGCTAAAGAGTGGAGAAGTCAGACGTATTCGAGTGTTAACACCCTTAGGGGACTCACTCAAAAACATATTCAAACTTCTGACAACTTAGAAGAAAATTACTCATCTTCTTCCACCAGCCAATCTGAGTGGAAAAGGTTTTAATGTAAGCAAGATATGTGCTTACCATGCTGGAGCTCTAGGATAACACGTAGGATTGTTGGGCCCTTAAGCATAAGATCCAGGATTTAATCGATAATGGTGAGATCGTGTTGACCAAACCCAACCAACCCCATGTTCAAGACAACCCTCTTCCTCAACACAAGGAAGAGGAGGTTAATATGATCAATAGAGGCAATGGAGAGACCTCCAAGTACCTCAAGTATGTGGGTGGATCATCCCAAACAAGTAAGGATAGTGCTAACAGATGGGATTATGCACAGTTCCAGTTTATGATGGAACGGGAAATGAAGGCTCTTGGCGAACAAGTCAACCAATTGGCAGAACTGGTGGTTCATTAGCACTAAGTCACATGTCAATTATTCAGTCAGGAGTATGCTAACATCCTTCCTCTTATTACAAGTACTTTACCACTTGCTCCAGAAAGTGAAAAACTGGAGGATAAGATTACAAAAAGAGCAAAAGCTAAAGCCCGTCGGGATTTTGCCAACAAAAGGGAATTCACCTATTTAGGCCAACCGATGGAAGAGATATTGCAGATGCTGATTAATGAGGGAAAAATCACAAAGATCAAGTACCTCCAGTCAACCCATGCTCAAGACGGTTTGATTCTAATGGAGTATGTCAATACCACTCCCACTCCCGTGATCATAACACTGAAGAATGTTGGGCACTCCGCCATCTTATTCAGAACATGATTGACAGCGGTGACCTACAAATGGCAGACAATGATGATGTATTACTTGAGAGTGGGGACACATTTCCTACAAGATGGAAGGAAGTCATAGCAGTTATATCCTCTGGGAGAGATTTGGTTGCCACGCCACTTACAATACAACCAATTCAGCTCAAAGGTGTTGAAAATCCTTTGAAAGTGGCTGCACCAAAGCCAATTATATTGCCTTTCAGGCCACAATATCCTGTTGTCAGCCTACAAAAAGTGCCATGGAATTATGGAGAGTCTGAAAGATCTACATCCAATACAACTGCTGTAGTGTCTGTAAGACCCCAATTTTTATGAATAAAGATGAATTTTTTTATAAATATCACTTTTGAATATTAAGGTGTGAATTTGTTATAATATTATAGTTGTGGGTAATATTTATAAATTTTGCAAAGTAAGCAAGTTGTTATATAATATTCAATTGGTCGGGGAATATTTGTTTTAACAGGGAATATTCGTACGACGACACAATCATTGGTGGACCCCACAACGTAATTATTTTTGGAATAAGAAAATGACAGAAATATCTTTTTATAAAAATAACGGCGAAAGTTTTACCGTTAACTGTTGAAATACCCAAAGTTAAAGAAATGAATGTCTGGCGTGGTTGCATAAGAGCAATACCGGTATTGATTATTGATAACTTACGTGATAAGTTACTCGGTTTTATTCAATTATTGCTACAAGAATTCTCGTAGTATCTCACGTTATTTGATTCAAATATTATCAATATTTTATATTATTAAATCAATAATTGAGATGACAAATTATTCATATTATTATATGCATAATTAACAATGTCTAGAAAGTTATGTCGAGGAAAGGGGTTTGGTCACATAATTGTGCACCAATAGGGAGAAATCCTTATTGGAAAGCCCCCTCTTTCCTGGGAACGATCTGGTTGTTAATAGTGTGAGTTATAATAATATGAATAAAGGTTGTTAAAAATATTGAGGAGATTTTGGTGAAGTAATTATTGTAAATTCTGCTTATTATTTGGACCCCCATTTACCTATTTTTCAAATTAATCGGTATAAAGTTATAAAGGCGGGGCCACATGTAATTAAATGAAATTGTCACAGGAGTTTTGAGTTGTCTGGCTGAGAAGTTATATATATATATAATTATATATTTTATTAGTTTTATTTTTATGAAAAATAGAATATATTATATTTTATTATGCATAGTGTTTGCATAGTGCCTACATAATTAACAATGTCTAGAAAGTTCTGTCGAGGAAAAGGGTTTGGTCACCTAATTGCGCGCCAATAGGGAGAAATCTTTATTGGAAAGTCCCCTCTTTCCTGGGAACGATCTGGTTGTTAATATTGCGAGTTATAATAATATGAATAAAGGTTGTTAAAAATATTGAGGAGATTTTGTTGAAGTAGTTATTGTAAATTCTGCTTATTATTTGGACCCCCATTTACCCATTTTTCAAATTAGTTGGTATAAAGTTATAAAGGTGGGGCCACATGTGGGGCCCACGTGTAATCAAATGAAATTGTCACAGGAGTTTTGAGTTATTCTATTTGAGAAGTTATATATATATATATATATATATATATATATATATTTTATTAGTTTTATTTTTTATGAAAAATAGAATATATTATATTTTATTATGCATAGTGTTTGCATAGTGCCTGCATAATTAACAATATCTAGAAAGTTCTGTCGAGGAAAAGGGTTTGGTCACCTAATTGTGCGCCAATAGGGAGAAATCCTTATTTGAAAGCCCCCTCTTTCTTGGGAACGATCTGGTTGTTAATATTGCGAGTTATAATAATATGAATAAAGGTTGTTAAAAATATTGAGGAGATTTTTTTGAAGTAGTTATTGTAAATTCTGCTTATTATTTGGACCCCCATTTATCCAATTTTCAAATTAGTCGGTATAAAGTTATAAAGGTGGGGCCATATGTGGGGCCCACGTGTAATCAAATGAAATTATCACGGGAGTTTTGAGTTTCCTGGCTGAGAAGTTATATATATATATATAATTATATATTTTATTAGTTTTGTTTTTTTATGAGAAATATAATATAATATATTTTATTATGCATAATGTTTGCATAGTGCCTGCATAGTGTTTGCATAGTAAAATCAATTTTTTTTAAAATTTTCGGCCGAACACTCGTGATTTTTTTTTTTTAAATTATTGTGCAGTCCGTTTCTAAATAGTATCCTTCCATTCTCCTATAAATAGGATGCTTAGTTAGAATTGAAAATCACACCAAAATCAAAGAATTCTTCTTCTATAATATTTAGCGTATTTCTTTTAAGTTTTAAGCTTTGAGCGTAGAAAACAGTGAAAGTTTTTATTTTAATTTTTTTTTTTTGCTAAATTTGAACTGTATTAAAGAAAAAGAAATTTTAATTGGCATTGGAAAACCCCAATCAGAATATAGCATAGACATCATATGACATGCCCCATGATATCATGACTATACAAAATTGCATGCCCGAAGCCTAACCACGCAAAAGACTTGTCATAATAGACAAATACAAGAGTGAACAAACCAAAGAACTTTTACATAAGAACAAATCTAAGACAAAGAATCTAGTATAGAGGTACATAGAGACCATCATCATAAGGTAGTATATTTTCCAGCAGCTAAGAGAGAGTGTTGCAGCAACAATACTTAATCATTAACAAACACAACAACTTATGCACGAGAAAACCAGCAAAGGTAGCCCAAAACAGTAGCAGCAAAATCACTGCTGAACCAAACTCAAAATACCAAGCAGCCAAGATGAGCAAAGGTAGCCCAGTACAGCCCCTCAGCCCATCACAGTCAGCATATAGCAGCTCAAATAGTGGATCAGCATAAGGCACACAACAGCAAAACAACCCAGATGCTGTTATCTGCAGCTTCCAGCCAATAGAAAACCACTAGTTGTAGCAGAGAAACCCAAGCCCGTGCTCATGTTACAAAGAATCCAAGTAAAGTAGGACCAGACAACAGAACCTCAGCCTCGCCCAATAACAGTCTCAACCAGCAGAACAACCAACCAAAACCAAACCAAGGCAATCCTTTAGCCACAGCACAAATCAGAAGCCCATCCCACCAAAAAAACAGCAGCAGGCACACTGCGAAACCAAGGAGTGCAAAGCGCAAAGCACAAGGCAGAGCACAAAGCACTAGCGGAAGAGCCCAGCAGTAGAAAGCCACCGAACTGCTCAATCAGAGACCTAGAGCCTGTGCTACTACTGCATCAATGAAAACTAGCCCACACCAAGCATAATATAGCAGCAAAGGAGCACAAAACCAAATAACTTCAGGGACAATAGCAGCAAGCCCAATAGCAGCAACAGTTAATCATAAACAAAGAGGCAAGGTACAGATGGCAGTCCATAGATTCACCAACTGATAGCCTAACTATTGATAAGAAAGAATCAAAATAGACAAGACCTAGCTAGTAATTAGCCAACTGTAAAAATACTGGGAGTTAGTTGCTTTACGAAATGATGTGCATGAATTGAACCTAGATTTAATGATATGAATCACATCCTTGGCAAGACTGGTCATTAGAGGGATAGTGTTCTTATGTAATTTGTTATTGGGAGCCTCCCATAATTTATAGAAGCACACAACAACTGTTAAGTATAGGATGTTCCTTGAGAGGGAAGAGCCTTGAAAATCAGTGAGGAAGTCTACTATTTCATCCCACAAGTCTGGAAAGGAGCCCTAATTACCAAGATTAATATCTTGATGAAGAATGTGATTGGAGAATGCACACTCAAAGAATAGATGATTAAAAGTTTCAGGGACAAGGTTGCAGAGAGGGCAATTCCATATCCTCCCAAAAAAATGCATAGTCCGGTCATTGGTGGGGAGTTTCTTGAGAAAACAAAGCCATGAGATAAAGGAGTACCGGGGGACGTGGAGCTTGTGCCAAACAAATTTGCTTTAGTTGACCAGCTGATTCCTAGTACGGATGGAGTCCCAGATTTGTTTTGATTTAAGCAATTAAATATCCCATGTATCCCAAAGGATTCTATCCTGCTGTTGTGTAGGGGGGGGGGGTAGGAGATGAATATCCCTTCTAAGCATAATCATATCATTGTGGTTGCTCATAGGTAGATTCCAAGAGTTATTCAGAACTATATGGTTGACTGTGGCTGACGTTGGCAGTCTAGAATTAGAAAGTAGGGTCGGGGAAGGGTTTATAGCATTACCATTAACCCAAGGGTCATACCATAGATTTATGTGTTGTCCATTACCAACAATATAGTGCAAGTGCTGAAGGGCAAGAGGTCTAAGTTTCAAAACCTTCTTCCAAATCTAATAGTTGTCTAGGGTTAATGACACTTGCCATAGAGATTTAGTTTTGAGGGTGGTGGCTTTAACCCAGTTTGCCCAAAGAGAGGAAGAAGTGGGGGTAATGATGTTGATAAGATGGTGTAGGATGCGCGCAAAATTCCAGTCCACCAAGATTTTGATACCCAAACCACCTTTAGAAAGGGGAAAGGATATAGTGGACCAAGCTACCTTAGCCCCATATTTGTCAAGGGTTGCCCCTTTCCAAAGAAATCTAGTCAAAATAAATTGTATCTCCTTTAGAATAGCTTTAGGGAGTAGAAAATGGGAACTCCAATAGACTTGGATGGAGAAGAGGATAGATTTAATGAGTTACAGCCTAATGGAATAAGATAAAACCTTTGAAGTCCATGAAGAGGCTCAGCTGGTGATCCTTTGGATAAGAGGGATGCAATCCGTGTAAGAGATCTTTTTCGGTAATAAAGGAACTCCCAGAAAATTTGCAGGGAGTGTCCCTAGTATAAACCCAAGAAGGGAAGTGATGTCCCTAGAGGTGGAAGAATTAGAGTTGGATAGGAAGCAATGGCTCTTATTTGAATTTGGTATGAGACCCGAATATAGAGAGAAAGATTGGATACAGGATTTGATGATTTCTATGGAAGGCAAGCTAGCATGACAAAAGATAATGATGTCACCCGCAAAGAGAAGGTGAATAAGTTTGCATTCCTTGGTTTTCTAGTGATAGGCAAAGGTAGGAGCTAAGGTTTCTTCATTCAGCTTGAGAGAAATCATCTCCATAACCAGGACAAAGAGGTAGGGAGAGAGGGGGTCCCCTTGTTGAAGACCTCGAGAGCTGCCGAAAAAACCCGCTAGCGTACCATTAACCTTAATGGAGAACATAGCTGAAGTAACACATGCCTTTATCCATCCAATATATACGGTGGGAAATTTAAAAGACTTTAGAATGTCAAAGAGGAAATCCCATCTCACAGTATCAAAAGCTTTCTTGAGGTCAATCTTGAGAGCGCATCTTTCTAGGCCAGTGGTTTGGTTGTACCCTTTAAAAAGTTCCTGGGCGATAAAAATGTTGTCACTAATGCTTCTACTGCACACGAAAGCAGATTGTGATTTGTCAATTAAAAGGGGGAGGACTTCCTTGAGTCGATTTGATAGAATTTTAGCAATGCACTTGTAGATCGTGTTACAACAAGAGATGGGTCCGAAGTCCGCCATAGAAGAGGGGTTAATTCCTTTAGGGATGAGGGCAAGAGCGGCTGAGTTAATTCCTTTGGATATCCTGCTATTCTCAAAGAAAAATGGACAGCCCTACTGAAATCTGTACCAACAATCTCCTAGCAGCTTATGAAAAAATTCACGTTGAAACCATCAGGTCCAGGACTTTTGTTACGCTTCATGGATTTGAGGACCTCCCAGATTTTGATATCAGTTATAGGAGCTGAGAGTTTGGAGGCTTGATCTGGCATAATCTGATGAATAGGAGAGACACCAAAAGTATCAAAGTCAACAATAGGGTCTTCAGGGTGGTTGTTGAAAAGATTACTGAAATAATCCACTACAACTTTTTCAATGTTCCTTTGGCCATGAACCATGGTGCCTTCATGGTTAGGGATAGAGAGAATTTTATTGGAATTCCATCTATTTTTCATCATGTTAGCAAAAAAACTAGAATTACGATCACCCAAGGCCAACCAAGTGGCTCTAGATTTTTGTTGAAGGAGGGATTCCTCTCTGTCAAGAGAAGTCCAGAGTTGTTGGTGGCAAATTTTCTCTCTAGCAAGGAGGTTCGAGTCCATAGGATGACCATGGAGCAGGTTTTGAACCATATGGAGGTCTTCCTTAGCAGTTCGCACTAGAGATGTCAGATTACCAGTGGTGTGATTGAGGGAGATCAATGCCGCCCTAGTAAGTTTCAATTTTTCTGAGAAAACATAAAATGGATTCCCAGTAATGAATGGAGTCCATGCATTTTTCACCGAATCCTTAAAACCATCCAGAAGGACCAAATGATTGAAGAATTGAAATTGTTTCTGAGGGGGAAAGAGCCGGATACCAGTATCAAGTAGAGTTAGGGAGTGGTCAGAGAGCCCACGAACAATGAAAGTTTTCTTCAAGAATATCCCCGCTATACCAGTTGGAATACTCTTCTTTTAAAGGTAAGGGATGCTATTTTTGTTCAATATTCATATGAAATAATATTTTCTTCCATACTCTGTAGTATGTAAGTAATATTATTTTGTTTTAGATTCCGAATTCTATACTCATTTTGTTAAAGTTTTGGCTTCTATACTCCATGAAATTAGTATAATATCCTTGATATTTGCTCTTCATCCAGTATCTTTTCATGGAAATATTATTCTGAGCATTCTTGATAAGTATTAACTTTTTTATGCCGGAGTACTATTCACGGGGTTACTATTCCCAAAGTTACTATTCACTTGGTTACTATTCACCCGGGGTACTATTTATAATAAAAATTGATTTCTTTTCAATCAAAATCATTTTTGATATAATATTATTCTTGAGTTTTACTCCACAAAGCAGTATCATGTTGACAATTTGGACATTATTGAATTCTGGATAAATTAAATTATAAATCTTTAAAAATTTATGCTTTACTTTCTTTTAATTGAATTCTTATATCATTGTCATCATCCTCATGCTTATATTGTTATGAAAGTCATCTTTGGCCGTAGTGCATAGATGGACTTGGTATGATTATGACTGTGGATTATTCTAGATAATCATGGCCGTAATGTTACAAATGATGTGGTAAAAGTCCTCATCGGCCGTAGTGCATTGATGGGCGATTGTTGGCATGATCATGACCATTGATGAAAACACTAATATCCTTGGCCTGTAGTGCATGGATAATTTGTGGTCGTGATACTAATGAATATCCTTGGCCGTAGTGCAGGGGTGATTCGATGATGTGGATTATTCGATGATGTGTTCCCACTGATTTCTCTTGGATTTGGTGTAAGATTCTCAACCTTAGACCTGTCGCTCGTCAATTTCATACCTACAAGGTTGGAAATGGTAACACCTTCAGTCTTTGGCATGACCCTTGGCTCTTTGGCCAGCCGATAAATCCCTATAAGGATCTCTTATCTAACTCTCGAATCCCTATTACGGCTCGTGTTTCTAGCATCATTGATATGAGCTCCTGGTCCCTTCCACCTAGTAATCACCATGAGGTCCAAACTTCTGCAATCTTTTCTCTGACTTTCCTCCCCCTTCTGATGGGGAAGACCTCATACTTTGGGATAACCAAGCTATTACTTCCTTGAAGTCTAGATCTATTTGGGACTCCATCAGTTCTAGAGCTCCCTCTGTTCTATGGGCTAGTCTTTTATGGCATTCCTTGCATGTTCCTCGTTTCTCCTTTACCTTATGGCTGGCCCTTCGCAGATGACTCCCAACCAATGACTTACTCTCGGCCTACTCGAGCTTCCTCCCCATTATTTGCCCCTTGTGTGAGCTTTCTGCTGAGTCTTTTCCCCATCTATTCTTTGATTGTCCCTACTCCACCACTGTCCTCTCTTCGGTCCTTGCCTTTGGGAACTGGTCTAGTTTTCCTCTGGTCTTGGACAACTTGGTGGAGTACATCTTGAATTTTAAGGGGGATGCTATGTTGACTGATATATTAAAGCTATCCTTTGCCACTACAGTCTATAAATTTGGACTAACATGAATTCTAAAGTTCATAACAATTCAAAGATACCTCCCTTGGTGTTAGCCCGTAATATCATAGCTGTGATCAAGGCTCGTCTCTCTTCCTCATTGAAGTTCCACAAGGCTTCCCATTCCTCCACCATCTATAATATTTGGTTATAGTGGCTTATGGGTTCGGTTAGGTCCTATTTTGATCTCTGTATGCTCAAACCTGTTGTTAGATTCTCCTAGTCTCGCTTTTCGTTAAGATGTTTAGGTTGCTGGCTGTTGGGCTGATTTCATCACAGCCTTCTTCTCCTGGTTGCTGCAGGCTTTGACTCTTGTGTATGGTTGTACTGATTCTATAATTTACTTTCTTGTATGTTATATATAGGCTTGTTCCTTGTTTCTCTCGCTTTGTTCTTGTCTGTCTTTAGGTTTATCCTCATGGTCATGTCCCATGATGATCACTCTAAAGCCTCTGGGGTATGCTCCTATGCGATTGTAGTATCTTTTTTCTTTCTTTATATACAAACAAACTTAGCAAAAAAAAAAAGATAGTAGATATCATGCTCTACTTGACTCTTCTAATGGATTGCTTGTTCCGCTGCAGTTAAACTTGATGTCTATTGTATTTTATCAGTTTAACATTGTTCAAGGCTAACAATAATTTATTTTGCATTATCTTAGTCATAATATTTCTTACTGGGCTAGTTGAGCTCATCCTTTGCTTTCATTATTCTCTTTAGGAAATGAGAATATAGCTGGGACTAGTCGAGGAACAGAGTGACGGTCCAGATGTTTGCATTAGTAGTCCTCACTATTCTGTGAAATAGTGTGATAATAAATATATTGAGGACTTATTTTGAGTTTGAATACTGTCTAAAAGACATTCTTTGTATTAAAACTCACAGCTCATGTTGTATATTTAAGTTTGTATTTTCTTATTTCTCAAAACTTGTTCCTTCTTATCAACAATCTGAACTGGAAGTTCTTCATACGTTAAATCTTTTTTTATCTGAATAGATTCATACTCTATTACGTGTTTGTAGTCTGGTTTATAGGGACGCAACAATGACACGTGAAACACATTATGTATACATTCCATCTCTGGAGGTAAAGCTACTTCATAAGCTACCTCTCCTACCCTTCTTAAAATTTCAAAAGGTCCTATAAACCTTAGACTTAACTTCCCTTTCTTTCCAAAACATATCTTCCATTTCCAAGACGATACCTTCAGAAAGACGTACGAACCTACTTCAAACTCCTTCCTCTCACGGTGAGGATCTGTATACTTCTTTTGTCTATCTTTAGCCACAACCAATCGAGTACGTATTATCTTTACTATATCTGCCATTTGTTGTACCATCTCAGGTCCCAACATCCGACGTTCACCTAATTCATCCCAACATAGAGGAGTTCAGTACTTCCTCCCATATAACGCTTCATAAGGTGGCATGCCTATACTAGCGTGAAAACTATTGTTGTACGCGAATTCCACCAAAGGCAGATGTTCGTCCCAACTCCCTTTGAAATCCATAACGCAAGATCTTAACATATCTTCTAGCATTTGAATTGTCCATTCACTTTGTCCATCCGTCTAAGGATGATACGATGTACTCAACTTCAACTACGTTCCTAGTTGCTCTTGCAAACTCTTCTAAAAATTTGATGTGAACCATGGATCACGATCTGACAAAATCGAAATAGGTACTCCATGTCTTGAAATAATATCTTTGACATAAAGTTTAGCCAATTGCTCTAGGTTATACCTAACTCTTATTGGTAAAAAGTGAGCCGATTTCGTCAACCGATCCACTATTACCCAAATAGAATTGTATCCCTTCCTTTTCGTTGGAAGTCCCACCACAAAGTCCATTGTGATATGCTCTTATTTCCTCTCTGGAATCTCTAGTGATTGCAATAATCCACTCGGTCGTTGGTCTTCAGCCTTCTTTCTGACAAGTTAAGCACTTACTAACATATTCTGCTATCTCTCTCTTCATGTTTGGCCACCAAAAGTTCTGTCGAAGGTCTTGATACATCTTAGTACTACCTGGATGTATCGAGTACCTTGAACTATGGGCCTTAGTCATTATCTCTTCTTTTAACTCAGAATTATCTGGAACCCAAATTCTTCCTTCAAAACAAAGTAATCCTTCTTTATCAAGGTCATACTTAGTCTTCTCTCCATCCTCCATTCTCTTCTTCATTCGTTCATAGTCCTCGTTATCTAGTTGTATTTCTTTAACTCGTTCCACTATGGTTAGTTGATTCTCTATTGCGAATAACATCTCTACCACTTCATTCGGTAATTTAACTTCTAGCTCCATTCTCACCATCTCCGTTATTAACTCATTTTGAGTCGTTAACATTGATAGCTTTTCTCTACCCTTCCTAATTAGCGCGTCGACTACTACATTTGCCTTTCCTGGATGATATAAGATATCATAGTCATAATCTTTTATCAACTCTAACCACCATCTCTGCCTCATATTCAACTCCTTTTGTGTGGAGATATATTTCAGACTTTTATGATCCGTGCATATCTCACACTTTTCCCCGTATAAATAATGTCTCCATATTTTGAAGGCAAAAACTACAGCTGCCAATTCTAGGTTATGAGTAGGATAGACCTTTTCATAATCCTTTAAACGCATATGCAATGACCTTGCCATGCTGCATGAGCACGCAACCCAATCCTCTATGTGAAGCATCGTAATAAACTACGAAATTCCCCGTATCATCTGGTAAAGATAATATAGGTGCCTCACTTAATCTCCTTTTTAGTTTCTGAAAACTATTCTCACACTTCTCAGTCCACACATACTTCACTGACTTCCTTATCAAATTCATCAACGGATTAGCTATTTTAGAAAAGTCCTAGATGAACCTTCTATAGTATCCTGCTAACCCCAGAAAACTCTGAACCTCAGTTGGCATTTTCGGTTGTTCCAAATTATTAACTACTTCTACCTTCGCTGGATCCACAGAAATGCCATCTTTATCAATAACATGTCCTAAAAACTGCACCCTTTCAAGCCAAAATTCACACGTAGTGAATATCGCATACAACTTCTCTCTCCGTAGTGTTTCCAACACTATCCTTGAATGTTCAGCATGATCTTCTGGCATCTTACAATAGTCTAGAATATCATCAATGAACACTATGCAAAACTTGTCCAAATACTGTTTCAATACCATGTTCATCATATCCATGAATGCGGCTAGCGCATTAGTCAACCCAAACGACATAACAAAAAACTCGTAATGACCATAACAAGTTTTGAACGCCATCTTAGGTATATTCCTTCCTTACTTTCAACTGATGGTACCACATACGCAAATCTATCTTAGAAAAATACTTTGTCCCTTTTAACTGATCAAATAGATCATCGATCATGGGCAATGGATATTTATTCTTAATCGTTAACTTGTTCAACTCTCGAGAGTCGATACAAAGTCGTAACGACCCATCCTTCTTTTTTACAAACAATACCGGTGCTCCCCATGGAGATACACTCGGTTGAATGTACTTCCTATCTTATTGTTCTTGTAATTGAACCATTAACTCTTTCATTTCCACCGGCGCCATCCTATACGGTGCCCTAGAAACTGGTGACGTACCTGACAACAAATCAATCACAAATTCGACTTCCCTATTCGGCGGAAGACCTGGTAACTCATCTGGAAATACATCCGCAAACTCTTGTACTATAGGTATCTGTTCCAATGATGCTCCCACTCTTTGGGTATCCACAACATGGCACAGGTATCCTATAAACCTCTTTCTCAACATTTTTCTGCTTATGTCATGGTTACACAACAAGAGCGTCTCGGTGATTTACTACTGTAGAACACTACCTTGGTTTTCTTAGAAAGCCGAAGTTTCACACTTTTCCTATAACAATCTATTATAGCCTTATGGTTAATCAACCAATCCATACCGAGAATTACATCGAATTCTCTTAACCTTATCGGTACTAAATCTACCGATAATTTGTTACCTCTAATATCTACGCAACAATTCCTATGAATGTGTTCAATGGGAATTATCTCTTCGTTTTCTACCTTACCGTCTAAAGGTATTTCCAATCTTTTCGAGAGTAAACTTAATCGCTTAGCAAATTTACATGCTATAAAAGAACAAGTAGCACCCGAGTCAAATAACACATAAGCATTTATTTCATTGACTGGAATGATACTTGCTACTACATCCGCTGATGCAACCGCATCTTGGACAGTCATATTCAAAGTACGGGTCGTGGGTCTACACGACGATGGTGTTGGTCCAGTAATGGCTAACTTACCACTACTAGTACCCTTACTACCCTCTGAGCCCTTCTTTGGACAATTTCTTTCCATGTGCTCCATCGACCCACAAACAAAACCTCCCTAATTCTTCTTGGGATTAGGACAATTGGGTGATATATGACCCTCTTGCCCACAGTTATAACAAACCAAATTCCCTTTCAGACAGACTCCTAGATGAGTCTTCCTGCATGTCTTACATGCTTCGATCCTATGTTTAGGATCCCCTTGTTTCACTCTAGTATTCCCGGAGTTAAAATTCTTTCTCTTAGGCATACTCCCACTATCACTAGCTCCCTCCGCCTAGGGTCCTCCTTCTCCTTAGCCCTTATTCTTTCTTTCTTTGTGGTATTGGCTCAAAGCCTCACTACCACCCTCTGCAATTATTGCTTTCTCCAGAATGGTTCCATATGAAGCGCTTTGCAAAACAAAAATCCTACTATACAGTCAGGGTTTCAGTCACTACTCAAACCTACGAGCCTTCCTCTCCTCATCGTCCACTTAGTGTGGAGAAAACCTTGCCAATTCATTGAATTTGGCCGCATATTGGGGAACCGTCATGTTCCCTTTTTTAAGTTCTAGGAACTTAATCTCCATTCTCCCCTGCATGCTGGTAGGAAAATAGTTCTCGAAGAAAACCTTCTTAAACTGTTCCCACGTAATAGCATCAGTTCTAGCCCCACCCTGGTGAGCCTCCCACCAAAATTTGGCTTCTCCTTTCATTATGTAGGTCGCAAAAGAAGTCTTTTGCGCCTCTACTACGTTTGTAATAACAAATGCCTTCTCTATTACCTTTACCCATGTCTAGGCCTCTATTGGGTCCATAGTTCCTTTGAACTCCAGCGGACCTACACTTTCGAACTCCATAAAGGTAGTCTTTCTGGCTACCCCAGGTACTGCGGGTGCTCTACCCCCAGTTTGGTTACATGCAACCATTAATAAATTCACGAACTCTTGCATAGGGTTATTCTGACCCCTTGGTTATCGTTATACGATTCAGCTTCCTGATTACGTTGTCCTCTTCTTGACGACATTATTCTAATTAAATAAATAAAGTTTCATTATTATATATTTGCTTACTTTGTTCTCATTCGTCAAATAACAACTCATACCACAACAAAGAACATTTAATAAAAACTTCATTATATAAATATGCTTCTTCATAGTTCAAAACTATTTACAATTTGATTCCATAACTAAAGCTATTCCATTCCTATCTCGCGATTGACTTCTACAAAAATTGGGATTTACAAAAAGACTACCCTTTAATTATACAAAAGAGGGCTTTACGTCACTACACATATACAAAAAGATCTACCGATCTACTAATATTGCATGACAACATTCTCATGCTTCTGATTTGCAAGAATCGATACAATATCCCGACTAAATAATATGTCGAGTCTGTTCCGACTCAATGCAATAACAAGTAATTTTCATCTTGAAATCCTCATGAGCACTCTCATGGATGTAAGAAATCTGTGCTATCTTCTGGTTCTTCTCTACCAGTTCCTTACGAAGCTCTACTGCTTCAATCTTATAATCCCTTGCCTTATCCGTCATAAGCACCTTCTCGTCATGCTCTAATTCAAAATCTGCTTCTGCAGACTCCTTCGCTTCATAGAGATCACTAATCTCCTCATTCTAGTTCTGCAAAACAGTGCACAATTGCAAATTTCGGTCAAGCACCACTAGATACAATGCCCTCATTGCGTCTGGAGGTGTTGGCTCTAGTGCAGGTATCACCGTATTAAATGATGCTACCTCCATATCCTCATCCACATCGACCACCATATCGAGATATGTGCCAATCCCAAGTTTTCCATATCCCCCTCGGAATAATCCTCCTCCGAATAGTCCTCCTCCATCTCGGACTCTTCTAGGATCACTACTGGTACCCCCGCCACTAGCATAGGTACAGGCTCTACCCGGTTTACGGACTCTTCGCTCACCACGTGTATATCCCTATGCATGGAGCTATCGATGGACATCTACAATAACACATAACATGTTGATTAGTACATAATACACAATAATATAAGCACAAATCATATTTAGTTTATTTAGGGTTAATTTCCATCTTTTAAATCTTTCGGTACTGAGTTTCCTCAATACTTAATTTAGAACTCTTTTTGAATTTATTAATTCCAACTTCCCATACTTCTAACAAGTTTATTGGCCTAAGGTTCTTCCCCCCTTAAGTTTTATAACCTAATGCTTTGATACTAACCTATAACGCCCCCAAATCTGGGTACTTTCAACCCACAGATATGGTGCTACACGGTACTCATACTATACATTCATTCCATTAAAACAACATCAAAATGAATGTATTTACTACATTCTTATTACAATAATAATAATAATAAATCCTTTCCCAGGTTCTGTAACCGATACATTCTTCATTTATCATAATATGATTCTTACAAACATACTAGTCTATTACATGATAATCTACTTATCCATCTTAGCTTTGCCTTTATCCCTACTGGGATCCTCAGTTCTTTCGCCCTTAGTTGCAATCATATAATTCAAGAAAGAAGTGAGCATAACTAGCTCAACAAGTCTAGCAATAGATAATACAAATACTATGTCGAGAATTATATGATTATCTTCAATAACTGAACAAGTAGCTATGAAGCACTATGAAACATTAAATAGCACTTTTCAATTCATAATACAATTCCAGAGTACATATAGTAACTTAGGAATCCTGAGCTGGTCGAAAGACTATGAACATTCTCTTTTGGTTTTCATTCATGAAAAAGGATAACCTAGCACTAAGTCCGTAAGTCCGATATATCTTACGAGCACTTCTAGTTGATCAGCCTATAGTACTCTATGTGTATCAACACTCATCCGTTAAACGTATTTATGTTTAGGTTTTGGCAACCTCACGTGCCCATCGAATAATCGATGTAAAATACATTTGTTTGTTCATTCTCAAACTTACCTTGAATCCGTACCAAATACTTGGCATAGGATAGCATTAACATTTCTATATCAAAAGACTTGTAAACAAATCAATCAAATTCTTAAGATTAGTCTAGCCGAGTTAAAACTGGCATCGACCTTTTCATAAAATAATTCATGCATCTTAGAACATGAATCACAGAAAACTTGGCTAACACGAAGGTTAGACAAGCGTTAAGAAAACTTTCCTTCAAGTGTCTTCAAATAAATATTCAACAGTTCTTGGTCTTTACAGTCTCTACATGATATATTCACATACAACACTGTAATTAGCCACCAAACAATCTAATCACATTATTTTTACCAACTTCTTTCTCTTCTATATCTTAATTGATTTTATTTCAATAATAAAATTCATTTGCCTTGCTATTCTCCCTTACAGTTGTTAATGTTCTTACATCACTAAACCAATACTCAACTATCATTTGTTAATTACCAACGTTGAATACAATTTACTTCCTTATACATCACGTTCCTTGTTTAATTACTATAATATGACATTCATCTTCTAAAGTCATCACTATATATATACTACATAGGAATGGTCTTACCATGTATATTAAGTGTATACATGCCCCAGTATTAGTTTACAATAAATTAGGATTAGAAACTAACTTGATCAACCTTTCTCCACTACCAAAGGTCTGCATTCTGCCAGCCTTTGGTACACTATTAATAGCCATGGCATCAACTAACGATATGATATTATACGGTCTCGTGCTGCAATACGAGACTTACTATATAGAAGTGGCGCTGGGGCGCCATTCTCCTGTAGCTATCTCCCACTACCCAGCCTGCGGCGCGACAAATAAAGCTCGGGGTGGCGCTATGGCGCCTCCCCTGAGCCCTTGATTTTTTTTTTATATCTTCCAATACGATTCTTCCTGGACTCATAACATAGTCATTTTAAGGAATTGGCTCGTTCAAAAGCCGTTTTCTTACACATATCATACACTTCGATTCCATCCGGATAAAAGTACTTTTTAAATTCGTTAATGATTATTTCACTATTAACGTTCTATTACACGTTCGTTTAACGCTCGTGAGCGTTTATAGCTCGTTTTCTTTGTTCTAAGTCAGAATTTTACCATTCTTGAGTCCACGACTCTTGAATACGTTATTCTACGCTACGTCATCGAAAACTAGGGTTTCCAAATTAAACGGCGAGTTTTGACTACTAATTCGAAAATTATACGATTTCAACGTTTAACGCCTAATTTCGTAAATTTTGCCATAACTTTGTTACTCGTGTTTTATACGCCAAATCAAATGGAACCAATCCATTGATTCATTGTCTATATCCTAACCAAGCAATATGCACATACCCTATAAATGATGGTTTTCAATTTATCCATCAACAACCAATCAACGTTCAATGGTTTTTCCGCGATTAAACTTACTTAAACGCTTATGAATCCTACTTATACATGGCTTATCAATATTTAAGTCACTAATAGCCATCCTTATTACTCCGGAAGAGACATGCTCCACCAATTCGTGATTCTTTACTAAAAATAAATATAAAAGGATTGAAGACTAAGGTTTTACGAATTATTGCCTTAATGTTCTTTGCATTCTTAATTAAAACTTGGATGTTTTGCTTCAAACTCACTTGATTACTTGATATAGCACTTCTCTCTCTCAAATATGTTGGTCAAAGTTTGTAAAACAAATAAATGAACCAAGACTAGCTTCCTTATATAGAAAATCAAATGGAGGGCAAAATGGTCATTAGGTGCACCTCTTTACTGTTCATTACTTTGCAACCAAGTAAAGCCACTTTACTTGGCCACCAAGTGGTCGCCCCACATGCTATATTGGGTCCCACATGGGTTTCCCTCATGGGTTTTGATAAGTGGATTTTATATCCACGAATTGATGTCCAATTTAAGCTTGATTGTTGTTAAATCCTTGTTTCCGTGTTCGTTTTCACTTGTTTCGTGTTATTTTATGTGTAGGGTGGTTTTTGTGGCAAGTAGCAAAGAAAGGACGTCATTTGGAGCGATTAGGGAAGTAAGCATGAAATAAGCAACATCAACTAGTAGATTACACCCCCGTCGGGCGGGCCCATTTTGCCTATACACCCTCGCCGAGGCGGGGAGTCTTCAATATTGTTTAACAAGAGCTATAATCTACCGTTGCGAAATGATTATGAGCTTATACCCCGTAAAATGTGCGAGATCTGAGTGTCCTATTTTGCTTTAAACTCTGCTGGGACATGGATTCTAAGTATTTTTGGATTGCAAATGGACTCTAATGGACATAGGACTTTGACAAAAACATGTGTGTTGGATGTATATGGAGCAACTAACAACAAATTAAAGGACACACAAGACAAATTACATAGATTAATTCCAGAATTTCATAGCAAGCTTTGGAGGAAGACTTTGAAGAGATTTTTGTGTCGATTGTGGATTAAAGCTACATGAAGGGCGTTTTACATTATTCGTCTTCTCAGTCTTATATTTGTAATTGAAAGGATGTTATCTTTAATTATTCAGTTATTATTTCATTCATGATGAACTAATTCACTTTTTAGGCTTTTGATGGATCCTTAAGTGAAACGATGGTTTTATAACTTTGATTTTTAGTTGAATAAGCTATTTTCCAGTTTATCTATATTAATTTGAGCGTGAATTTATTAATTGCCTGATCAACAATTCTTTGTGGATTTGTATGGAATCGAGAGAGGATATACGAGTTTAGACTTAGTTAATATAGCATGTGTTCTTGAATTTTGTGAATAACGGAATCTTGATGAATGTTAAGGTAGAGATATGCTTGACATCACATGAAATCGGATAGGGAACTTAATCTTAAACCTTCTTTAATTTTAATTCACATAGAGATATCGTGAGTTAGTTGATTAAGGTGTTTAACTTGTTTCTATCTAAATTGTGGATTTAAGTTAATACGGTATTAGTGCATCGAGAGGTGGCTAATACTACAATCGTGTTCTTGATTAATAAACTGGGATAGTGAGTTGAATTGGAATAAAGGTGTAAAAATTAGAGTGAAGCTTAGGGTGAAATCATAAGTCTAATTCTCCATTAATTGTTTGAAATTTTAGTTTTTGATATTTGTGATTGTTTTGAGATCATATATTTATTATAATTTAGGTTTTATAGTTTTAAACATTGAATTGGATAGTTTAATAAAATTAGGATTAATAGAAAATTGATAATTGTGAGGTTAAATTTCTTACTAAATTGTCTCTGAGGGAACGATACTCTACTCACTACTGTATTACTTGTTGATCACGTATACTTGCGTGTTGTGCGTAATTAGATTTTACCCAATAGGTTTTACCCATGTGGTGATCCATCGGGTTGATCCGTGGTTCAGTTTCTTGGATCGGGCTTGATTTAACCTAACATTGGGCTTTATCATTACTAAATCTTGGGCTTCATTTACTAAACTTTGGGCTTAACATAATCCAAGTCCAATTGGATTCGACAAAGTCCAATTACTAAGAGTCCATTAAGAACTAATCGTATTCTACTCGTATAACTCACGTATTCTCTCCGTATACTATTCATACGATATTCGTATTATACGTCGTAATAATCTTCATACTATACTCGTATAATAACTAGTATCATACTTGTATTTCACACATATAATAACCCTAATTATTTACGCAGTCATTTCCTTTCCGAAACTCATTTTCCCTAACCCTTAGGTTTTAAGTTAGCAAGCAAAAACTTCATTTGCCATAACTGAAATATTATTGGATATTCCATCTCGTCTTAGAATTCTATCATTACGCGTTTCTCAGAAATTTAAAATAAATTCCCGAGAAGAAACTGATGAATAGTGTTTTTACGAAAATTTCTTGGAAAACTTTTATTTTCGTCTTGAAAATTCAAAACAATTAATTCTAGCACATAGCCAAAATCCTAACCACATCCGCACATTCTAGGTCATAGAACGACCTTTATACAGCTTACTCACATAAATAATCAATTAAATTCATTTAATTCAAATAATCAAATAAAAATTTAATTAACATAAAAATCCAATTTTCTCAGGCATTACAGTCCTACTGCCTTGAAGTCTTTAAAATTCGCTAATTAATTTCTTGGCAGATTTTCTACGGCTGGTACCCTCCTCCTGCATTGGGTCGAGCTCCTCCTGCATTATTAACCGACTCTTCGCCCTCTTGGTTTCTTAGTACTCTTCTTTGGCGGCATTGTCTTGATTAAACAAAACTTTAATTTATTACTTCATCTTTTACACGTTTATGCCACATCTGATTAGTGGTATCATAATAATTTAACACAAAATATTAAACTCGGCCCAATTCGACTTGCTGGATTAACCAATTCGACTTGCCGAATTAACCAATTATCAGTTAGACATGTTACTATCTTTATTCTCAAAACTTATTTACTTAATCAAACATATATACATATTTATTCAACTAATTTATAGTACTTTTGTGACGACCCCAAATCCAGGTACTTGAAACCCGAACTCGGTTCTCCACGATACCATTTCTTTAAGCTGAATAATGCTAAAATAATAATACATTCGAACTTAATTTACATACATCAAAGTTTACTTCCCCAGGTACGTGACCTTCAAATATATTCCTTATAATACTTGAATAGATACCAATACAACTATAACCATTAACTCATGATACACACTTATTCGATCGCCTTTCCTTTTCCTTTTTGTTCGCGTTCGAGCCTTCAAAGTTGCTCATACATAACCGAAAACATTTAATTTAAGCAAGGATGAGCATTTGAGTGCCCAAAGAAGTAATAGCAATTATATATATAAGAGAAAAGAATATAAGTATTCTCTTTACATAACACTTCTACAACGAATCGAAAGTTGTGAAGTAATCATCTTGATAAAAATTCACATAACAAATCTCTTCCAAATTATTTAAATTTGGCTCTGGCTCTACCCATGAATAGGGTTTAAGAATCATACTATGAACATTCTTTTCATTTTCGAAAAGGTTTGGCGTAAATCCATCCGCAAAACCGCTTCTAGCTTACTTAGCACGGAGGTGATCACCCAGTTGTACCTGTGTTGATCAATACTACATAACTTGAACGAAATTCATCGCTCACTCTATCCGCCATGGGCGCAAAAATCTTCCCATATAGGGATGTTCATACATGCACAGTTCCAAACCCAAGGTTTTAATCTTGCTCAACAATAATATGTAATTCAACATATATGTATACGGGTAATTGATGTGGAGGTATATCAACATGTGAATAAATGCCATGGTTATCCAAGTGGGGACACTTGTATAACCATTTAGAAATCAACTTAACGTAATATATATCCGAGCTAACATGTTGATAATCAAAGCGTACATAATAACTGCGGAATAGAATAATTAATTGAACTTCTTACTCATGTCCATTGCATAAAGAAAATGCAAAGGTAGGATACTTGCCGATTCACCGATTACAAATCTCAACTTAGGTTTTATCTCTTTATCACAACCTATCAATAATCGGATCATTCGCCTCGATTAGAACAATATATCTTAACACATAAAATTTTTATACAACAATTAGACATAGTCTAATCACATAATCACGGTGATCATACTTTTAGTTCATATTCTATACTTGAAATATTTTTATACATTTTCAAATATCTCATCCATGCTCTTACAAGAGCCTTTTCTTTCTTTTATATAAGATTCCGACATTTGTCGTGCGTCGTAAATGACTTTTTATCGGGTAAATCTTGAGTCTAAGACTCTTTATTCTATACCTCAACATCTCAGAAATATCGGACATCTTATTTTTAATCATTTTCATGAATTTCCAAAAATTGAAAAATTTAAAATAATTCAAATCACATCGAATAAAGGGCCTATAGTGATATAATCTATTATTATAGGTGTTCTTCTTCAAATTCGAAACTTCATAATCGGTTCTCAAAGTCGACTAGTTTGGCCTACGCTATAACTTTCAAATATCGGAATCATAATTAAATGATTTAAACATTAAATAATTCCATCATCATTAATAGTTTAATTAATACTAAACTATTAATGAAACCATTACTAAAAATATAAAAGTTATTTATAATAACTCAAACTATTTTTAAAACATTTATATTACCCAAATAATTACCATTAATATTTAAATATTAATGTACTATTTATCCAAATATTAAAAGTCATTAATTATAACTTAAAATATTTTAAATCCTTAATATCCTCTTTAAATGGTTTTTAAATAAGTAAAACCATTTTAAACTATTTATTTAATATTAATCATTAAATAAACTAAATATCATTAATATTATCTTAATATCATTAATATTTAATTATTAATGAAATTATCATTTAAATATTAAAAGTTATATTTTATAACTTAAAATATTTTTAAATACCTTATTTTCATTTAAAATGATTTTTATAATATTAAAATCATTTTTAAACTAAATTATTTAATATAATCATTAAATAACTTTAATATCATTAATAATTATTAATTAATGAAATTCATCACAAAATATTAAAAGTCATCACAAATAACTCATTTACATAATCAATTTCAAGCCAAAATAAACATAGTAAACTAACTAGTTTATTAACAACACTAACTAAACTTCAAAATTCAAACTTTAACTAACAATTAAAAATAATAACATTACAAAAATTAAATAAGAAACATATCTTAAATACGAATTCCACAGACCTAATACGCACTTCCACGCCAAAATTTAACTAAGGAGATCTTTATAAAAGTTCTCCCACAACAAAACCTTTCTCAAAAAATTGGAGGCCTTATTGTTGATGAATGAAACAAAGGCCAAGCCCTTCTATTTATAGGTTTAGAAAATGGTGAAGTTCTCAATTTAGTCGATGTGGGACTTGGTTTATACTAATTTTCAATAGCTCACTTTGCAATTTTCTAACGCATTGCTCATAACTCCGATTAATCTGATTTTTTGATATGTTATACATGGTATGTAAGACTATTTTTAAAAAATACTGAATTACCCAATTCGGGTTCATTAGGTAGCCCAAACGGTCGTCCAAAATGGGCGTTCATAATGATTTTCAATCTCGTTTCAGCTTTACCTCTTTCGCTAAAACAGTCATAACTCTTTCATTTTAAAACATTTTGAGCGATTCTTGAGCCCACATGAAGCTAACTTCTGGGGCTACAACTTTTATTCTTTGACCATTTCCAAATTCCGAACACATCAGCCCGAAATTCCATTCAAATGGACTGCACCGCACTTATTGGGAAGTTTTGACACTACTACTTTGAAATGTTATAACTCTCTCCTCCGATATCGGATTTAGTCCGTTTTGGAGTCTATAAAAAGCTTATTCGGTGTAATATAACATACCAAAAGCCCAGAAGGTTTTGGAAATATTAACTGATCGAAAGTGTCCCGAATAGCACATCCCGCTCAACGACTTTCGGTTTTGAGAAATTTGACACATTCCTTCCAATCACCATAATTCCCTCATCCGAGGTCGGAATGAGGTCATTCCAAAGCCTATGGCTTCCTAACTCAGTGCACTACAACATATCAAAAGTCCAGACCTTTTAAAGCACAAAAGTGGACGAGAATGCCCCCATTACAGATCGCCTAAAATACATGTTTATCATGATCGGTCAACCATGTTTGACCATCTATAACTTCTAATCTATACATGATATGGACTTGATTCTTTTTGCAGTTAAAGACCACATATCAAAGGCTACACATAACAACTTTTGAAGAACAAAACTCATGATCTAGCAAAGAGTTATGGCCTCGACATTTGGTGAAAAATAATGCAATTCGGTTTTTCAACTTGCTTAAATCTTCAAATTAAATGCACTTTGATGTTATGGGTCTTTGATTTATCAACCCATATCATCAATTAACATTCTATTACACAACTTTAAACAATCAATTGTATCAAATAACATCGAATCAAAGGATTTCTAGGTTTAGTGTTCTTATACCCTTTTGCCAAAAATTCTTGATTCTTGCTTACGATTTGTTATGGGTGATGGTTGGGCTTTGTTTAAGAGTGTATGGGCAATCTTGTACAAGGCAATTAAATGTAATATTTCATCACTAGATTTAATTCTTATAATTTACCAATTAACTTCTATCCTTTGGTAAATTAAAATACTTATACAATAACATCGAAATTAAACCCTGTAAATTAAAATTAGGGTTTCTAATTGACCATTAGTGGTTGTTTAATTATCTCGTGTATTTTACTAACACGATCGTTCACGGTTTCTAATTTCAACCGTTAGGGTTATAATAATTAGGGTTTGTCCTAATTATCGATGTACAATAGTAATTAGGGTTTCTTCTAATTACAAATATTCTTATTCACATTAACTTCATATACACAAATACTACTCTCGAAATACCCCATAACTCGAAGTTTAATAATTAGGGTTTCACAAAGACGGTAATATGTTATGACCTAATTGGTGTCATTGCTCAATATTATCTCATCACTTTATACCCAAAGACATAATTATAGTCTTTGTAAAATAATATAATATTATTATTCTCATCTCTTGATCACAATCCCAATCCGAGGTTTGGATCTCATGTCCGACTTATTCTTCGTACACATCATCAATAATCAAGTTAAAATAATTAACTTAAATATTACGAACAATTCATATAATAAAATATTTATTATATAAATCTAATTATCACATCATATATTATTTCCAATCATGTTTTCATGGAAAATAATTAATAAAAATATTTAAAACTACGTAAATTTATTACCATATAATTTGTGGTAATTAATAATTTCAAAATTATTTCTAATTTTTCAAGTAATAAATGTATTCGCATTTATCGTTCACTTTACTTGACACTTAGTCTCGTCATTAAAAAAAAAATTTATACGCAAAATTTCTTATTTATTTTATATAGAAAATCTCGGGTTATTACAACTTTACATCTCATAGCACATACTGTGATAATCATTTATTATCCCATTTTGACAACAAAATTCAGAAATCACTGCGACAACTTATACAAAAGTTGAGACTTACAGAGGTTATATCAATATTCATACATAAGCAAGGATTACATTCATATAGATATATAATTACATATACCTACTCATCCTCTAAAATACTACATTACAAACATATTATCTTTCTCCAAAGGTTCTACTCCTCATACTTAATTTTTCTTTCTTCCACTTCCATCACCTGTCTTCTTCTTAGGAAAATTCTTAGCTTGATGACCTTTTTCTCCGCACGAAAAACATCCTCCTTTCTTATGTTTGGGACAATTGAGAGATATGTGTCCTCCTTATCCACAATTATAATACACATTCTTACCTTTCATACATTCCCCAAAATGCTTCTTTCCGCAGTCAATACATGCCTTCTTCTTCGGCTGTGAATCCCCTGAGTTGTCGTCACTGTCATTGTTCCGTTCCTTTTATCATTCTTCCCATCTTGCTTCTTTCTTAAAGTTTCAGACGATACATTGCATTCGGCTCTCCTCCCATCAACTCGTGCCTTCAGCTTATTTTGTTCTTCAGTTATCTCTCTTAGTGCCCTTACCAACTGGTCATTTAGTAATCTTTTTGCATTCCACATTTCCTCCAGGAAAAAAAACTTATTCCTCAAATCTTGAACTCCCCCTGATGCTTGACCATCTACGGCCACTACACTGCCTTCTTCTCTATCTTCTATCTCTATTTCTTGTCCTACTTTAGCTTCTCTAGAATCTACTTCTTCCTCTTTATTCAGCTCCATCTCGGGGTACTCGTCATGATTGCTTCCTAGATTTACCTCAGGTTCTTCCTTTAGAACCTTCCCAACCGTCCCTTCTTTAAAATACTTCACTGATTCACCTATCATTTCACCTTGAGCTACCACCTCGGCTATTGGCACTGGTGCAACTGCTAACATCTCAATAAGCACTTGAGTTTCTCTAATCTCATCATCTCCTGACATCTTACAACCAAAAAATTTCATTAATATCTCTCAATAAAACATACATTCATTCTATGGAAAGAAAATATATTTCATAAGAATACTAATTCTCCAAGAAAACTCCTATATGAGTTTTATCTCCTTCTATTTCTTAATCTCATCATCTACTGGCATTCTTCAATTAGTTTTAAATAACTTGATTAATACATTACTAGTAAACACAATCCATAAACACTAAGTGTCCACTCATCTTACTATTGATGAATTTTCTCAATCCATCACTTAGAACACTAAATGAGTTTTCTCTCTATCATTGTTATGATTATATTCCTAAGACTTTTTCCCCCACCTAAGGTTTATAACCTACAACTATGATACCAATATGTGACACCCCCAAATCTAGGTTCTCTAACCTCAGATTCAATGCTCACGATTTATCATCATTATAAACATTCTACAAACTATTGCGGAATAATAAATATACATTGTTCATTATAATAAAGTTTCATAACATAATCCCAAGGTCTTTGTTACCTTAACTTAAGCACGCCTTTAATATTACAAAAGGTTTACATAAATAATACCATCAGATAATATAATAATTAACATTCGTCTTAAACTATTCTTGGATCTTGCCATTGCCTTTGTCTTTACTAGAACCTTCTGCTACCTCGACTTTAGCTGAAATATTTTATTTAAGCAAGGGTGAGCAACGAGTTTTCTCCGTAAGTTAAAGCGTACAATAAAAGATAAAGAAGAATTTAACTTTCTAGAATTTCAACGATATTCGAAAGATTTTGAAGTAGCTGAATAATAAATCGTTTTGCAATAACAAGGATTTTCCTTAGTTTCATCTTGAATAATATTCCAAGGATGAAAGAGTAAAATTCTATCGAAGGTTCAATAATATTCAATTGATTAAGAAGAATTATCAATACTACAACAATATTCAACAAAGTGGGATATTCCACGATTTCATCTTTGAGTGATCACAAATGGATCAAGAACTACTCGAGAATCATCGGTGAATTAAAAGGCTGAATTACCTCAAGAATATAAGTTAGTTATAAAATAAATTATACTCTTCTGCAAGTACATGAAGTGATCGGTTCCATTGTACCCCTATATTATGCATAATGCTCAACATAAGCCTTGTAGGGTCATTTTTACGACAATAAAGTTCCCTTGTTATAAGGGTTGTTCTAACCCCCCAAATTCGAGACCACACTTGTCCCAAATTTGGTTGTCACGTACTAACTCAAAAAATAAATCAACATCTCACATAGCGGAATAATAGAATAAATTACATTGATATAATATAATTATCATTTTCCCAAAGTCTATAGCCGTGTGACTAATACAATGCATCTTAAACTAAACATAACTTAATACAAATAAGTTCTTTTACTACCACATAACGATTACATTCCTAGTATTCTGAATAACTACTCCAAAGCTTTCTCTTTACCCTTGTCCTTTTTGCCAAAGGGTTCACCACGTTCTCTTTCACTAAAAGTTTTATGGAAAGCAAAGATGAAGCAACAATTTTGCCTAGCAAGTAATATAGAAAAAAGGGTAATCAATATGTTTTAAATTTCTCAAGGGTATTTCAATAATGATAGTTCAAGATAGCAAAAAGTATCGATGATTATCAACAATAATCGTTATGGACAATAATATTCAATGATTTAATCAATTCAAGATTTCAAAATAAAAAATACTGAGCAGTCACTAAGGACTATGAACTTCTCCTAGAATTAATAATAATAGACTGATAATTCTACAAAATGAGTACAATAGGTGATCAGCCTAAAGTACCCTATGTCATGCATAACATTTAGTCTTTCTCATGTGCGCACGTGTGGCGACCCCAAATCCGGATACTTGAAACCCAACTTTGCGGTTCTCCACGATACCATTTCTTTAAAATTTGAATAATACTAAATAATAATACATTCGAACTTAATTTACATACATCAAAGTTTACTTCCCCGAGTACGTGACCTTCAAATACATTCCTTACAATATCTGACAATAGATTCCATTGTCTTACTAACTATAACCATTAACTCATACTAAATCTCATTCGAATAGCTTTTCTTTTCCTTGTTAGGTGCACGAGCCTTCGAATCGATCGTGCAATCGAATGAAAACATTTAATTTAAGCAAGGATGAGCATTTGAGTGCCCAAAGAAGTAATAACAATTATATATATAAAATTTGAAAGAATATAAGTATTCTCTTTACATAACATTTCTACAACAAATCAAAAGTTGTGAAGTAATCATCTTGATAAAAGATTCACATAACAACTCTCTTTCAATTTCTTGAAATTAGGCTCCACCCATGAATAGGGTTTAAAAACATACTATGAACATGGTTTTCATTTTCGAAAAGGTTTAGCATAAATTCATCCATAAAAAATGCATAACTTACTTAGCACGCGGAGGTGATCACCCAGTTGTACCTGTCATGATTGATCAATACTACATAACTTGAACGAAATTCATCGGCTCACCTTTTGTCATGAAGGCGTATAAAAATTTTCCCCATTATCGGGATGTTCATACATGCCTGGTTCCAAACCCGAAGGTTTTTAATCTTGCTCAACAATAATATGTAATTCAACATATTACTATGGGTGCTCTTCATCAAATCCTGGACTTCATAACCGGTTCTCAAGTCAGATAGTTTGACCGGATATCACTTTCAAACATCGGAATTATAATTACATGATTTAAACATTAAACAATTCCATTATCATTAATAATTAATTTATATTAAACTATTAATGAAACCATTGCCAAAATATAAAAGTTATTTATAATAACTCAAACTATTTTTAAAACATTTATATTACCCTTAAATGATTTTTAAAACAATTAAAATCATTTTTAAATAATCACCATTAATATATAAATATTAATGTACTATTCATCCAAATATTAAAAGTCATTAATTATAACTTAAAATATTTTAAATCCTTAATATCCTCTTTAAATGATTTTTAAATAAATAAAACTATTTTTAAACTATTTATTTAATAATAATTATTAAATAAACTAAATATCACTAATATTATCTTAATATCATTAATATTAAATTATTAATGAAATTATCCTTTAAATATTAAAAGTTATATTTTATAACTTAAAATATTTTTAAATACTTTAATTTCATTTAAAATGATTTTTATAATATTAAAATCATTTTTAAACTAAATTATTTAATATAATCATTAAATAACTTTAATATCATTAATATATAATTAATTAATGAAATTCATCACAAAATATTAAAAGTCATGGGAAATAACTTAAAATATTTTCTTATACCATAATATAATTTTTCATGAATTAAAACTATTTTTAAATAATTTATTTAATATTATAATTAAATAAATAAATACCTTTTATATTCCAAAAATATTAAATATTTATGAAATATACTCAAAATAATTAAAAACTATTTTTAGACTTTAAAATAATTTTTCATAATTTATTTGGTATTTTAATAATTAAAATCTAATTTTTCTAATTTTTAAATCATTTTTCTGGAAAATCGAAAAATTAAAATAATTAAAAGCGTAAGCTAAAGGCCCCTATAGTGACGTAAGTGTCGCTATAGGTGTTCTTGAGCCTACCCAAGAGATCTTCATAAGGCGTAACCAAGGTGGCCTACTTTGGCCAGTGAATAACTCTCTCATCTTAACAATTTGGACAATCTATAAATTGGGTCTTGTAGAGGAAATACAAGACTACAAGACCCAACAATCATAACCTCTAAACAAACATCAGATCCGGGATAAATCAGCCATCAAAGTAGCTACTAAAGTCATTTCTTCACGAAGAACAGTTGAGGTGCCTACTTTGGACCTCTATAACTTGATGATCGTGTAGCGTTTATGTGATCTATCAATTCCGGTTGTGTAGACAACATATAGGACTACAACTCTAACACTTAACATCATCATAACAACAAGAAATCAAGTATTTAAAGTATGGTCAAACCTTGTCGGAAAAATTAACACTTTGAAAATTGCAGGCTGCCCGAAATTTTACGGTCAATCTTAGAATCAACCCACTTTGACCTTAAATAACTCTTAATCCGTAATATATATGGACCTGATTCTTTTTGGAGGTTAAATAACACATAACAAGCTACACATATCAACCTTTATAACACAAAACACATTAAAGATGACCGAGATATAAGGCCTGACATTTGCCAAAAAAAAAGTTCTGGACACTTAGAATATTTTCTGGATTTGAAAAACAGCCGGTCAATGCCGGTCAACTCACTTTGACCGCTTATAAATCCCGATCTACAATAGATATGAACTTGATTCCTTTTGGAGGTTAAAGATCACATAACAAGATACACCTAACAACTTTTAGACAACACAAACAGTAAATAATCACAGAGATATAAGTCTTGACATTTGCCCAAAAATCACAGAATTCGGTTTTTCCAACTTGCTCAAATCTTCAAATTCGTGCACTTTGATGTTATGGGTTCATGATTTTACAACCCAGAACATTAATAGACTCCCTATTACACTACTTTAAACAATCAATTGCACCAATTAACATCGAATCGAAGGATTTCTAGAATTTAGGGTTTTTACCTTTTCTAGCTTTGATTTCTTGATTTTGATCCTTTGATGCTTACGATTTGTTGTTTGTGGTGGTGAGCTTTGATTAGGAGCTTATGGGCAAGATAATTTTCGTTGGTAAGAGCTTGAGAGAGTGTAGCTATAGAGTATAGAAAATATTAGAGTGTGTTTTCATTATTTCTCCTTGATCTCTATATATAGACCCTTAGATTGCCATGGATGCTTATATGCATTTGGTATAATTGAGGTGTAATGGTATAGTAGCATGAGGGAATTCTAGAAGGTGGTGGTTGGCTAGCTTTTGCAAAGATTCTAGCAACAATGCTACTAATAATACACTAAAATGGACAAAAAAGGGTATTTTGGTAATTTAAGTATAAAATTTCAAGGGCATTTTTGTACATAGCAATTAAATGTAAGATTTAATCACTAGATGGTAATTCTTATTATTTACCAATTAATTTCTATCATTTGGTAAATTAAAACATTTATACTACAACATCATAATTAAACCCTAATTTTAAATTAGGGTTTTACATAGAAAATTAGGGTTTTCTAATTAGGGGTTTCTTAACGCCATCAATTAGGGTTTCTAATTGACCATTAGGGTTCTCTAATTATCGTGTATGTTCTAACACGGTCATTACGATCTCTAACTTCAACCGATTAGGGTTGTAATAATTAGTGGTTTGTCTGATTATATTATCGACAAACAACGATGAATTAGGGTTTTCTTCTAATTACAGCATCTTATACATTAACCTTCATATACACGATAAACTTCATATACACGGTCACTACTCGGTCATTTCTCATAACTAAGTTTAATAATTAGGGTTTCACAAGACGGTAATATCTTTATGACCTAATTGGCCGTCATTCTTCAATATTATCTGTCACATTTTATACACGATACATAATTATTGTCTTTGTAAAATCATTATAACAATAATATAATATTATTATTCTCATCTCTTGATCACAATCCCAATTTAGGGTTTGGATCTCATATCTCGACTTAAACTTCGCATGCTATCAAGTTAAAATACTTGATTTAAATATTCTAAACAATTCATATAATAAAATATATATTATATAAATTCTAATTATCACTTCATATATTATTTCCAATCATGTTTTCATGGAAAATAATTAATAAAATATTTACGCTTCGTAAATTAATTACCATAAAAATATAATTTGTAGTAATTAATAATTCCAAAATTATTTCTAATTTTTCAAGTAATAAATATATTCATATTTATCGTTCACATTACTAGACACTTATTCTCGTCATTAAATAAATAAACAAAAAATTATACGCAAAATTTCTTATTTATTTTATATAGAAAATCTCGGGTTATTACATTCACCCTCCCTTATAAGGATTCCGTCCCCGGAATCACCGCTTTAAAACTCATACACAGAAGAGTACATAACACATATAATCCTTGCACATAGACCTCGATCAATACTTGATCGAATCGTTCTTCAACTATTCTCCATAACGCATGTCTTTTTCGATAAATGTAATTTTTGATTAAGAGAACCAAAATTCCTCCTTCAAAATTTCTTTATGAAATAATTTACTATCTATAGAGCTATATTTTATACGGGGAAAATCATATAAAATATTTAAGTTATTCGAATAGAACACAGGTTCCATTTCCATTTGCCACAGTATCCTCAATTGCTTCGATATCTTGAGCGACCATAATGAAGACACTTACGGTTTATTTCGTTTATCTTTATATCTTGTTGTCATTTCTAAATATTCGCATTCCTTATCTCTCCTTCTCCTTCTTGAATAATCTTTCACCTTATAATCCATTGATTCCACAAATAAAACATTAGCTATACATTCTTGAATTGGGACATTTAGAAGAGATATGTCTCTTCCGCTTACAAACTTTCTCTTTATCTCATTTCCCTTTTATCGTATAGGTGATAAAAGTTATATTTTACCTTTTCGTTATCCTAACTATCATAAACGCTTCTACTGAGTCACTTAATCCTCTATACCCTAGAAATAGGATTGCCTTAAAGTCTTTGGCGTTCGTTGTTCGATTATCTGGTTGATCTTCCACGGCTGGTTTTCGTTTTCGTCTCGATGACATAATCGTAAATTATTCTTCATTTCCTTACATTCTAAGACTCATCGCATACGTTCGACATATAACACAAAATTTTCTACTCAAATAATCATGTATTCCAAAATATTAAATTTTGAAACTTGGTTTACCAATATTCAGATAAATATCTGCTACCTTTATAACAACTTACTTCATTAATCCAACTTGTGATACTCATGGTACTTCCAACCATAGCACCTCACATTAATAGAACTTAACATACCATAGCACATATTGCATTAAACATCAGTTATCCCTTTGTGACTACGAAAGTCGGGATTTAAAATCTTGACCAACATAAAAGTTGAAAATAGTTCAATACTTATCACATATATTACATAACATAACCCATACTACCTATTTACTAAGCCTTCTTCTCGGACATTCATTCGCTCGATGTCCTTCCATTCCACAATTAAAACATCCATCTTTCTTATAGTTGGGGCAGCGAGGAGAGGTATGTCCCTCACACGTATAAGGTTTTTCCTAAGTCGGGATCTTCTCTCTTTCTTTTCCCTTACCTCTCGAACTTTTACACGAAGTGTTGCTTGAGGCTCCCATCCCGATCAATTTGGATCTTAAGCTTATCTTGCTCTTCCATTGTTTCTTTTAATGCTGGCCGCAATAACTTTTCTATCTCCCACAACCTTTCCGGGAAGAAACCTTGTTCTCCGGATCATGTACCTCTGTTAATGCTTGGCGGCTTCAACTTTAGTGTCAGAATCACTATCTCTGTCAAATCCACCATTTTGGATCGATACTCGTTTTCCACTATAGCCACCTCGTCCGGATTTGGGTTCTGGTAGCTTCTATTTCATTATTGGCCTCGATATTAGCTTCGGGGTATGGATCTGATCCTTCTTATTCCACATATCTTTTCCACCGACATCTACATACATAAGTTACCACGATTAGCATGTAGTATATATACCACGACAATCAAGAGTTCTATATATCGTTGTCTCTTATTTTGTCGACTATAAATTTATTCAATTCTCATCAACGCCTATCTCTCTCTGCCGAAAGGCAGCTCCATCCACTTCGCATCGAATCGCATAAAGGCGATGTCTATAGCCTGCTCCAAGGTATATATCTTGGTGTCTTTGGCTTCTATCTCAACCTTCAACTGTCCTATCTGTATCTCTCTCTCTCCAACCTCCCTCGTAACTCGGCTAATTCTATCTCGTGTTCGATGAAGCAAGCGTCCTTGTACTCTTTGTTAGAAATGCGGAAGTGCGATTACATGCCTCACTTTTGCTTTCTCTAACCTTTAAGTAAATGTTCCTAACTATCAAATCTCTAATCATCTCACATGTACAGTGTACTCCTCGCTAGAGTCCATCGTCTCTTGGGTCGAGGAATTACTATCTTGACTTTCGTCATCCATCCTATGACCACAATAAGCGAGACAACATTAATCTTGAAAATAAAATATATTCATCGATAAAATGAAGGAATATTTTATTTAGTACAACTAAAACTCGATGAATCTCTTTAACTCATCATATTCTATAACTTCTCACCAGAGTACTTCGTCTCCTGGTTCACTCAATATTTATCTTAACTTTCGTCCTCCATTCTACTAAGGTTATAACCTAGGTTTCGCATTCCTAACGTTTATAACCTACAGCTTTGATACCAACCTGTGGTGACCCCAAATCCGGATACTTGAAACCCGAACTCGGTTCTCCACGATACCATTTCTTTAAGCTGAATAATACTAAATAATAATACATTCGAACTTAATTTACATACATCAAAGTTTACTTCCCCAGGTACGTGACCTTCAAATACATTCCTTACAATATCTGACAATAGATTCCATTGTCTTACTAACTATAATCATTAACTCATACTAAATCTCATTCGAATAGCTTTTCTTTTCCTTGTTAGGTGCACGAGCCTTGAAGTCGATCGTCAATCTTGAAAACATTTAATTTAAGCAAGGATGAGCATTTGAGTGCCCATAAGTAATAACAATTATATATATAAGTTTGAAAGAATATAAGTATTCTCTTTACATAACACTTCTACAACGAATCAAAAGTTGTGAAGTAATCATCTGATGAAAAGATTCACATAACAACTCTCTTTCAATTTCTTGAAATTAGGCTCCACCCATGAATAAGGTTTAAGAAACATACTATGAACATGGTTTTCATTTTCGAAAGGTTTAGCGAGAAATTCATCCGTAATGCCGTCATAACTTACGAGCACGCGGGTGATCACCAGATTGTACCTGTATTGATCAATACTACATAACTTGAACGAAATTCATCGCTCACCCTTTGTCCATGAAGCGTAAAAATTTTCCCATTATCGGGATGTTCATACATGCACAGTTCCAAACCCAAGGTTTTAATCTTGCTCAACAATAATATGTAATTCAACATATATGTATACGGGTAATTGAAAAAGTGTATCAACATGTGAATAAATGTCATGATTATCCAAGTGGGGACACTTGTATAACCATTTAGAAATCAACTTAACGAATATATATACGAGCTAACATGTTGATAATCAAAGCGTACAAAATACATGCAGGGAATAGAATAATTACGAAACTTTATTCATGTCCATTGCATAAAGAAAATGCAAAGGTAGGATACTTGCACGATTCTTTGATTACAAATCTCAACTTAGGTTTTATCTCTTTATCACAACCTATCGATAAGTAGATCATTCATTCGATTAGAACAATATATCATAACACATAATCTTTATCTATTACGATTGCAAGACATAGTCTAATCATGTCATCACATAATCGCAGTGATCATACTTTTAGTTCATAATCTATACATTTTTCAAATATCTCATCCATGCTCTTACAGAAGCCTTTTCTTTCTATTATAGAATTACGACATTTGTCCCATCGTGAAAGCGACTTTATCGAAATAATCTGAGTCTAAGACTCTTATTCTATACCTCAACATCCGTAGAAATATCGGACATTTTACTTTTAATCATTTTCGATTTTCGGAAATTGAAAAATTTAAAATAAATCAAATCATCACTCGAGGGCTTATAGTGATATAAGCTTTTACTATGGGTGCTCTTCATCAAATCACGGACTTCATAACTTGGGTTCTCTCAAGTCACTAGTTTGACCTAGGATATCACTTTCAAACATCGAATTATAATTACATGATTTAAACATTAAACAATTCCATTATCATTAATAATTAATTTATATTAAACTATTAATGAAACCATTGCCAAAATATAAAAGTTATTTATAATAACTCAAACTATTTTTAAAACATTTATATTACCCTTAAATGATTTTTAAAACAATTAAAATCATTTTTAAATAATCACCATTAATATATAAATATTAATGTACTATTCATCAAATATTAAAAGTCATTAATTATAACTTAAAATATTTTTAAATCCTTAATATCCTCTTTAAATGATTTTTAAATAAATAAAACTATTTTTAAACTATTTATTTAATAATAATTATTAAATAAACTAAATATCACTAATATTATCTTAATATCATTAATATTAAATTATTAATGAAATTATCCTTTAAATATTAAAAGTTATATTTTATAACTTAAAATATTTTAAATACTTTAATTTCATTTAAAATGATTTTTATAATATTAAAATCATTTTAAAACTAAATTATTTAATATAATCATTAAATAACTTTAATATCATTAATATATAATTAATTAATGAAATTCATCACAAAATATTAAAAGTCATGGGAAATAACTTACGAAATTTATTACCATATAATTTGTAGTAATTAATAATTTCAAAATTATTTCTAATTTTTCAAGTAATAAATGTATTCGCATTTATAGATTCACTTTACTTGACACTTAGTCTAAATCATTAAAAAAAAAATTTATCATAAAATTTCTTATTTATTTTATATAGAAAATCTCGGGTTATTACAACTTTACATCTCATACACATATCTTTGTGATAATCATTTACTATCCCATTTTGACAACAAAATTCAGGAAATCGGTCACGACAACTTATACAAAAAGTTGAGACTTACGGAGAGGTTATATCAATATTCATACATAAGCAAGGATTACATTCATATAGATATATAATTACATATACCTACTCATCCTCTAAAATACTACATTACAAACATATTATCTTTCTCCAAAGGTTCTACTCCTCATACTTAATTTTTCTTTCTTCCACTTCCATCACTTTGTCTTCTTCTTAGGAAAATTCTTAGCGATGACCTTTTCTCCACATTGAAAAAACATCCTCCTTTCTTATGTTTGGGACAATTGGGAGATATGTGTCCTCCTTATCCACAATTATAATACACATTCTTACCTTTCATACATTCCCCAAAATGCTTCTTTCATGCATCGATATATACCTTCTTCTTCTACCGTGAATCCCACAGAGTTGTAAATCACCGGTCATTGTTCCGTTCCTTTTATCATTCTTCCCATCTTGCTTCTTTCTTAAAGTTTCAGACGATACATTGCACTCGGCTCTCCTCCCATCAACTCGTGCCTTCAGCTTATTTTGTTCTTCAGTTATCTCTCTTAGTGCCCTTACCAACTGGTCATTTAGTAATCTTTTTGCATTCCACATTTCCTCCAGGAAAAAAAACTTATTCCTCAAATCTTGAACTCCCCCTGATGCTTGACCATCTACGGCCACTACACTGCCTTCTTCTCTATCTTCTATCTCTATTTCTTGTCCTACTTTAGCTTCTCTAGAATCTACTTCTTCCTCTTTATTCAGCTCCATCTCGGGGTACTCGTCATGATTGCTTCCTAGATTTACCTCAGGTTCTTCCTTTAGAACCTTCCCAACCGTCCCTTCTTTAAAATACTTCACTGATTCACCTATCATTTCACCTTGAGCTACCACCTCGGCTATTAGCATTTGGTGCATTTCTAACATCTCAATAAGCACTTGAGTTTCTCTAATCTCATCATCTCCTGACATCTTACAACCAAAAAATTTCATTAATATCTCTCAATAAAACATACATTCATTCTATGGAAAGAAAATATATTTCATAAGAATACTAATTCTCCAAGAAAACTCGACATGAGTTTTATCTCCTTCTATTTCTTAATCTCATCATCTACTGGCATTCTTCAATTAGTTTTAAATAACTTGATTAATACATTACTAGTAAACACAATCCATAAACACTAAGTGTCCACACATCTTACTATTGATGAATTTTCTCAATCCATCACTTAGAACACTAAATGAGTTTTCTCTATCATTGTTATGATTATATTCCTAAGACTTTTTCCCCCACCTAAGGTTTATAACCTACAACTATGATACCAATATGTGACACCCCCAAATCTAGGTTCTCTAACCTCAGATTCAATGCTCACGATTTATCATCATTATAAACATTCTACAAACTATTGCGGAATAATAAATATACATTGTTCATTATAATAAAGTTTCATAACATAATCCCAAGGTCTTTGTTACCTTAACTTAAGCACGCCTTTAATATTACAAAAGGTTTACATAAATAATACCATCAGATAATATAATAATTAACATTCGTCTTAAACTATTCTTGGATCTTGCCATTGCCTTTGTCTTTATTAGAACCTTCTGCTACCTCGACTTTAGCTGAAATATTTTATTTAAGCAAGGGTGAGCAACGAGTTTTCTCCGTAAGTTAAAGCGTACAATAAAAGATAAAGAAGAATTTACCTTTCTAGAATTTCAACGATATTCGAAAGATTTTGAAGTAGCTGAATAATAAATCGTTTGCAATAACAAGGATTTTCCTTAGTTTCATACTGAATAATATTCCAAGGATGAAAGAGTAAAATTCTATCGAAGGTTCAATAATATTCAATTGATTAAGAAGAATTATCAATACTACAACAATATTCAACAAAGTGGGATATTCCCTGATTTCATGCTGAGTGATCACAAATGGATCAAGAACTACTCGAGGAATCATCAGTAATTAAAGCTGAATTACCTCAAGAATATAAGTTAGTTATAAAAATAAATTATACTCTTCTGCAAGTACATGAAGTGATCAGTTCCATTGTACCCTATATTATGCATAATGCTCAACATAGCGCGCAAGGGTCATTTTACGACAATAAAGTTCCCCTTGTTATAAGGGTTGTTCTAACCCCCCCAAATTCAGACCACACTTGTCCCAAATTTGGTTGTCACGTACTAACTCAAAAAATAAATCAACATCTCACATAGCGGAATAATAGAATAAATTACATTGATATAATATAATTATCATTTTCCCAAAGTCTCGCAACCGTGACTAATACAATGCATCTTAAACTAAACATAACTTAATACAAATAAGTTCTTTTACTACCACATAACAGTACATTCCTAGTATTACAGAATAACTACTCCAAAGCTTTCTCTTTACCCTTGTCCTTGCCAAAGGGTTCACCACGTTCTGCCTTCACTAAAAGTTTTATGGAAAGCAAAGATGAGCAACAATTTTGCCTAGCAAGTAATATAGAAAAAAGGGTAATCAATATGTTTTAAATTTCTCAAGGGTATTTCAATAATGATAGTTCAAGATAGCAAAAAGTGTCGATGATTATCAACAATAATCGCTATGGACAATAATATTCAATGATTTAATCAATTCAAGATTTCAAAATAAAAAATACTGAGCAGTCACTAAGGACTATGAACTTCTCCTAGAATTAACAATAATAGACTGATAATTCTACAAAATGAGTACAATAGGTGATCAGCCTAAAGTACCCTATGTCATGCATAACATTTAGTCTTTCTCATGTGCGCACGTGTGGCGACCCCAAATCCGGATACTTGAAACCCGAACTCGGTTCTCCACGATACCATTTCCTTAAGCTGAATAATACTAAATAATAATACATTCGAACTTAATTTACATACATCAAAGTTTACTTCCCCGAGTACGTGACCTTCAAATACATTCCTTACAATATCTGACAATAGATTCCATTATCTTACTAACTATAACCATTAACTCATACTAAATCTCATTCGAATAGCTTTTCTTTTCCCTTGTTAGGTACTGAGCCTTCGAATCGATCGTCATGTCTTGAAAACATTTAATTTAAGCAAGGATGAGCATTTGAGTGCCCAGCAAGTAATAACAATTATATATATAAGCTGAAAGAATATAAGTATTCTCTTTACATAACATTTCTACAACGAATCAAAAGTTGTGAAGTAATCTGTACTGATAAAAGATTCACATAACAACTCTCTTTCAATTTCTTGAAATTAGGCTCCACCCATGAATAGGGTTTAAGAAACATACTATGAACATGGTTTTCATTTTTAGAAAGGTTTAGCATAAATTCATCCATAAACAAGTCATAACTTACTGACAGACACGGAGGGTGATCGACCCCGTTGTACCTGTATTGATCAATACTACATAACTTGAGCGAAATTCATCGCTCACCTTTGTCGTAGAAGCGTATAAAAATTTTCCCATTATCGGGATGTTCATACATGCCTGGTTCCAAACCCGAAGGTTTTTAATCTTGCTCAACAATAATATGTAATTCAACATATTACTATGGGTGCTCTTCATCAAATCCTGGACTTCATAACCGGTTCTCAAGTCAGATAGTTTGACGGATATCACTTTCAAACATCAATTATAATTACATGATTTAAACATTAAACAATTCCATTATCATTAATAATTAATTTATATTAAACTATTAATGAAACCATTGCCAAAATATAAAAGTTATTTATAATAACTCAAACTATTTTTAAAACATTTATATTACCCTTAAATGATTTTTAAAACAATTAAAATCATTTTAAATAATCACCATTAATATATAAATATTAATGTACTATTCATCAAATATTAAAAGTCATTAATTATAACTTAAAATATTTTTAAATCCTTAATATCCTCTTTAAATGATTTTTTAAATAAATAAAACTATTTTTAAACTATTTATTTAATAATAATTATTAAATAAACTAAATATCACTAATATTATCTTAATATCATTAATATTAAATTATTAATGAAATTATCCTTTAAATATTAAAAGTTATATTTTATAACTTAAAATATTTTTAAATACTTTAATTTCATTTAAAATGATTTTTTATAATATTAAAATCATTTTTAAACTAAATTATTTAATATAATCATTAAATAACTTTAATATCATTAATATATAATTAATTAATGAAATTCATCACAAAATATTAAAAGTCATGGGAAATAACTTAAAATATTTTCTTATACCATAATATAATTTTTCATGAATTAAAACTATTTTTAAATAATTTATTTAATATTATAATTAAATAAATAAATACCTTTTATATTCCAAAATATTAAATATTTATGAAATATACTCAAAATAATTAAAAACTATTTTTTAGAGACTTTAAAATAATTTTTCATAATTTATTTGAGTATTTTTAATAATTAAAATCTAATTTTTCTAATTTTTAAATCATTTTTCTGGAAAATCGAAATTAAAATAATTAAAAGCTGTCATAAAAGGCCCCTATAGTGACGGAAGTGTCGCTATAGGTGTTCTTGAGCCTACCCAGAGATCTTCATAAAAGCGAGGCAAGGTAGCTACTTTGACCGTGAATAACTCTCTCATCTTAACGAATTTGGATTAATCTATAAATTGGGTCTTGTAGAAAATACAAGACTACAAGACCCAACAATCATAACCTCTAAACAAACATCAGATCTGGATAAATCAGCCATCAAAGTAGCTACCAAAGTCGTTTCTTCACGAAGAACGAGTTCGAGGTGCCTACTTTGGACCTCTATAACTTGATGATCGTGTAACGTTTATGTGATCTATCAATTCCAGTGTGTAGACAACATATAGGACTACAACTCTAACACTTAACATCATCATAACAACAAGAAATCAAGTATTTAAAGTATGGTCAAACCTTGTCAGAAAAATTAACACTTTGAAAATTGCAGAACATTGAATTTTTTCGGTCAATCTTAATCAACCCACTTTGACCTTAAATAACTCTTAATCCGTAATATATATGGACCTGATTCATTTTGGAGGTTAAATAACACATAACAAGCTACACATATCAACCTTTATAACACAAAACACATTAAAGATGACCGAGATATAAGGCCTGACATTTGCCAAAAAAAAAGTTCTGGACACTTAGAATATTTTACGGATTTGAAAAAGCAGTAGGTCAATGTTGGGGTCAACCCACTTTGACCGCTTATAAATCCCGATCTACAATAGATATGAACTTGATTCCTTTTGGAGGTTAAAGATCACATAACAAGATACACCTAACAACTTTTAGACAACACAAAAACATGAAATAATCACGGAGATATAAGTCTTGACATTTGCCCAAAAAATCACGAAATTCGGTTTTTCCAACTTGCTCAAATCTTCAAATTCGTGCACTTTGATGTTATGGGTTCATGATTTTACAACCCAGAACATTAATAGACTCCCTATTACACTACGTTAAACAATCAATTGCACCAATTAACATCGAATCGAAGGATTTCTAGAATTTAGAGTTTTTACCTTTTCTAGCTTTGATTTCTTGATTTTGATCCTTTGATGCTTCTGATTTGTTGTTTGTGGTGGCTGGGCTTTGATTAGGAGCTTATGGGAAAGATAATTTCGTTGGTAAGAGCTTGAGAGAGTGTAGCTATAGAGTATAGAAAATATTAGAGTGTGTTTTCATTATTTCTCCTTGATCTCTATATATGTACCCTTAGATTGCCATGGATGCTTATATGGTTTGGTATAATTGAGGTGTAATGGTATAGTAGCATGAGGGAATTCTAGAAGGTGGTGGTTGGCTAGCTTTTGCAAAGATTCTAGCAACAATGCTACTAATAATACACTAAAATGGACAAAAAGGGTATTTTGGTAATTTAAATATAAAATTTCAAGGGCATTTTTGTACATAGCAATTAAATGTAAGATTTAATCACTAGATGGTAATTCTTATTATTTACCAATTAATTCCTATCATTTGGTAAATTAAAACATTTATACCACAACATCATAATTAAACCCTTAATTTTAAATTAGGGTTTTCATAGAAAATTAGGGTTTTCTAATTAGGGTTTCTTAACGCCATCAATTAGGGTTTCTAATTGACCATTAGGGTTCTCTAATTATACTCATGTATGTTCTAACACACGATCATTACGATCTCTAACTTCAACCCGATTAGGGTTGTAATAATTAGGGTTTGTCTAATTATCGACAAAACAACGATAATTAGGGTTTTCTTCTAATTACAGAGCATCTTATACACAAGAACCTTCATATACACATAAACTTCATATACACAGTCACTACTCGGTCATTTCTCATAACTAAGTTTAATAATTAGGGTTTCACAAAGACGGTAATATCTTTATGACCTAATTGGCCGTCATTCTTTCGATATTATCTGTCACACATACACAAAAGACATAATTATTGTCTTTGTAAAATCAATATAACAATAATATAATATTATTATTCTCATCTCTTGATCACAATCCCAATTTAGGGTTTGGATCTCATATCGACTTCACTTTATGCATATCGAGTTAAAATACTTGATTTAAATATTCTAAACAATTCATATAATAAAATATATATTATATAAATTCTAATTATCACTTCATATATTATTTCCAATCATGTTTTCATGGAAAATAATTAATAAAAATATTTACCTTCTGAGAAATTAATTACCATAAAAATATAATTTGTAGTAATTAATAATTCCAAAATTATTTCTAATTTTTCAAGTAATAAATATATTCATATTTATCGTTCACATTACTAGACACTTATTCTCGTCATTAAATAAATAAACAAAAAATTATCATAAAATTTCTTATTTATTTTATATAGAAAATCTCGGGTTATTACATTCACCTCCTTTATAAGGATTAGTCCCCAGGAATCATAGCTTTAAAACTCATACACGAAGAGTACATAACACATATAATCCTTGCATGGACCTCGATCAATACTTGATCGAATCGTTCTTTAACTATTCTCCATAACGCATGTCTTTACGATAAATGTAATTTTGATTAAGAGAACCAAAATTCCTCCTTCAAAATTTCTTTATGAAATAATTTACTATCTATATAGCTATATTTTATACGGAAAATCATATAAAATATTTAAGTTATTCGAATAGAACACGGAGTTCCATTTCAAATTTGCACAAGTATCCTCATTTTGCTACGATATCTTGAGCGACCATAATGAAGACACTTACGGTTTATTTACGTTTATCGCCTTTATATCTTGTTGTCATTTCTCGTATTCGCATTCCTTATCTCACTTCTCCTTCTTGAATAATCTTTCACCTTATAATCCATTGATTCACAAATAAAACATTCGCTATACATTCTTGAATTGGGACATTTAGAAGAGATATGTCTCTTCTGCCCACAAACTTTCTCTTTATCTCATTTCCCTTTTATCGTATAGGTGATAAAAGTTATATTTTGCCCTTTTCGTTATCCTAACTATCATAAACGCTTCTACTGAGTCACTTAATCCTCTATACCCTAGAAATAGGATTGCCTTAAAGTCTTTGGCGTTCGTTGTTCGATTATCTGGTTGATCTTCCACATTTGGTTTTTCGTTTTTGTCTATTGACATAATCGTAAATTATTCTTCATTTCCTTACATTCTAAGACTCATCGCATACGTTCGACATATAACACAAAATTTTCTACTCAAATAATCATGTATTCCAAAATATTAAATTTTGAAACTTGGTTTACCAATATTCAGATAAATATCTGCTACCTTTATAACAACTTACTTCATTAATCCAACTTGTGATACTCATGGTACTTCCAACCATAGCACCTCACATTAATAGAACTTAACATACCATAGCACATATTGCATTAAACATCGAGTTATCCTTTGTGACTCTGAAAGTCTGGATTTAAAATCTTGACCAACATAAAAGTTGAAAATAGTTCAATACTTATCACATATATTACATAACATAACCCATACTACCTATTTACTAAGCCTTCTTCTCGGACATTCATTAAACTCGATGTCCTTCCATTCCACAATTAAAACATCCATCTTTCTTATAGTTGGGGCAGCGAGGAGAGGTATGTCCCTCACAGTATAAAGGTTTTCCTAAGTCGGGATCTTCTATCTTTCTTTTCCCTTACCTCTCTGAGTTGCACACGAAGTGTTGCTTGAGGCTCCCATCGATCAATTTGGATCTTAAGCTTATCTTGCTCTTCCATTGTTTCTTTTAATGCTGACGCAATAAATAACTTTTCTATCTCCCACAACCTTTCCGGGGAAGAAACCTTGTTCTCCGGATCCTGTACCTCTTAATGCTTGAAGCGGCTTTCAACTTTAGTGTCCTAATCACTATCTCATCAAATCCACCATTTTGGATCGATACTACGTTTTCCACTATAGCCACCTCGTCAGATTTGGGTTCTGGTAAGCTTCTATTTCATATTGGCCTCGATATTAGCTCGGGGTATGGATCGATCCTTCTTATTCCACATATCTTTTCCACCGGACATCTACATACATAAGTTACCACTGATTAGCATGTAGTATATATACGAGAATCAAGAGTTCTATATCGTTGTCTCTTATTTTGTCTCGACTATAAATTTATTCAATTCTCATCAACGCTATCTCTCTCTCTGCTTAGAAAGGCGCTCCATCCACTTCGCGTCCGAATCGCATAAAGGCGATGTCTATAGCTGCTCCAAGGTATATATCTTGGTGTCTTTGGCTTCTATCTCAACCTTCAAACCGTCCTATCTCATGTCTCTCTCTCTCCAACCTCCCTCGTAACTCTCATTAATTCTATACTGTGTTCGATGAAAGCGGCGTCCTTTGTACTCTTGTTAGAAATCTGAAATACGATTACGTGCCTCACGCCTGCTCGACTCTAACCTTTAAGTAAATCGTTCTAACTATCAAATCTCTAATCATCTCACCGTGCATGTACTCCTCGCTAGAGTCCATCGCCTCTTGGTCGAGGAATTACTATCTTGACTTTCGTCATCCATCCTATGACCACAATAAAGCGAGACAACATTAATCTGAAAATAAAATATATTCATCGATAAAATGAAGGAATATTTTATTTAGTACAACTAAAACTCGATGAATCTCTTTAACTCATCATATTCTATAACTTCTCACCGAGTACTTCGTCTCCTGGTTCACTCAATATTTATCTTAACTTTCGTCCTCCATTCTACTAAGGTTATAACCTAGGTTTCGCATTCCTAACGTTTATAACCTACAGCTTTGATACCAACCTGTGGTGACCCCAAATCCGGATACTTGAAACCCGAACTCGGTTCTCCACGATACCATTTCTTTAAGCTGAATAATACTAAATAATAATACATTCGAACTTAATTTACATACATCAAAGTTTACTTCCCCAGGTACGTGACCTTCAAATACATTCCTTACAATATCTGACAATAGATTCCATTGTCTTACTAACTATAATCATTAAATCATACTAAATCTCATTCGAATAGATTTTCTTTTCCCTTGTTCGTGCACGAGCCTTGAATTCGATCGTCTTGTCTTCGAAAACATTTAATTTAAGCAAGGATGAGCATTTGAGTGCCCAAAGAAGTAACAATTATATATATAAAATTTGAAAGAATATAAGTATTCTCTTTACATAACACTTCTATGTGAATCAAAAGTTGTGAAGTAATGTCTGTCTTGATAAAAGATTCACATAACAACTCTCTTTCAATTTCTTGAAATTAGGCTCCACCCATGAATAAGGTTTAAGAAACATACTATGAACATGGTTTTCATTTTCGAAAGGTTTAGCGAAATTCATCCATAAGCAAATGCGTAACTTACTGAGCGCGGAGGGTGATCACCCGTTGTACCTGTATTGATCAATACTACATAACTTGAGGCGAAATTCATCGCTCACCCTTTGTCCGTAAAGGCGCATAAAATTTTCCCATTATCGGGATGTTCATACATGCCTGGTTCCAAACCCGAAGGTTTTTAATCTTGCTCAACAATAATATGTAATTCAACATATATGTATACGGGTAATTGAAAAAGTGTATCAACATATGAATAAATGTCATGATTATCCAAGTGGGGACACTTGTATAACCATTTAGAAATCAACTTAACAGAATATATATCTGAGCTAACATGTTGATAATCAAAGCGTACAAAATCTGTACAGGAATAGAATAATTCTGAAACTTCTTATTCATGTCCATTGCATAAAGAAAATGCAAAGGTAGGATACTTGCCTGATTTGCTGATTACAAATCTCAACTTAGGTTTTATCTCTTTATCACAACCTATCAATAAGTAGATCATTCATTCGATTAGAACAATATATCATAACACATAGTACTCTTATTACTTGGTTGTTACACATAGTCTAATCACGTCATCACATAATCGCGGTGATCATACTTTTTTAGTTCATAATCTATACATTTTCAAATATCTCATCCATGCTCTTCTGAAGCCTTTTCTTTCTATTATAGAATTAGACATTTGTCGGCGTCTGAAGCGACTTTATCGGGTAAATCTGAGGTCTAAGACTCTTATTCTATACCTCAACATCTCGTAAATATCGGACATTTTACTTTTTAATCATTTTCGAATTTTCCGAAATTGAAAAATTTAAAATAAATCAAATCTGTCACTCGAGGGCTTATAGTGATATAAGCACATTACTATGGGTGCTCTTCATCAAATCTGGACTTCATAACTTAGGTTCTCAAATCACTAGTTTGGCCGGATATCACTTTCAAACATCGAATTATAATTACATAATTTAAACATTAAACAATTCCATTATCATTAATAATTAATTTATATTAAACTATTAATGAAACCATTGCCAAAATATAAAAGTTATTTATAATAACTCAAACTATTTTTAAAACATTTATATTACCCTTAAATGATTTTTAAAACAATTAAAATCATTTTAAATAATCACCATTAATATATAAATATTAATGTACTATTCATCCAAATATTAAAAGTCATTAATTATAACTTAAAATATTTTTAAATCCTTAATATCCTCTTTAAATGATTTTTAAATAAATAAAACTATTTTTAAACTATTTATTTAATAATAATTATTAAATAAACTAAATATCACTAATATTATCTTAATATCATTAATATTAAATTATTAATGAAATTATCCTTTAAATATTAAAAGTTATATTTTATAACTTAAAATATTTTTAAATACTTTAATTTCATTTAAAATGATTTTTATAATATTAAAATCATTTTTAAACTAAATTATTTAATATAATCATTAAATAACTTTAATATCATTAATATATAATTAATTAATGAAATTCATCACAAAATATTAAAAGTCATGGGAAATAACTTAAAATATTTTCTTATACCATAATATAATTTTTCATGATTTTTCATGAATTAAAACTATTTTAAATAATTTATTTAATATTATAATTAAATAAATAAATACCTTTTATATTCCAAAAATATTAAATATTTATGAAATATACTCAAAATAATTAAAACTATTTTTCAAACTTTAAAATAATTTTTCATAATTTATTTGGTATTTTAATAATTAAAATCTAATTTTTCTAATTTTTAAATCATTTTTTGGAAAATCGAGAAATTAAAATAATTAAAACTGCTTAAGCTAAAGGCCTCTATAGTGACAGAGAAGTGTCGCTATAGGTGTTCTTGAGCCTACCTGGATCTTCATAAGGCGAGGCCGAGGTGGCCTACTTTGACCGTGTGAATAACTCTCTCATCTTAACGAATTTGGACAATCTATAAATTGGGTCTTGTAGAGGAAATACAAGACTACAAGATCCAACAATCATAACCTCTAAACAAACATTAGATCTGAGATAAATCAGCCATCAAAGTAGCTACCAAAGTCATTTCTTCACGAAGAAACAGATTCGAGTGCCTACTTTGGACCTCTATAACTTGATGATCATGTAACTTTTATGTGATCTATCAATTCCAGTGTGTAGAAAACATGTAGGACTACAACTCTAACACTTAATATCATCATAACAACAAGAAATCAAGTATTTAAAGTATGGTCAAACCTTGTCGGAAAAATTAACACTTAGAAAATTCAAGGGCTGCCCGCAATTTTTACGGTCAATCTTAAATCAACCCACTTTGACCTTAAATAACTCTTAATCCGTAATATATATGGACCTGATTCTTTTTGGAGGTTAAATAACACATAACAAGCTACACATATCAACCTTTATAACACAAAACACATTAAAGATGACTCGAGATATAAGGCGACATTTGCCAAAAAAAAGTTACGGACACTTAGAATATTTTCTAGATTTGAAAAAGCAGTAGGTCAATCTTAGGTCAACCCACTTTGACCGCTTATAAATCCCGATCTACAATAGATATGAACTTGATTCCTTTTGGAGGTTAAAGATCACATAACAAGATACACCTAACAACCTTTAGACAACACAAACGGAAATAATCACAAGAGATATAAGTCTTGACATTTGCCCAAAAATCACAGAATTTGGTTTTTCCAACTTGCTCAAATCTTCAAATTGCATGCACTTTGATGTTATGGGTTCATGATTTTACAACCCAGAACATTAATAGACTCCCTATTACACTACTTTAAACAATCAATTGCACCAATTAACATCGAATCGAAGGATTTCTAGAATTTAGGGTTTTTACCTTTTCTAGCTTTGATTTCTTGATTTTGATCCTTTGATGCTTCTGATTTGTTGTTTGTGGTGGCTGGGCTTTGATTAGGAGCTTATGGGCAAGATAATTTCGTTGGTAAGAGCTTGAGAGAGTGTAGCTATAGAGTATAGAAAATATTAGAGTGTGTTTTCATTATTTCTCCTTCAATCTCTATATATAGACCCTTAGATTGCCATGGATGCTTATATGGCTGGTATAATTGAGGTGTAATGGTATAGTAGCATGAGGGAATTCTAGAAGGTGGTGGTTGGCTAGCTTTTGCAAAGATTCTAGCAACAATGCTACTAATAATACACTAAAATGGACAAAAAGGGTATTTTGGTAATTTCATATAAAATTTCAAGGGCATTTTTGTACATAGCAATTAAATGTAAGATTTAATCACTAGATGGTAATTCTTATTATTTACCAATTAATTCCTATCATTTGGTAAATTAAAACATTTATACCACAACATCATAATTAAACCCGGTAATTTTAAATTAGGGTTTTCTATAGAAAATTAGGGTTTTCTAATTAGGGTTTCTTAACGCCATCAATTAGGGTTTCTAATTGACCATTAGGGTTCTCTAATTATCTGTGTATGTTCTAACACAGTCATTACGATCTCTAACTTCAACCGATTAGGGTTGTAATAATTAGGGTTTGTCCTAATTATCGACAAAACAACGATAATTAGGGTTTTCTTCTAATTACTGACATCTTATACACAATAACCTTTCATATACACAATAAACTTCATATACACGTCACTACTCGGTCATTTCTCATAACTAAGTTTAATAATTAGGGTTTCACAAAGCGGTAATATCTTGTGACCTAATTGGTAAAATCGTTCTTTCGATATTATCTGTCACATACATACACGTACATAATTATTGTACTGTAAAATCAATATAACAATAATATAATATTATTATTCTCATCTCTTGATCACAATCCCAATTTAGGGTTTGGATCTCATATCTGACTTCACTTTCGCATATCAAGTTAAAATACTTGATTTAAATATTCTAAACAATTCATATAATAAAATATATATTATATAAATTCTAATTATCACTTCATATATTATTTCCAATCATGTTTTCATGGAAAATAATTAATAAAACATTTACATTCTGAGATATTAATTACCATAAAAATATAATTTGTAGTAATTAATAATTCCAAAATTATTTCTAATTTTTCAAGTAATAAATATATTCATATTTATCGTTCACATTACTAGACACTTATTCTCGTCATTAAATAAATAAATAAAAAATTATACGCAAAATTTCTTATTTATTTTATATAGAAAATCTCGGGTTATTACAGCACGTCGGTTCCCCGACAATATATAATTCCCCTACCAAGAGAGTTGTTCTTCTCAGTTATAAGAGTCTGCACCAAGTTAATTTGGTTTGGATAGCTTTCGATCAAATATCAATAGTCTATTCGAATCAATAGCTTAGACAGTTTTTTTCACAATATATATGAACAATTATCGTTCGAATCAAAGTTTGAAATTTCATTACGAAATGTTATTCCTTCAAGGTTCTACTTGTACAATCAATAATTGCACAAGTTCAAATAATGCTAAATAAAGAGTAAGGTTCGAGTACTTGCCTCATGCGTAGTTTACCAAAGTAAAGTTTAATATCAATCTAATGCACTATGATATCCTATTCATGTATAATCACATTAGTTATACAAGTTCAACATGTACACCTATTATCTTAATTTACCATGATACACAAGTATAACTCGTCAACACTAAACAAATAGTGTTAGTTTCCTCTTAGTCGCATGCTTTCTGTAACAACCGAGAAATTTGGATCTATTGTAAAATAATTTTATTTAACTAAATAATGAATAAAATTATATTATTTTTTATTATTATGTGTTAGTAAGATGAATGACATTCTATAACCTAGAAGTGTCGAAATGTGGTAGTGTTTTAACTATGTGAAGGAATTAAAGTGTTTGAATTTCTAAGACAAAAATAAAAGTTTTTCGAGAAATTTCTAAAAAATACTATTCACTGATTTCTGCTCGGGAATTATTTTTGAACATCTGAGAAATACTTAACGATAGAATATCGAGGTGAGATGGATTATGTAATATTAATTCAAGTATGGAAAACGTAGTTTTTCGCATGCGGACTTAATTCGAGAACGTTAGGAAAAGTAAAGCGTTAACTAGTTAAAGCAATGATCGTATAATACGTATGTATTATACGAGGTAATGAATACGAGTATGATACTAAATATTATACGAGTATGTATGAATGATGGTATGTCGTATATGTTGAATAAGTATACGAGTTAGAATACGAGATTAATATGTAGACAATACGTTCTAAGGCTTTAAGCCATATGTAATTGGACTTGTAGGATTGTGTAGGAAGTGTAAAGTCTAATTGGGATTATGATTAAGCCCAATGCAAACTAATGTTAAAGCCCAGGTGTTTGTTAATGTATAAGTCAAGCCCAAATCATAAGTTAAGTTAATTGAATTTAAAGCCCAAATTAAGAATCCAATGGGTAAAGAAGATCCATGGGGCAATGCATGTGGGCCCCATGATCATATGGGTGATCTTGGTGGCCAAGCAAAGGATGTGATGAGAAAGAAAAAGTTGTAATGGTTAAGTAAACTTGGTGATTAAGTAATGAATAGTAAGGAGGTTTGGTTAAGGAGGTGGGATGGTTTATTGACTAAACTACCCTAACCTTAGAAATCTTATAAATAGAAGGAGTGTTGGATCATTTCTCACTTGTTAATTTTATCCAACATATTAAGTGCTTATTTGTTAGAGAGAAAAAGTTAGAATTTCATAGTAGAAAAGAAGAAGAACAAAGCTTGATCATCAAAATTGTATTTCTGCCTTACCATCGGCAACTTATCCAGATGGCTTCGGAGTTTGAAGAAATATCCTTCCTCCACATTCCTTGGAACAAGAATGACTTTGTAGATGCGTTAGCAACTTTGGCCTCCTTGATCAACATAACTGTAAGGGGAGACATTCTAAATATCAAATTTACCAGCCAAAAGTTCCCAGCCTATGAGAATTACATTAGAGAAGTATCGAATGAACTGCCTCCCATCCAACACCCTTGGTACCATTCCATCAAGGAATATCTGCGAGATGGATCTATACCCACTCGGCCAAGTCAAGCTGAAAGAAAGCGGATCCATAGAATGGCCATGAAATTCTATCTGAGCGGAGACACACTATACAAAAGGGATGCGTGACTAGGCCTTCTAAGATACTTAGACAAAGACAAAGCCCAAAGACTCATGGATGAAATCCACGGTGGAGTATGCGGCCTACACATGAGTGGTCCTCTACTTGTTAAGAAGATCTTAAGAACAAGGCATTATTGGATCTCTCTCAAAGCTGACTATGATGATCACGTCAGGAGATGTTATAAATGCCAAATTCATGGAAATGTTATCTAAGCCCCTTTAAGGGAACTCCACAATATGAGTTCACCATGGTCCTTCTCAATGTTGGGAATGGACGTGATCGGGCCAATCGAGCCCAAAGCCAGCAATGGTCATCGGTTTAATTTCACCATGATCGATTACTTCACAAAATGGGTAGAGGCAGCCACTTTTCCCAGAGTTACCAAAGAGGTGATCATTGGTTTCATCAGAAACAATGTCATTTGTCGATATGGACAACCAGAGGTGATTATATTAAACAACGCCAAAAACCTCAACAACCAAATGATGGCGGAATTATGCAGCAAATTCCACATCAAGCATCTCAACTCCTTCATATATCGACCAAAGATGAATGGTGTTGTTGAAGCGGATAATAAGAACATCAAAAATATCATGCAAAAGATGTCCGATAATCACAAGGCATGGCCTGACTTATTGCCTCTGACTTTATTAGCCTACAGAACGTCAATGCGCACTTCCACTAGGGCAACCCCCTATTCATTAACCTATGGCATGGAAGCAGTGCTCCCCATAGAGGTAGAAATGGAATCCATGAGAGTGTTGATAGATGCTCAAATGGAGGAAGACTAATGGTTACAAGATCGGTACAACCAATTATCTCTGATAGATGAAAGAAGAGCCACATCCATTGTGGTCAATTATATCAACAAAGGATCGCTCGATCCTACAACAAGAAAGTCCGGCTACGACAGTTCAAAGAAAATGACTTGGTCTTGAAAAATGTCCTTGACAACCAAGATCAATCTAAAGGAAAATCCGCCCTAAACTGGGAAGGCCCATTCATTGTCAAAGAGGAATTGACAGGAGGATCCCTCAGATCGCAAGAAATAGATGGCGAAGAATTTCCCCAACTCATCAACTCAGACTTCGTAAAAAGGTATTATGTCTAAATTTACCTGCAAACCAGCATCCTGGTTTTGGATCATCAATCCATCAGTTAATTCAGGTTTTCTAAACCTTTTCTAATCAGACGATTCTCCCCAACTGATTTAACGAACGCTTGAACTGATCTCCCCCAGAGACACGACGATAGTATGTAGGCAACCATTTATGGTCCGGTCTAACCTTTGCAAAAATATAAAAAAAACCCTTCACTACATACAACTTTTAACCTTTTTATGCTAGGTTGGAACTACGCAAACCTGATCTACCCCATACATGGGAGTACGTATGTAACCATTTATGGTGCGGTCTAACCTCTACAGAAAAAACCCTTCACTACATGCAAATTTCAACCTTTCACGCTAAGTTGGAACTACATAGACCTGATCTCCCCCATACACGGGAGTAAGTAGGCAATTTATGGTGTGGTCTAACCTCTACCAAAAAAAAACACATTCACCACATACAACTTTCAACCTTTTTCACGCTAAGTTGAAACTATGCAGACCTGATCTCCCCCATACACGGGAGTACGTAAGAAGAAATTTACAGTGCAGTCTCACCCTTGCGAAATCACAAAACCCTATCAACGGTGTTGGGATCATCATTCAACCTTTCAAACCAAACCATAAGAGATGGAACTAACTGATCTCCCCCAAATATGGGAGTACATCGGCGACCATCTGTGGTGCGGTCAAACCACACCTCATCAGCTTAGACCACAAGGATGGAACTACCTGGTCTCCCCTCATAAATGGGAGAAAAATCGGCGACCATCTAAGCTGCGGTTAAATCCTCAAAGAGAAACACCAATCCATAAGAGATGGAACTACCTGGTCTCCCCTCAACAATGGGAGAAAATTGGCGACCATCTGTGGTGTGGTCACCCTTAGAGAGGAAAGCCAAAATCCTCTCTTCAAACCACAACCACATTCAAAAACCAATCCCAAGACACAAAAGAGCTGGGAAATACAAAGATCAACGATCCATTCTGAAAGAACCTAAGACATCTCAATGTCCATCCATCAAGGAGGAGTTCTGAATACATCAAGATCGCAAGTCCTGGAGAAAAGGTGATGTAATATGACAAAGTCATAAAATGACGAAATTCTCAACGTATTACTAATTTGGTATGGTATCATGACGTCATAAAAGAATTTTTAGTTTTCTTTTAAATTATAAAGAAGGTCAATTAAGTTAGCAAAATTATTTCGATTGATGTTCGAGTTGTTGGAAGTTTAAGCTATTTAATTCTTCTAGATGGCTCTCGAAAAATACACTACTAGAAAAACAAGAATACGTGACGGAACTTTGTGACAGTTTTTAAAAACAATTACAAAAGATAGTAATTTGTGATGGACTTTTTAAGCAATCACAAAATAATAGTATATATGATGGCTCTTAGTGATGACTAATCTTGCCATCAATGTATTATAATTGTGATAGCCATGTCAATCACACCAATAAATTTTCTTTTTGTGACGCACTAAGTCATCACTTATAGATATACCCTTTCGTGATTGCATTTAAGCTATCACTAATATTTTAATGTAAGAAATAATCAAAATAATATTTTATGACAGCCGTGACAATAATTAAAAAGATAGATCTTTGTGATGACTTTTATTTTTAATTACAAAAAGAATGTATTTTGTGATGAAATTTTCAAGCCATCACAAAATAATAAATATATATGATGGCTCTCAATGATGACTAATTTTACCATCATTATAGAGTATTTGTGACTGCCATTGCAATCACCAAATCTTATGTAAAAGTAATTTTGTTTAATAAGTCAACTCACATATGTTTCCTTTTATATTTTTTTTTAAAATTATAATCATGATCTGGGCTTTGGTGTAGTGGTAATACTCGTTATTTCGTTTGCAAATGGGGAGAGGGTTTGAATCCTACAAGTATCATTTAATACAATTAATATAGATACAATTAATACAGTGAAATAAATTATACGTAAATAGATATTTACGTTCTTACATTTGATCCCTAAAGTCTTATTTTTTTGTGATGACTTTGACAATCACAATAGATTGCGTGTTAATGTGATTTTATTAATCATCACAAAAGCACTAAGCGTTTGCGTGATTGCCAAAATCATCACGTAAAACCTTTCTTTTTTTTTTTGCTAAGTTTCTGTTTGATAAAAGAACCATAAAAAAACAAAGGCAAAGGCGTACCCAGAGAGATCTTATGGGGAACCATCTAAAGACATGCCTCAAGATGATCAACCTATAGAAACAAACATGGAAACCCCCATGAATACAGAAAAAAACTAATCAGTAATTACAACCATATGTGATACGAAGAGCATTTTAGGACCGCCTTTTGAAACTTGGAGGACAAGGAAAGTCAAGCTTTTATGAGCTGCACAATCTCTTTAGCAAAAATGCGTGGGGACAATTTTGTTTTGTCATGGACCATTGTATTCCTAGCACCCCAAAGTTTATACATGGTAGTAGCAAAGATGAGCTTAAATATTTCAGACATCATGAATTTTCCTTTGAACTGCAAAATGTATTGTACCAAGTTATCCCAATCAGTGATTATCCACCAATTTTCGACAGCCAAAACAGTTGATATAACAGTAGATGAATAAGAGCAGTTAAAGAATAGGTGAGTGAAACACTCGGGAGAGCTATTGCGAAATGACATGATAAAAGGGTAGCGAGCAAAGAGAGAGGAAGCTGGTCATTTGTAAGGCGGTCTTGACGGAGAGCCCCGACCATAAAATAAAAGAGAAGCGAGGAACGTGGTGCTTAAACGAGCGAGTCCACCAAGCCACGATCGACCTCTGTATCTAATGGAATCCCATATACTTTTTGCCACAGCGATTCGATGTCCTCCATAACCCGAAAAGATAGTATCATCAGCGAAGTAGGGCGAGGATATTTTTAACAGATGCCTAAATTGCATGATATCGTGGTGATTCTTTGGAAGGGGACTAGGTAGAATGTGAGATGATGGAGAGACGGAGTGTAGTAATGGCGAGGCCCAAGTTTGAAATAAGGCTTGCCAAAGGAGATAGAAATACCATTCACCAAGGTCATACCACGGTGAAAGAGATGCCATTACCCACACGATAGGTGAGAAACTTTAAAGCACTAGGTCTTAAGCTTAGAATCTTTACGCCATATCCAAGAGCGGTCAGAAAGAGGCAATGTGCGAAAATTTTAGATTTTAGAACAATTGGCTTGAATCCACAAGCCCAAGTGAGGTAGGGTGGGAGAAGTACCTTTAGAAGGTGTTGGGTTATAAGGGCAAGGTTCGAATTGATAAGGTTTTAACACCCATCCCCCCTCGGCGTAAAGGCAAAGACAAGTCCTTCCAAGAGACTTTAGCCCCGTACTTTAGAAGCGAGGGTCCCTTCCAAAGGAATCTGCAGAGTATTGATTGAATGGATCGCATCACGGACTTTGGAAGAATAAAGTGGGCGGAACCGAATGATTGAATGGCAAGGAGGCGATTTGATCGGTTGGAGGCGACCGGGATAGGAGAGAATCTGGTTTGTCCGGAGGAGACTTGAGCGATGATCCTTTGAATCGAGGGGCATGCGATCGAGGAGAAAGCTTTGTTGAAATAAGAGGGACCCCAAGAAATTTGATGGGAAGATTACCCAATGGCGATGCCCAAGATAGAGCGAGATAATGTTCTGTGTGGAGTCGATGCGTTAGATAAGAAATGATGGCTCTTACGTGCATTAGGGATTAGCCCAGAAAACATAGAGAAAGACTAGATACAAGAGTGAATGATAAAGACAGAAGAGAGGTCCCCATGGCAAAAGATCTGGAGGTCATCTGCAAAATAGAGGTGAGTAATATTACAAGGCTCGGTTCTCCAGTGGAATTTGAAATTTGGAAGAAGAGCTTCCTTGTTCAGAATCAGAGAGAATATTTCCATTACAAGCACAAACAAGTAGGGAGAAAGAGGGTCTCCTTGCCGTAAGCCCCTAGCACCTTTAAAATAACCTGCAAGAGACCCATTTACTTTAATAAAGAACATAGCAGTGGAAATGCATGCTTCGATCCAATGGATGAAGGTGGCAAGAAACTTTAGTAAACTTAGCAAGTCAAATAAGAAGGCCTAGTTGACAGTGTCAAAAGAATTCCTGATATCAATCTTTAGAGCACACCTAGCAGGTCTAAAAGTCCTGTGATAGTTCTTGGGCGAGTAAGATATTATCACTGATGCACCGACCTGAAATGAAGGCGGATTGGGCATGGTCAATAAGGGTCGGGAGGACCTTTTTTAGTCTATTAGAAATGATCTTGGAGATACATTTATACACTATGACACCCCCAAAATAGGTATACATCACCCATTTTGAGTCGCCAAATACATGGTACAAAATTTAAATACAACTTAATTATACAACAGTCGTGTAAGATACGACAAAACATAATCTAAGAGTTTCAATAAGAATATTGCCATCTAGACAATATCCACACTCAATGGAGTCCTCATTACATTTATTGTCACACTATTTTATAGAATAGTGAGGACTACAAAAACAACCATCAGGACAGTCAATCCGTTCCCCGACTCGTCCCAGCTATATTCTCATTTTCTGAAGAGAACAATGAAAGAAAGGGTGAGCTCAACTAGCCCAGTAAGAAATATTATGACTAAGATAATGCAGAATAAATTATCCTTAGCCTTCAACAGTATAACAACTAATAGAATACAATAGACAACAAGTTTTAGATCAACAATTGCAGCGAAAATAAACAATCCATTAGAAGAGTCAAGTAGAGCATAGAATCTACTATCTTCTATGATTTAAAAAGTTTTTCATCAACTTTATCGCTGAGACTCAGCTTAATAAATAAAATCGAATCATCCTTGCACCACAACCAAGGATATTTATGTAATCATTAATGGTCATGATTATACCGAATAATCCATGGTCATAATCATACCAACAACTGTCCATCAATGAACTACAGGCCAATGAAGACTTTTACCACATCATTCGTTATATTACGATCATGATTATACAGAATAATCCTTGGTCATAATCATACCAAGTCCATCTATGCACGTAAGCCAAAGATGACTTTCATCACAATATGAGCATGAGGATGATGACAATGACATAATAATTCAATAAAACAAGTTCAAGGATAAATTTTAAAGATTTATAATTTTAATTTATCCAGAAATCAATAACGTCCAAATTGTCAACATGATACTTCTTTGTGGAGTAAAATTCAAGAATAATATTCATGAACCAAAAATAATTTGGACAGAAAAGAAATATATATTTTTCAGGTAAATAGTACCCCGACATGAAAAGTACCCTAAATACCCGAGTGAATGATACTAGAGTGAATAGTAATTGGGTGAATAGTAACTCGTGAATAGTACTCGAATCACGAAAAAGTGCCCCTAAATACCCGAAAGTGAATAATACTAGAGTGAATAATAATCCGTGAATAAGAACCTCGTGAATAGTAACTCGTAAAAAAAAAAATACCAAAGAAAAATGATATTCCATGACGAGTACAAAAGAAATGATATCCCATGAGTATAATAGAATATACCAAACTGCAAATGGATTTTCACCACCATGCGGAATCAACGTAGATGCATCATTTCCACAATTTAATAAAGAATGAATACAAAGGATCATTCATCATGCATGCGGTAATCCACATAGACAAAGTTATTCCAATATAATAATAAAGAATGGAATAATGTAAGAATTCACCATGCATGTGATAGAATCGCATGCATATGTGTTATTCCCAATGTAATAATAAATAATGGAACCAGGGACATGCAGAATCGCGCATGCATGGGATATTCCAAATGTAATAATAAAGAATGGAACCAGGTCATGCGTAATCAACACAGATAGGATATTCCAACAAAATAATAAAGAATGGAATAACAATAGAATTCACCATGCATGCGATAGATAGCCCACACATGCATGTGTTATTCCAACGAATAATAAAGAATGAAATAATGTAAGAATTTCACCATGTATGCGGTATTTCAGATGACAAAGTTATTCAGTATTATTCAAACATAATAATAAGGAATGGAATAACTATATCTCTCTTCATGAATACGAAAGAAATAATACCCCTTACCTCAAAAGAAGATTGGATACTAGAATAGTGAGGTAGCAGACTTCTCTTCTTTTTTCTCTCTATAATTTCTCTTTATAATAATTGCTCTATAGCTTTACTGAATTGGTGAAAAATAATGAAGGAATGAGCTTCTATTTATAGAAAAATATAGTTTTGATAATTGTACATTTTGAGGCTCGAAATATTACAATATAATACCTTCCTCTTTTTCTTCATTTTTAATTTAGTCCTGCAAGTATTATCAAACTTGCACCACCTCCCCTAATAGTAAATCATGTGAATCAATAGTAAATCATGTGAATCAATAGTTCTAGACATGTGAAAATATGAATTACAGTATAGTACCTCCATCTATACCTCCATTTTTAACTTACTCATGCAAGTATTATCAATCTTGCACTAACTCCCCTAATAGTACAAGAATGTGAATCAATATTACACACATGTGAATAAATAGTTATAATCATGTGAATTAATAGAAATTAATTCCTCATTTATCCGGTTAATTACCCGAATGGTCAATATAACCTCCAGACATCAATTATTATCGAAATAAATGTCGATTTTCACTAACACTAATAATTCCAACACAATGGAACTATCAATTTCATCTTTAATCAACACGAACTTATTCATTATTAATATTATAAATCACAATATTTAACAACCAGGTCGTTCCCAGGAAAGAGGGGGCTTTCCGATAAGGATTTCTTCCTATTAACGCGCAATTAGATGACCAAACCTCTCATTGACAGAACGTCTAGACATTGTCAATATTGTAAAAATAATATGAATAATTTTGTCATCTCAATTATTCATTTAATAATATAACATATTATACAGATGATACTGTGACAATAATTGAATCAATAATATGAGAGATATGATGCGACAATTACTGTAGCAATAATTGAGTATAACTGAGTGACTTCTTACGTAAAGCATCAATAATCAATACCGTGTGCTACTATTCAACCACGCCAGACATCGTACTTTTTACTACCGGTAGTTCAACAAGTTTAATTGGTAACACTTTCACCGTTATTTTTATAAAAAGATAATTACATCGCTTTCTTTACTACGATAATACTTTCGCTAATAGGGGTCCACCAATGATTGTGCCATCACACGGATATTCCCCGACAAAAAGAATATTCCCCGACCAAACAAATATTTTATAACAACTTGCATACTTTGCAAAATTTTTCACATATCACTCTTAACATTAACCTTTTATCAATTTAGCCATTTACGAAATAAAATAATAATAGTAATAAAATTGAATACTTTCATTTCATAAAAATTTGGGGTCTTACAATCTCTCCTCCTTATGAAATTTTGCCCACAAAATTTACGTGACGATTTATTCTGGTATCTCAAGAGGGTGAGGATACCTTGACTTCATTTCAGATTCTAACTCTTGAGGTATAACCTTTGAGTGTTGAATATAATCCTTATTATCCAAGATTTTAACACATATATTCTCATACATTAAATCTTCTGCTATCTCGTCTAGTTCTAATTCAATAATATGGTTCAGGTCGTCCACATATTTACGTAACATCGATACGTGAAAAATGTTATGAACACGCCGACATACTTGGCGGTAAAAGCGAGTCTATAGGCCACGCCTCCTACTCGATCGAGGATTTCAAATGGACCAATTAAATCGAGGGTTGAGATTTCTCTAATGCCTTCTTGAACCTTCTTCTTCACATTCATCGATTCGATTCGGTGTGTAGCTTGAGGGCTTTAACTTTATCGATTAAAGTCGATTATACTCGATATTCGTTATCTTCACGTGGGTCCCTAGAGTCTTTAACTCTATCTTCATCATTTGTAAGTTATACAAAAATGGGTTTTGTTGTGTTAACAACATCGCACTCAGAAACGATACGATCTTCTACTCAACGCGTCACGCCTACCACGTTCTCTTCTTCCACAATTATATTGAATGGTATGATCGTAATCTTCAACAAACCGAGCCAACGCTCATAGGCGCATATTACGCTCATTTTAGTTGAAGAAATATTTGAGGGTTTTAGAAATGTGTTTTGTACTGGGGTCAATACAAAATTCGATTTCACGCTCTAGGGGTAAGCTAAGAAGTCTTCAAGAATACGTCAGGAAATTTATTAACAATAGAAATATCATTCAAAATTGTGACCCTCATCCAAGACTTGGATAACACGTCACATTGATACCTATCAACTTTCCACCGTTATTCACGACGTCCCCTACGGATATTCTGGCTTCGGTGTATTCCAAGACTTGGAAGTCACCAGCGAAAGGCTCGGGGCTCTTTAGTTATGGCTTGATATGACAGTGATTAACTTTAGTTGTTTGGTTACTTGAATTCGCATAACAAGTTGGTTAGGAATATGAAAGCTAACAACCTTACGAAAAGTATGATGAGTAGTTAACCAATCGATTCCTAAAATTACATCAAAAGCAAGTATTTTCAAAGAGATAAGATCGACAGGTAACGTGAAAGTGTCTATTCGAATCAAATAAGATTTATAAACAGTGGAGGTAACTAAGGTTTCTCCTAACGAAGTTTCAACCAATAAGTCAAAGTCTAACTTCTCTGGGGTCAAATTTAAATGTTGAGCGCAAGCAAGAGAGATAAAAGAACGAGTAGAACCGGTATCTAATAAGGTATAGACTTCGCAAGAATTTATAATTAACTAACTCGTGCTAACTTCGTTCGGGTTACTCGCTTTTTGAGAAGTCACGAAAAATGCTCTTCCTGAAACCACCGACTTTATTTTGTCCGTATCCGCCTTTGATGCCACCGTCCCAGCTGGACTTGACTTTGGTGCATGACAAAATCGGGCTAGGTGACCTTCTTTTCCACAATTTTAACATGCTTTGGATCCGCATTTGAAGCATACAATTGGTGGTCGTTCTCCTTCCTTGAAAATGGATGTTGGTGATGTTGTCTTTCTATCGTTGTTGAAGCTTTTCTTCTTGAAATTTCCACTCCTATTATCTTGGCCATGATTACCACCGAAGTGGTTACCATTCTTGGCATGATAATTTCCCCACGATGGTTATCATTGTTCGATGGTCGCTTGCCGCATATATTTATTATCGTGTTGTTGTTGGTCGTTATCCTTTTGGTTGTGGCCGACTCATTATCGCGCTTCCAATAATCGAGCCCTATTCACAACATCCTAATATAAACAAAGTTTATGAGAAATGAGGTATTGACGTATTTCGGGTTTCAAACCCTCTTAGAAACATTCGCGTCATTCGCTCCTCATTATCGACCAAATGGGATGCAAACGGGATAACTCCGCAAATTTAGCCTCGTATTGCGACACGGTCATATTGTTTTGCTCCAACTTGATAAACTCCACCTCCTTCATGTGACGAATACTTTCGGGAAAGTACTTGTCATTGAACAACTCTTGAAACTTCTCCCAAGACATCTTGAGTGCGTCGAAGTCGGGTACTTTTATAGATTCCCACCAAAGAATCATCTTCTCTCACACGCAATATAAAGGTGGCAAAGGAACCTTTTGCTCCTCGAGCATCCCAAGACATCAAATATCTTGGTGATCTCGCTTTAACCACGCTCTCCGCCTTAAGTGGTTCTAGCTTTCCCAAAACTCCTAGTGGTCCCAAATTCTTTGAACTCATTAGTGGTGACCACCCGAGTGGTTTGCCATTGTTTCCACCTGCATTATGAACAGGAGTCTCTCTCGCCTGATGTTGCATAAATTGCGTAAAGCCTCTGAACATCCCATCGTTCATCATCTGATCGGTGTTGTTATTTACCTGAGGATTATTATCTTCCTGTTGCACATTATCCTAGGTTTTGATCGTTGGTAACTCAACGGTCTCATGTGCTTCATTGCTGATCTCAACATTTTCAGATGCAATTTTCAAACACTGTCACAAAACAAGGGTTAATTAACATATCACATATTATCCCTATACTCTGACCGACCAATTAAATACTAAATAAACTTAGGTAGGTCATACTAGCGAAGAATTCCCGCCTCCCTCCTAGTTCTTGTCTCACATCTCAACAGGATCATATCCCTAAGCTTTGATACCAACTGTGACTCCCCCAAAATAGGTATACATCACCCATCTTGAGTCGCCAAATACATGGTACAAATTCAAATACAACTTAATTATACAATAGTCATGTAAGATACGACAAAACATAATCTAAGAGTTTTAATAAGAATATTGTCATCTAGACAATATCCACACTCAATGGAGTCCTCATTACATTTATTGTCACACTATTTTATAGAATAGTGAGGACTACTAAAACAACCATCTGGACCTTCAACCATTTCCCCGACTCGTCCCAAATATATTCTCATTTCAAGAGAACAAAGAAAGAAAGGTGAGCTCAACTAGCCCAAGAAGAAATATTATGACTAAGATAATGCATAATAAATTATCCTTAGCCTTCAATAAGTATAACAACCGATAGAATACAATAGACAACAAGTTTTAGATCAACAACTCGCAATGAAAATAAGCAATCCATAGAAGAGTCAAGTAGAGAATAAAATCTACTATCTTCTATGATTTAAAAAGTTTTCATCAACTTTATCATTTGAGACTCAACTTAATAAATAAAATCGAATCATCCCCGCACCACGGCCAAGGATATTCATGTAATCATCAATGGTCATGATTATACCGAATAATCCCTGGTCATAATCATACCAACAATTGTCCATCAATGAACTTACAGGCCAATGAAGACTTTTACCACATCATTCGTTACATTACGGTCATGATTATACCGAATAATCACTGGTCATAATCATATCAAGTCCATCTATGCACGTAAGCCAAAGATGACTTTCATCACAATATGAGCATGAGGATGATGACAATGACATAATAATTCAATAAAACAAGTTCAAGGATAAATTTTAAAGATTTATAATTTAATTTATCCGTAAATCAATAACGCCTAAATTGTCAACATAATACTTCTTTGTGGAGTAAAATTCAAGAATAATATTCATGTACCAAAAATAATTTGGATGTAAAAGAAATATATTTTTTTGGGTAAATAAGACCCGTGAATAAGATACTTGAGAATAGTACCCGTGAATAGTACCCCTCACATGAAAAGTACCCCAAATACCCGAAAGTGAATGATACTAGAGTGAATAGTAAATAGGTGAATAGTAACCCGTGAAAAAGTAACTTGTGAATAGTACTCACGACATGAAAAGTGCCCCAATAATACCCGAGTGAATAATACTAGAGTGAATAGTAACTTAGGGTGAATAGTAACTCCATGAATAGTAACTCATAAAAAAAAATATCAAAGAAAATGATATTTCATGATTTAGTACAAAAGAAATGATATCCCATATTGAGTATAATAGAATATACTAAAATCGCAAATGGATTTTCACCCGCCATGCAGAATCCACGTGTAGATGCATCATTTCCATAATTTAATAAAGAATGAATACAAAGGATCATTCACCATGCATGCGGTAATCCACATAGACAAAAAGTTATTCCAATGAATAATAAAGAATGGAAAATGTAAGAATTCACCATGCATGCGATAGACCGCATGCATGTGTTATTCCAATGTAATAATAAATAATGGAACCAGTCATGCGTAATCCGCATGAGACATAGGATATTCCAACAAAATAATAAAGAATGGAACCAGGACATGCGTAATCGACATAGACATGATATTCCAACAAAATAATAAAGAATGGAATAACAACAGAATTCACCATGTATGCGATAGACCGCACAGACAGGTTATTCCAAAAGAATAATAAAGAATGAAATAACAGAAGAATTTCACCATATATGCGGTACTTCGCATAGACAGGTTATTCCAACATAATAATAAGGAATGGAATAACAATAGCTCTCTTCATGAATACGAAAGAAATAATACCCCTTACCTCAAAAGAAGAATAATACCCCTATCAAAAGAAAACTCGAATAGTGAGGTAGCAGACTTCTTCTTCTTTCTCTTTATAATTTCTCTCTATAATAATTGCTCTATAGCTTTAGTGAATTGGTGAAAATAATGAAGGAATGAGCTTCTATTTATAGGAAAATATAGTTTCGATAATTGCACATTTTGGGGCTCGAAATATTACAGTATAATACCTTCCTCTTTTTCTTCATTTTTAATTTAGTCCTGCAAGTATTATCAAACTTGCACCACCTTCCCTAATAGTAAATTATGTGAATCAATAGTAAATCATGTGAATCAATAGTTCTAGACATGTGAAAATATAAATTACAATATAGTACCTCCATCTATACCTCCATTTTTAACTTAGTCATGCAAGTATTATCAATCTTGCACCAACTCCCCTAATAGTAGAAGAATGTGAATCAATAGTACACACATGTGAACAAATAGTTTTAATCATGTGAATTAATAGCAATTAATTCCTCATTTATCCGGTTAATTACCCGATTGGTCAATATAACCTCCAGACATCAATTATTATCGAAATAAATGTCGATTTTCACTAACACTAATAATTCTAACACAATGGAACTATTAATTTCATCTTTAATCAAGACTTCATTATTAATATTATAATTCACAATATTTAACAACCAGGTCATTCCCAGAAAAGAGGAGGCTTTCCGATAAGAATTTCTCCCTATTGGCACGCAATTAGATGACCAAATCTCTCCTTGACAGATCTTCTAGACATTGTCAATATTGTAAATAATAATATGAATAACTTTGTCGTCTCAATTATTCATTTAATAATATAACATATTATACGATAATATTATTGTGACAATAATTGAATCAATAATATGAGAGATATGATGCAAATTATCGTAGTAATAATTGAGTATAATCGAAAGTGACTTCTTACGTAAGCATCAATAATCAATATTGTATGCTACTATGCAACCACGCCAGACATCGTACTTTTACTACCGAGTAGTTCAACAGTTTTAACGGTAACACTTTCACCGTTATTTTTATAAAAAGATAATTCTATCGTTTTCTTACTACGACAATACATCCGTTGTGGGGTCCACCAATGATTGTGTTGTCGTACGGATATTCCCCGACAAAAAAAATATTCCTCGACCAAACGAATATTTTTTAACAACTTGCATACTTTGCAAAAATTTTAACATATCACCCTTAACTTTAACCTTTTATCAATTTAGCCATTTACGAAATAAAATAATAATTGTAATAAAATTGAATACTTTTATTTCATAAAAATTTGGGGTCTTACATACATCGTGTTACAACATGAGATAGGTCGAAAGTCTGACATGTGCGTATACATGACGGCCATTATGATGCTTAAAGCCATCGCGTAAAACTTTCGTGATGGTTTTCCTACTTTTTGTTATGAATTTTGGCCATCACAAATGACCATTTTTTTAATAGTGATATTTATGGAATTTAAGTATTCTTGAGTATTTATGCCAAACCAGATTGCTCTGGTACGGATTCTGTCAGGACCCTGAATTTTAAAAAAATTTATTTTTACGAGAAAAAATTTATTTAATATCAATATTGATTATTATTATTATTATGAGCATGGGTGATATGAAGGTAACAAGATAGTCAAACTATTTATTGACTAAGAAATATGAGTGAAGTTATGGGAAACAGCTAATGAAAACCCTAACTCTAATAACGGATAGGTCTTTAAGTAATTAATATAGTTATTATAATTGTATCTATTGTGTGTTTGTGCAGTATGGGATTAATGATCAAATGTTGATCAGATAAGTTATAACATTAGTAAACCCTAATGTTAGATTAGTAACCCTAAGGTGCAGTTAGGAAACCCTAACGATTAGTTAGGAACCCTAATTTCATTTATGAAAACCCTAATTTCTTATTCGGGAACTCTAAACCTTAATTAGCAAACCCTAATAGTGATTATTAAATCGTAAGGGTTAAGATTAAAGAGAATCATGTCAAATGACCAAATTATCCTTAAAATTATGTGAAAAAAAAACCAAAATATCCATTTAGATGCGAAATTACTAAAATATCCTTGTAAGTTAAGAGATATGACCAAATCTAGTCTCTTGAGATATCACCATGTCCTCTAAATCTAATCCAAATCATTCATTACATGTTACCTATCAATATTAGCATCCACAAGATCAAATATTTAGAGATTAAAGAAAGAGAAAATATCAAAGAAGGCTCATTTGTGTTCATGAACCTAGCCAAGTCTCTCTCTCTCACTCAAGCTATGAAAATTAGATAATGAATTAGTCCCAAGATAAGCCAATAACACCCCAAGATCAGATTAGGAAGTGAAGATCAAAGGTTGTTCAAGAAAGGTATAAACCCTAACCCTAAGCTAGATCTTATATGCTTAGGAAAATTTTATGTTTTTATTTTTATATATGTGTTATGGGATGTTATATAGTGATCTATGATGATATATCATGGATCCATAACATCTAAGAGAATGAAAATGAAGATTTTATAAACTGTCAAGAACCCTAAAATATGGCCAGACAGTCAAATGTCAGAGGCCATAGATCCAAATCTGTTAATTTTTAAACTTGGTAAGTGTATCATTGTTAAAGCATATAATATTTAAACTAAGTTGTTATTGCAAGACCAATGCCAATTATTTTGGCTAGATAAATATGGATATTATATGTTGAAATCTTTAGCATTTCTTGAAAAGTAATCCAAATCATATTGTTGTGGTACGGACTCATGATGTAAGACTGAGATGAACAAAACTTATTGTCGTAAAATGACACATGCGTTATTATTAAGTATTATGCATAATATAGGGTACAAAGGAGTTGGCCACTCCAAGTACTTGTAGAGGATTATAGTTTAGTTTTTATAACTAACTTATATTCCTAAGGTAATTCAGTATTGAATGTCTGATAATTCCTCTCTTAGTTCATGATCCAATTGTGATCTCTCAGCATGAAATCTGGGAATATCCCACTTTATTATTGCAGTATGATTTTCTTTTGATAATCAATTGGACAGTATTGAAACTTCTAAAGATTTTTACTCTTTCATCTTTGAGCTGTTATTTAGCATGAAATGTAATAAAGTCTTGTATTGATAAATAATTTATTCACCTACTTCAAAATCCTTTGAACATTGTTGAAGTCCTATCAAATCTAGACTCTAATATTCTTGATTCATATCTTTTATTATACGCTTTAACTTGCAGAGCAAACTTGTTGCTCACCCTTGCTTAAATATAATATTTCAGTTAATGACGAGGTAGCACGAGGGTCAGAGAAAGACAAGGGCAAGGGAAAAGTTCAAGAGTAGTTATTATAACTTTAATTATTATGTTTCTGTATATAAACCTTTTTGTATATCTCAAGGTATGTAAATTATGTGAAGGTAATTAGATAATCTGAGGTATTGTATTAATTAATGGTATGAATGATGTAATTCATAAATGAATGGGTAGTTAGATGTAATATGTATGATGGATCGTGAGCACCAAACACGAGGTTAGGGAATCCCAGATTTGGGGGCGTCACAGGTTGGTATCAAAGTTGTAGGGTATATAAACCTTAAGTGGGGGGAAAAAATCTTAGGAATATACCCATAAGCGAGATAGAGAAAAATCATTTAGAATTCTAAGTGAGGGATTGATAAAATGCATCAATAGTAAGATATGTGGACACTTGTTGTTTATGGATTATGTACTGGTGATGTACTAATTAAGATTGTTTAAAACCTGATTGTAGGATGTCATGAGATGATGAAATGGTTATGGAGATGTTAGCAGCTATTGCACCAATGCCACTAGCCGAGGTGCCAGCTCAGAGTGAGTCAGTTGAAGAATTTTTAAGAGACGAACCTATGGTGAATATGGGAAGCGATTATGATGAATATCCTAAAATGGAGCTGAATGAAGAGGATGAAGTAGATTCCAAATAAACTAGGGTGGTATTAGAAACAAAGGCTGAAGATGGAGAAAAAGGTAGGGTGGTAATTAAAAAAGGTCAAGTATCTGTTGAAGTTCAAGAACTAAGGAGTAAGGTGTTTCTCTTGGAGGAATTTTGGAAGATAGAAAAGGCATTGCGCGAGATGACCGAAGAACGAAATGATCTAAAGGCACAAGTTGATAAAATAAGGTTTGAACGTAGTGGATCATCTGAAGAGGTAAGCAAAAAAAAAGAAGGGTCGTGATAATAAAAGAAAAAGGAACAATGACAGTGACAATAATGCAAGGAATTCTAATTCAAAGAAGAAACAAGTATGTGGTAAGTGTGAAAAGAACCATTTAGGGGTATGTATGAAGGGTAAAAATGTGTGTTATAATTGTGGTCAAGGACATATTTCACCAAATTATCCTAAGACAAAGAAAGGAGGATATTTTTCATGTGGTGGAATGGGTCACAGGTTCAAAAAGTGTTCTAAGAAGAAGACAAGTGAAGGAAGTGGATCGCAGAAAGATTAAGAATGAGCACTAATACCTTTTGGGAAGTGAGATGATGCGTTAAGAATGTAATATCGTAAGTGATGAATAAGTATATGTAAATATATATATATATATATATATATATATATATATATATATAGAATGTAATCCTTGTTTTTGTATGAATATTAAGATAATTTTTGTAAATCTCAACTTTTGTATAAAGTTGTAGTAGCTTTTGTCATGAGGGATATTAAATGATTATAGCAGTATCTGATATGTACTGAAAAGTACTATGTACTATTTGAATAAATGTGAATGTAATTGAAATGATATGATTATATGTTTGATTAAGTAAATAAATTTTGAGGGTTAAGATAGTATTTTGTCTATCTAATAAGTTGTTAATCCAGCGGGCTGAATTTGTTAATCCAGTAAGCTGAATTGTTCTTAGTTTAAAAATTTTGTGTTAAATTCTTATCATACTAATAATAAGATGTTGTGTTGAGATAAAAGATTAATGTAAATTTTTACTTAATAAGATAATGCCACCGAGGAATGGAAGTATGAAGAAAAATATGGAAGTACAATTTTTGAATCTGAAGCAGAACAATATGATAGTGTCAGAATACTTCATCAAGTTCAACGAGTTAGCTAGATTCACTCCACATCAAGTGGACACCGACGAACTCAAAGCGCAACATTCTAAGAACGGATTGAAACCTTTGGTATTTGGTACTCAGTAAGATAGATGTTCTTTAAATCAATACATTTTCAACTTTATTGGAAAAAGTGATTATCATTGAGGGAGGAATTGAAGCCGTATCAAAGAATATTCAAGAACAAAGAAAGAAGACTGAAGTTGATAATAGGGTAAGTGGTAGTGAAGGAAGTAATTATAACAAACGTAAGAGGAATTGTAATGCCCGAGAAAATCGAATTTATATGAGAATTAAATTTTTATTTGATTATGTGAATTAAATGAATTTAATTGATTATTTATGTGAGTAAGCTATGTGAAGGTCGTTCTATGACCTAGAATGTGCGGATGTGGTTAGTATTCTAGCTACGTACTAGAATTAATTGTTTTGAATTTTCAAGACGAAAATAAAAGTTTTTCGAGAAATTTCTGTAAAAATACTATTCATTCGTTTCTGCTCGGGAGTTAAGTTTGAAATTCTGAGAAACGTGTAATGATAGAATATAAAGACGAGATGAAATATCTAATAATATTTCATTTATGGCAAACGAAGTTTTTGCCTGCGGACTTAAAACCTAAGGGTTGGGAAGAATAATTTTCGAGAAGGAAATGAGCTTCGTATAATGAATTATGATAATGATTTTGCGTACGTTAGTATATGAGTATTATACGAAGATTTAATATGTCGTATAATATGAATATTGTACGAGTACTATACGAAGAAAATACGTGATTATACGTGTAGAATATGATTGGTGTTATGGACTTAAAGTTTAGGACTTAGTATAATCCAATTGGGTTTAGATTATATCAAGCCCAATTGCTTAAGTAATCAAGCCCAAAGAATTGTGAGTTAAAGTCAAATGTTAGAATTAATTAAGCCTGATCCAAAAAATTGAACCGTGGATCGAACCGGTGGGTCATCGAATGGGTAAAACCCATGGGGCAACCCATGGGCATGTGGGTTGGCCACTTGGTGGCCAAGTAAAGTGATCTACTTGATCACCAAGTATTTTACTTGGGGATGAAGTAGTGAATAGTAAGGAGGTGGAAGAAAGGACCATTTTTCCCTCCATTTGGTTGCCTATAAAAGAGAAGCTTAAGTTGGTTATTTTTGGTTTTTCCAAGAGTCATTCAACTTATATTGAGAGAGAGAAAGAGCTAGACTTAATCAAACATCTCACTTTGAAGCTTTTCATTAGAGATATTAGTAAGAACACCAAGATCTCAAAGGTAATATTCCCTTAATAATAGTTTTTCATCCCTTTTGATTTATTTGTTATAAAGAATCATAAATTGGTGGATCATGCCTCTCATGGAGGAATAAGGATGGCTTGTAATATGTAAAACCTTTATAAATCATGTGGAAATAGAAATCGTAAGGGTTTGCGTAAGTTTAAACCGTAGGAAATATTGATTGATAAGTTTGGTTGTTGATGAACAATTGAACCTCATCACTATTAATATATGTGCATCTTGCTTGGTTAGGATGTAGATATGAAATCAATGGAGTGTTCCATTTGATTTGGCTTATAGAACATTAGTAACGAAGTTATGACGAATTTTACGGAATTAGACGTTAAACATCGAAAACGTAGAAATTCCATATTAGTAGTCGAAAGTTGTCGTGGGACTTGAAAACATTGGTTTTTAATGTCAACACGTGAGATAGGGTAATTATGAGACGTGGACTCAAGAATAGTCGGATTTCGACTTAAAACGAAGAAAATGAGTATTGAACGCTCGAAAGCGTTTAACGAACGCTCGAACATGACCTTAGAAGTGAATTTTGAGTTAACGGATTCAAAATTATAAAATTCTTATATGAACGCGTAGAGTATGTAATTTATGAGTTGCAGGCTTTTGAACAGACCAAATCGGACTTATAACGAAGAAGTTATGAAGCCGGGAAGTTCACTAAAATTTTTGTCTGTAAAAATTTTATGGTGCTGAGGTCTGACGCCGCGGTGCCAGACAAGGCTTAATGTGCCATGCCATGTACCGAACGATGAAATGACCCTCTTGAAGAGTAGCACCGCAGCATACCACTCATACGAAGGAGTTTCAAAATACACCGGGCAAGGACTTAGCTATCATGAATTAGTACAAATACACCGATGTTAGTATAAAGGGTCACATCACGCGTAGAAAAGGGGCATTTGTTAGATAGGTTAAGTTTTGAACTTCAATTAGTTCAAGATCAATATAAGATGAGTTTATATACTCAATGAATGTACTAAGACTATTCCTATGTTACATATACTAATGTATATGGTAATGAACTTAGAAATTGAACGCAAGTTGTTAGTATGGTAACAAAGAACACCAAGTGTTAATAAATAAACCGTGATCGGTAATTGATATTGGTACTTCACCAATAATGATTGAGTCGGTTAGTAACATAAGATCGTTAACAAGCCGGGATGAAGGGTAGTAAGTCGAATTGACATTATTAATGAAATAAAGTCAACTAAGACATAGAAGAAAAGAAGTTGGTAGAAACAATGTGATTAATTGTTTGGTAGCTGTGATGCCCCCAAAAATAGGTATACATCACCCATCTTGGGTCGCTAGATACATGGTACTGAATACAAATATAATCTAATTATACAACAGTCGTGTAAAATACGAGTTTTAATACAAATATTGTCATCTAGACAATATCCACACTCAATGGAGTCCTCATTATATTTATTATTACACTATTTCACAGAATAGTGAGGACTACTAATGCACCATCTAGGACCATCACTCTGTTCCCCGACTATCCTAGCTACGTTCTCATGTCCTAAAGAGAACAATGAAAGAAAGGGTGAGCTCAACTAGCCCAGTAAGAAATATTATGACTAAGATAATGCAGAATAAATTATCGTTAGCCTTCAACAGTGTTAAACTGATACAATATAACAAACATCAAGTTTAACTACAGCGGAACAAACAATCCATTAGAAGAGACAAGTAGAGAATAAAATCTATCATCTTCTATGATTTAAAAAGCTTTTCATCACTTTTATCGCTAGGACTCAGTTTAATAAATAATCCACATCATCCCTGCACTATGGCCAAGGACATTTTTTTTTAGTATCACGACCATAAATTATTCATGAACTACGAGCCAAAGATAATCGTGTTTTCATCAATGGTCCTGATCATGCCATAAAACAATTCATCTTTGCACCCTTGGCCGAAGAGAATCCATAGCCATAATCATACTAAAAACTGTCCATCAATGCACTACGGGCCAATGAGGACTTTTTCCACATCATTTGTAACATTACGGTAATGATTATACCGAATAATCCCTGGTCATAATCATACCAAGTCCATCTATGCACTACAGGCCACAAATGACTTTCAACATAATATAAACATGAGGATGATGACAATGATATAAGAATTCAATAAAACAAGTTCAAGAATTAATTTATCTAGGAACTAATAACGTCTAAATTGTCAACATGATACTTCTTTGTAGAGTAAAATTCAAGAATGCTCAGAAGAATATTTCCATGAAAAGATACTGGATGAAGTGCAAATATCAAGGATATTCTACTAATTTCATGGAGTATAGAAGTCAAAGCTTTAACCAACTGAGTATAATAAAGAATGGAATAACAAAAGAAATCACCATGCATGCGGTACTTAGCATAGGCGGGTTATTCCAACGAAATAATAAATAACGGAACCAATTCGTGGCATAATACACCGGCCAAGCGGGATATTCCAACGAGAATAATAAAGAATGGAATAACAATGAAATCACCATGCATGCGGTACTTCACATACACGTGTTATTCCAACGAGAATAATAAATAACGAGAACCGAATCCGGCGTAAAAGCGCACGATACATGATATTCCAATGAGAATAATAAAGACGGAACCAGGTCCCAGTAAATGCATGTGAACGAGGATATTCCAAATGAATAATAAAGAATGGAATAACGTAAGAATTTCACCATGTATGCGGTGCCAGATATGAGGCAAGGTTATTCCAACATAATAGTAAAGAATGGAATAACAGAAGTTCTCTTCATGAATACAAAAGAAATAATACCCCTTACCTTTGAAAGAAGAGTATTCCGACTGGTAGGGCGAGGATATACTCGAAGAAAACTTGCACTACGCTCAAAGCTTTCTTAAACTCTAAAGAAATACGCTCAAGATTATAGAAGAAGAATTCTCTCTATAGTTTCTCTCTCTAGAGTTTCAGTGAATTCGTAAGAAATAATGAAGGAATGAGCTTCTATTTATAGGAGAATGGACTGCATAGTAATTAATTCATGAACAGTCCAGATTGATTTACTTTTAAACGGACGGTCCAGATTGAGTTAATAAAATATTTTAATAAAACAAAATCTTTTAAATAAAATATAATATATTCTATTTATAATTTAATAAAATAAATAACTTTATAAAAGTATTTTGTTTTATATACAAAGATTTTACTATACAAAACACTATGCATAATAGAATATAATATATTCTATTTATAGAATAACTTTATAAAAGTATTACATTTTATATAAAAAGCTTTTCTGCTTTATTACATTAATAATACTAATAAAACAAAACTTATATATATATATATATATATATATATATATATATATATATATATATAACAATCAACAATAATTGAATCAAATAACGTGAGATACTATCGCAAAGAAACTACTCAGTAGGCAATAATTGAACAAAGCTGAGTGACTTCTCAATGAAGCATCAATAATCAATACAAGTGTCTTACTCTTATGCAACCACACGTATTTACGTACTTTTACTACCGAGTAGTAGTTCAACAAGATTAACAGTAAAACTTCCACCGTTATTTTCATAAAAACATTTTTGTCATTTTCTCAATCCGGATAATAATTCCATTGTGGGGTCCACCCAATGATTGTGTAGTGCCGCATTTAATATTCCCACAGGCACAAAAAGAATATTCCCCACCAATAGAATATAATATAACAACTTGCATACTTTGCAAAATTTATAAATACTACCCACAACTATAATATTATCTCAAATTCACACCATAATTTTCAAAAAAATATTTCGACAAAATTAAATCTTTATTCGTAAAATTTGGGATTTTACAATCTCCCCTCCTTATGAAATTTCGCCCTCGAAATTTATGTACGTACCTGGTATACCGAACAAATGAGGACACTACGTTCGATTTTAACTCTTGAGGTATAACCTTTGAGTGTTGAATACATTCTAGGATTTTAACAGGTACATCTTCATACGTTAAATTATCCGTTATCTCGTCTGGTTCTAAATCAATAATGTGGTTCGGGTCGTCCACATATTTACATAACATCGATACGTGAAAAAACTTTATGAGCACGCGACATACTTGGTGGTAAAACGAGTCTATAAGCCACAGTTCCTACTCGATCGAGGATTAAAAATTAGTCAATAAAATCGAGGGTTGAGATTTCCTCTCTTCATCGATTCTTGCTTCTAGAATAACACCCTCTTGAACCTTCTTTTTCACATTCATCAGCTATGAGGATTTAGCTTGAGCGACTTTAACTTTATCGATTAAAGTCGATTCTACTCGTATATTCGTTATCTTCATGTGGGTTCGTATATTCGCACTCGTAAACGCATACGATCTTCTACTCAACGCGTCAGCTACCACGTTCGCTCTTCCACAATGATATTAAATGGTACGATCGTAATCTTCAACAGCTCGAACCAACATCTTTGGCGCATGTTACGTTCGTTTTGGGTGAAAAAAATATTTGAGGGTTTAAGAAATGGATTTTGTCTTCGGGTCAATGTAATAACCCGAGATTTTCTAAATAAAATAAATAAGAAATTTTATGATAATTTTTTTTTTTTTAATTTAACTGACCTAGAATAAGTGTCTAGTAATGTGAACGATAAATACGAATATATTTATTACTTTAAAAATTAGAAATAATTTTGAAATTATTAATTACTACAAATTATATTTTTATGGTAATTAATTTCAGAAGCGTAAATGTTTTTATTAATTATTTTCCATGATAACATGATTGGAAATAATATATGAAGTGATAATTAGAATTTATATAATATATATTTTATTATATGAATTGTTCGTATATTTAAATCAAGTATTTTAACTCGATATGCGAAAAGAGAAGTCGATATGAGATCCAAACCCCGAATTGGGATTGTGATCAAGAGATGAGAATAATAATATTATATTATTGTTATATCGATTTTACAAAGACAATAATTATGTAATCGTATGTGCTTGTGACAGATAATATCGAAAGAATGACTACCAATTAGGTCATAAAGATATTACCGCACGTGAAACCCTAATTATTAAACTTAGTTATGAGAAATGACCGAGTAGTGACCGTATATATGAAGTTTATCGTATATGAAGGTTACCGTATAAGATGCTCTGAATTAGAAGAAAACCCTAATTATCGTTGTTTTTGTCGATAATTGTGACAAACCCTAATTATTACAACCCTAATTCCATGAAGTTAGAGATCGTAATGACCGTGTTAGAACATACACGTATAATTAGAGAACCCTAATGGTCAATTAGAAACCCTAATTGATGACGCTAAGAAACCCTAATTAGAAAACCCTAATTTTTCAATCAAAACCCTAATTTAAAATTATCAGGTTTAATTACGATATTATCAGATAAATGTTTTAATTTACCAAAGGATAGAAAGTAATTGGTAAATGATAAGAATTACCATCTAGTGATTAAATACTACATTTAATTGCTATATACAAAATGTCCATGAAATTATATGTGAAATTACCAAAATACCCTTTTAGTGTATTATTAGTTATATTATTTATGGAATTTTAAAATCTAAAGTGATAAACCCTAATGGTTATGGATAATGTCTATAATGCCCTTCATGGTAGACATGAGAAGTCTAAACTACCCTTGTGCATTATTAAAGGAAGAAACCAATTATTAGAGTGGAAATGACTAAAATGCCCTTTTTGTCCATTTAGTGTATTATTAGTGTATTATTGCTAGCAATCTTGCAAAATCTGGACATCTAACTTTATTCTAGAATTTACCATGACACTATAACATTACTACCACCAATAATCACCATTACATGATTGCATACATGATTTATATAATTTAAGAGAGAGAAATGTACATTATTTAGCCTATTTATTCACAAACACTTGGCCATATCTCTCCCAACCTCTTACCAACGAAATTATCTTGCCCATAAGCTCCTAATCAAAGCCCAAACCATCACAAACAACAAATCGTAAGCATCAAAGCCAAAAAATCAAAAATCAAAGCTTGTAAAAGGTAAACGAAATTCCCTAATTTTGAAATCCTTCGATTCGATGTTAATTGATGCAATTGATTGTTTAAAGTAGTGTAATAGGAGTCTATTAATGTTCGGGTTGTAAAATCATGAACCCATAACATCAAAGTGCACGAATTTGAAGATTTGAGCAAGTTGGAAAAACCGAATTTCGTGATTTTTGGGCAAATGTCAAGACTTATATCTCTCTTGATTATTTACTGCTTTTGTTGTTTAAAAAGTTGTTAGGTGTAGCTGTTATGTGGTCTTTAAACTCCAAAAGGAATCAAGTTCATATCTATTGTAGATCGGGATTTATAAGCTGTCAAAGTGGGTCAACCCCAAGATCGACCTACTGCTTTTCAAACCCGTAAAATATTCTAAGTGTCCGTAAATATTTTTTTTTGGCAAATGTCAGCCTTATATCTCTGGCCATCTTTTTAATGTGTTTTGTGTTCTAAAGGTTGATATGTGTATCTTGTTATGTGGTATTTAACCTCCAAAAAGAATCAGTCCATATATATTACTTGGATTAAGAGTTATTTAAGGTCAAAGTGGGTCGACCAAGATTGACCGTAAAAAAATTTCGGGCACTTTGCAATTTTCTAAGTGTTAATTTTTCCGACAAGGTTTGACCATACTTTAGATGCTTGATTTCTTGTTTTTATGATGATGTTAAGTGTTAGAGTTGTAGTCCTACATGTTGTCTACACAATCGGAATTGATAGATCACATAAACGCTACACCCATCATCAAGTTATAGAGGTCCAAAGTAGGCACTCTCTAACTGCTTTTCGTGAAGAACAAATTTTGGTAGCTACTTTGATGGCCGATTTATCCCAGATCTGATGTTTTTTAGAGGTTATGATTGTTGGATCTTGTAGTCTTGTATTTCCTCTACAAGACCCAATTTATAGATTGTCCAAATTGCTAAGATGAGAGAGTTATTCACTACAAAGTAGCCACCTTGCCTCGCTTTTACGAAGATCTCGGTAGGCTCAAGAACACCTATATAATACGGTTCTCATACTATAGGGCCTTTAGCTTACGCTTTTAATTATTTTAATTTCTCGATTTTCCTAAAATGATTTAAAAATTAGAAAAATTAGATTTTAATTATTAAAAATACCAAATAAATTATGAAAAATTATTTTAAAGTCCTAAAAATAGTTTTTAATTATTTTGAGTATATTTCATAAATATTTAGTATTTTTGAATATAAAAGGTATTTATTTATTTAATTATAATATTAAATAAATGTTTTAAAAATAGTTTTAATTCATGAAAAATCATGAAAAATTATATTATGGTATAAGAAAATATTTTAAGTTATTTGTGATGACTTTTAATATTTTGTGATGAATTTCATTAATTAATTATATATTAATGATATTAAAGTTATTTATTGATTATATTAAATAATTAGTTTAAAAATGATTTTAATATTTTAAAAATCATTTTAAATGAAAATAAAGTATTTATAGATATTTTGAGTTATAAAATATAACTTTTAATATTTAGAAGATAATTTCATTAATAATTATATATTAATGATATTTAGTTAATGATTTGTGATATTAAGTTTATTTAATATTTATATTAAATAAATAGTTTAAAAATGGTTTTATTTATTTAAAAATCATTTAAAGAGGATATTAAGGATTTAAAAATATTTTAAGTTATAATTAATGACTTTTAATATTTGATGAATAGTACATTAATATTTATATATTAATGGTGATTATTTAAAATGATTTTAATTGTTTTAAAAATCATTTAAGGGTAATATAAATGTTTTAAAATAGTTTGAGTTATTATAAATAACTTTTATATTTTGGTAATGGTTTCATTAATAATTTAATATAAATTAATTATTAATGATAATAGAATTGTTTAATGTTTAAATCATTTAATTATGATTCCGATGTTCGAAAGTTATATCCTACCAAACTAGTCGATTTCGAGAACCTAAGTATGAAGTCCAGATTTGATGAAGAGCACCCATAAGTAATAGCTTATATCACTATAAGCCCTCGAGTGATGATTTGAATTATTTTAAATTTTTCAATTTCGAAAATTCAAAATGATTAAAAGTAAAATGTCCGATATTTACAGTATGTTGAGGTATGTAATAAGAGTCTTAGACTCAAGATTTACCCGATAAAGTCGTTTGCACGCCGGCAACCCGCCGTAATCTCTATAATAGAAAGAAAAGGCTACCGTAAGAGAGCATGGATGAGATATTTGAAAATGTATAAAATATTTCAAGTATAGAATATGAACTAAAAGTATGATCACCGCGATTATGTGATGACGTGATTAGACTACGTGTCAATCGTAATAGATAAAGATTATGTGTTATGATATATTGTTCTAATCGAACGAATGATCCGATTATCGATAGGTTGTGATAAAGAGATAAAACCTAAGTCGAGATTTGTAATCAAAGAATCAAAAAGATCCTACCTTTGCATTTTCTTTATGCAATGGACATGAGTAAGAAGTTTCGTAATTATTCTATTCCCGCATGATTATGTACGCTTTGATTATCAACATGTTAGCTCGTATATATATTCGTTAAGTTGATTTCTAAATGGTTATACAAGTGTCCCCACTGGATAATCATGGCATTTATTCACATGTTGATACACCTTTTCAATTACCCGTATACATATATGTTGAATTACATATTATTGTCGAAAGCAAGATTAAAACCTTCTGGTTTGGAACCGTGCATGTATGAACATCCCGATAATGGGAAAATTTTTACGCGCTTCTACGGACAAAGGGTGAGCGATGAATTTCGCTCAAGTTATGTAGTATTGATCAATACAGGTACAACGGGGCCGATCACCCTCCGTGCGTCAGTAGTTATTATGACGCCATGGATGAATTTCGCTAAACCTTTTCAAAAATGAAAACCATGTTCATAGATGTTTCTTAAACCCTATTCATGGGTGGAGCCTAATTTCAAGAAATTGAAAGAGAGTTGTTATGTGAATTTTTTATCAAGATGACATTACTTCACAACTTTCGATTCGCTGTAGAAGTGTTATGTAAAGAGAATACTTATATTCTTTCAAATTTTATATATATATAATTGCTATTACTTGTTGGGCACTCAAATGCTCATCCTTGCTTAAACTAAATGTTTTCAAGACGCACGATCGACCAAGGCTCAGTACCTAACAAGGGAAAAGAAAAGTCGCTCAATGAGATTTAGTATGAGTTAATGGTTATAGTTAGTAAGACAATGGAATCTATTGTCGTATTGTAAGGAATGTATTTGAAGGTCACGCACTGGGAAGTAAACTTTGATGTATGTAAATTAAGTTCGAATGTATTATTATTTAGTATTATTCAAATTTTAAAGAAATGGTATCGTGGAGAACCGAAGTTCGCTTTCAAGTACCCTGATTTGGGGTCGCCACAAAGTTGGTATCAAAGTCAGAGGTTATAAACGTTAGGAATGCTGGAAACCTTAAGTTATAACCTTAGTAGAATGGGATAACGAAAGTTAAGATAGATATTCAATGGATGAAGAACTCGTGTGAAGAATTATAACCTTAGTAGAATGGATAACGAAAAGTTAAGATAGATATTCAATGGACGAAGAACTCGTGAAGAATTATAACCTTAGTAGAATGGAGGACGAAAGTTAAGATAGATATTCAAAGGAACCAGAGACGGCGAAGTACTCGTGAGAAGTTATAGGATATGATGAGTCAAGAGATTCATCGAAGTTTTAGTGGTACTAAATAAAATATTACTTCATTTTAATGATGAATATATTTTATTTCAAGAATGATGTTGTCTCGCTTATCAGTGGTCATAGGATGGATGACGAAAGTCAAAATAGTAATTCCTCGACCCAAGAGACGATGGACTCTAGCGAGGAGTACATGACAAAGAGATGATAAGAGATTTGATAGTTAGAAACGATTTACTTAAAGGTTAGAGTCGAAAGCAAAGCGTGAGGCACGTAATCGCATTTCCAGATTTCTGGAACAAGAAGATAAGGACGCCGCCACCCGAACACGTATGGAGTTAGCGAAGTTACGAGGGAGGTTGGAGCAGAGAGATACAGACAGATAATTGAAGGTTGAGATAGAAGCCAAAGACACCAGATATATACCTTTGAGCAGTTTTTTAGACATCGCCTTTATGCGATTCGATGCAGAGTGGATGGAGCGCCTTTCTACAGAGAAAGATAGGCGCTGATGTGTTTATAGAGATGGATCAATAAATTCATCGTCAAACAAAATAAGAGACAACGATATAAACTCTTGATTGTCGTGTATATATACTATATGCTAATCGTGGTAACTTATGTATGTAGATGTCCGTGTGAAAAAGATATGTGAATAAGAAGGATCGATCCATACCCCGAAGCTAATATCGAGGCCAACAAATTTAAATAGAGCTTTACCAAGAACCCAAATCTGACGAGGTGGCTATAGTGGAAAACGAGATCGATCCGTAAATGGTGGATTTGATGATAAGGATTCGTACACTAAAGTCAAGTCGCCAAGCATCAACGAAAGTGCAGATCCGGAGAACAAGGTTTCTTCACTAGAAAGGTTGTGGGAGATAGAAAAGTTGCTTAATATTCAACTCGCGAAAAGCATTAAAAGAAACAATGGAAGAGCAAGATAAGCTCAAAATCCAAATCGACTAGATGGGAGCCTCAAGCAACACATCGTGTTCAAATTCCGAGAGGTAAGGGAAAAAATAAAGATAGAAGATCCCGACTTAGGAAAACCCGATAAGAAGAAAGGGAAGAAGATATGTTATATTTATACCGTGAGGGACATACCTCTCCTCGCTGCCCCAACTATAAGAAAGGTGGATGTTTTAATTGTGGAATGGAAGGACATCGAGCGTAATGAATGTCCGAGAAGAAAGGCTTGGTAGATAAGTAGTATGGGTTATGTTATGTAATATGTGTGATAAGTAATGAACTATTTTCAACTTTTATGTTGGTCAAGATTTTAAATCCCACTCGTTGAGTCACAAAGGGATAGCCGATGTTTAAAGCAATATGTGCTATGGTATGTTAAGTTCTATTAATGTGAGGTGCTATGGTCAAAGTACCATGAGTGTCACAAGTTGGATTAATGAAGTAAGTTGTTATAAAGGTAGCAGATATTTATCCTAATATTGGTTAATATAGTAAACCAAGTTTCAAAATTTAATATTTTGGAATACATGATTATTTGAGTAGAAAATTTTGTGTTATATGTCTAACGATACGATGAGGCTTTAGAATGTAAGGAAATGAAGAATAATTTATGATTATGTCACCGAGACGAAAAACGAAAACCACCATGGAAGATCAACCAGATAATCGAACGTCGAACGCTAAAGACTTTAAGGCAATCTTATTTCTAGGTATAGAGGATTAAGTGACTCAAGAGAAGCGCTTATGATAGTTAGATAACGAAAAGGGCAAAAAGATAACTTTTATCACCTATACGATAAAAGGAAAATGAGATAAAGAGAAAGTTTGTGGGCGTAAGAGACATATCTCTTCCAATTGTCCCAATTCAAGAATGTATAGCTAAATGTTTTATTTATGAATCAATGGAGTATAAGATGAAAGAGTATAAGGTGAAAGAAGAAGAAGTGAGATAAGGAATGTGAATACGAGAAATGACAAAGAAGATATAAAGCATAAACTAAATAAACCGTAAGTGTCTTCATTATGGTCGCTCAAGATATCGTAGCAAATGAGGATACGCGGCAAATTGGAAATGGAACTCCGTGTTCTATTCAATAACTTATATTTTATATGATTTTCCTATATATATATATATAGTAATTACTTTATTAAAGAAATTTTGAGAAGGAATTGAGTTCTTTAGAGATCAAATTTCGCTTATCGAAAGACAAGCTGCTATGGAGAATAGTTAAAGATCGCCTTCGATCAAGTATGATCGAGATCTACGCATAATTATTATATGCTATGTACCTTCTCATATATGAGTTTTAAAGCTAAAGATTCCGGGGACTAATCTTATAAGGAGGGTGAATGTAATAACCCGAGATTTTCTATATAAAATAAATAAGAAATTTTATGATAATATTTTTTTTTTTTATTTAATGACGAGAATAAGTGTCTAAATGTGAACGATAAATACGAATATATTTATTACTTTAAAAATTAGAAATAATTTTGGAATTATTAATTACTACAAATTATATTTTATGGTAATTAATTTCAGAAGTTAAAATGTTTTTATTAATTATTTTCCATGATAACATGATTGGAAATAATATATGAAGTGATAATTAGAATTTATATAATATATATTTTATTATATGAATTGTTCGTAATATTTAAATCAAGTATTTTAACTCGATATGCGAAAAGAAAGAGAAGTCGATATGAGATCCAAACCTCGAATTGGGATTGTGATCAAGAGATGAGAATAATAATATTATATTATTGTTATAATGATTTTACAAAGACAATAATTATGTAATCGTATATGTGCGAAAGTGATGATAATATCGAGCAAATGACTACCAATTAGGTCATAAAGATATTACCGCACGTCAAAACCCTAATTATTAAACTTAGTTATGAGAAAATGACCGAGTAGTAGGACCGTGTATATGAAGTTTATCGTATATGAAGGTTACTCGTATAAGATGCTCTGAATTAGAAGAAAACCCTAATTATCGTTGTTTGTCGATAATTGTGACAAACCCTAATTATTACAACCCTAATTCCATGAAGTTAGAGATCGTAATGACCGTGTTAGAACATACACGTATAATTAGAGAACCCTAATGGTCAATTAGAAACCCTAATTGATGACGCTAAGAAACCCTAATTAGAAAACCCTAATTTTTCAATCAAAACCCTAATTTAAAATTATCGGGTTTAATTACGATATATTATTGTATAAATGTTTTAATTTACCAAAGGATAGAAAGTAATTGGTAAATGATAAGAATTACCATCTAGTGATTAAATACTACATTTAATTGCTATATACAAAAATGTCCATGAAATTATATGTGAAATTACCAAAATACCCTTTTTAGTGTATTATTAGTTATATTATTTATGGAATTTTAAAATCTAAAGTGATAAACCCTAATGGTTATGGATAATGTCTATAATGCCCTTCATGGTAGACATGAGAAGTCTAAACTACCCTTGTGCATTATTAAAGGAAGAAACCAATTATTAGAGTGGAAATGACTAAAATGCCCTTTTTCCATTTATTTAGTGTATTATTAGTGTATTATTGCTAGCAATCTTGCAAAATCTGGACATCTAACTTTATTCTAGAATTTACCATGACACTATAACATTACTACCACCAATAATCACCCATTACATGATCAGCATACATGATTTACATAATTTAAGAGAGAGAAATGTACATTATTTAGCCTATTTATTCACAAACACTTGGCCATATCTCTCCCAACCTCTTACCAACGAAATTATCTTGCCCATAAGCTCCTAATCAAAGCCCAGCCATCACAAACAACAAATCGTAAGCATCAAAGCCAAAAAAATCAAAAATCAAGCTGTAAAAAGGTACGAAAATTCCTAATTTTGAAATCCTTCGATTCGATGTTAATTGATGCAATTGATTGTTTAAAGTAGTGTAATAGGGAGTCTATTAATGTTCTGGGTTGTAAAATCATGAACCCATAACATCAAAGTGCACGGATTTGAAGATTTGAGCAAGTTGGAAAAACCGAATTCGTGTGATTTTTCACAAAATGTCAAGACTTATATCTCTTGTGATTATTTATTGCTTTTGTTGTTTAAAAGTTGTTAGGTGTAGCTTGTTATGTGGTCTTTAAACTCCAAAAGGAATCAAGTCTATATCTATTGTAGATCGGGATTTATAAGCTAAACAAAGTGGGTCAACCCAAGATCGACCTACTGCTTTTTCAAACCCGTAAAATATTCTAAGTGTCCGTAAAATATTTTTTTGGCAAATGTCAGCCTTATATCTCTGCTATCTTTAATGTGTTTTGTGTTCTAAAGGTTGATATGTGTAGCTTGTTATGTGGTATTTAACCTCCAAAAAGAATCAGTCCATATATATTACTTGGATTAAGAGTTATTTAAGGTCAAAGTGGGTCGACTTTAAGATTTGACCGTAAAAATTCTCAAGCAAATTTGCAATTTTCTAAGTGTTAATTTTTCCGACAAGGTTTGACCATACTTTAGATGCTTGATTTCTTGTTTTTATGATGATGTTAAGTGTTAGAGTTGTAGTCCTACATGTTGTCTACACACCGAATTGATAGATCACATAAACGCTACACCATCATCAAGTTATAGAGGTCCAAAGTAGGTACTTTAACCGCTTCTTCGTGAAGAACAAACTTTGGTAGCTACTTTGATGGCCGATTTATCCCAGATCCGATGTTTTTTAGAGGTTATGATTGTTGATCTCTTGTAGTCTTGTATTTCCTCTACAAGACCCAATTTATAGATTGTCCAAATTCAAGTAAGATGAGAGAGTTATTCACTACAAAGTAGCTACCTTGCTCTCGCTTTTATGAAGATCTCTGGTAGGCTCAAGAACACCTATAATGACTTCTTCTCACTACTATAGGGCCTTTTAGCTTACGCTTTTAATTATTTTAATTTCTCGATTTTCCTAAAAATGATTTAAAAATTAGAAAAATTAGATTTTAATTATTAAAAATACCAAATAAATTATGAAAAATTATTTTAAAGTCCTAAAAATAGTTTTTAATTATTTTGAGTATATTTCATAAATATTTAATATTTTTGAATATAAAGGTATTTATTTATTTATTTAATTATAATATTAAATAAATGTTTTAAAATAGTTTTAATTCATGAAAAATCATGAAAAATTATATTATGGTATAAGAAAATATTTTAAGTTATTTGTGATGACTTTTAATATTTTGTGATGAATTTCATTAATTAATTATATATTAATGATATTAAAGTTATTTATTGATTATATTAAATAATTAGTTTAAAAATGATTTTAATATTTTAAAAATCATTTTAAATGAAAATAAAGTATTTATAGATATTTTGAGTTATAAAATATAACTTTTAATATTTAGAAGATAATTTCATTAATAATTATATATTAATGATATTTAGTTAATGATTTGTGATATTAAGTTTATTTAATATTTATATTAAATAAATAGTTTAAAAATGGTTTTATTTATTTAAAAATCATTTAAAGAGGATATTAAGGATTTAAAAATATTTTAAGTTATAATTAATGACTTTTAATATTTGATGAATAGTACATTAATATTTATATATTAATGGTGATTATTTAAAAATGATTTTAATTGTTTTAAAAATCATTTAAGGGTAATATAAATGTTTTAAAAATAGTTTGAGTTATTATAAATAACTTTTATATTTTGGCAAT